>VXBC01003777.1:559211-642784 GCA_013399945.1 Ploceus nigricollis
AAAAAGCAGCCATGAAAAAGCTGCAAGGCTTTTAAGTATGAATAATTTGCTGATGGTCTAGGAAGGGATTACAGTGCTGAATACACATCTCTATAAATATTAAAAAAAGAAGTTTTTTAAAGAAAACTATACTTCAGGACATGCTTACAACAGCTAAAATCGCTATAGAATTGTGTTTTATTCTTATCCTCTGTCAGCTTTTCGAGAATTTAATGTTTCTGAAGAGCCATCATGCCAAGATATTTAAATCAATGTAATCTACTTTAATTTTAATCTTCAGAAATCAACCAGACTTTGTTTGGTTCCTGACTTTGTGGTGGAAGGTTGACATAACTCTGGGCTGTTGTTCTGTGCTCCATTTCAGCTCAAGCTTTGAACTTGTTTGAGATCTGAGCTCTGCTCCCCCAGGGTTCTGGAGAAGGACTCCCAGTTTGAGGGTACCAGCAGATACTTTGGGTTTCCTCTCTGAAGGCCTGACCCACTGAAGTTGGTGCTACCATTATCAGCAGACTTTGATCCCTCCAGGCTTATATCATGCACTGTTTACAGTCAGGTTGTAAATACAGCAGCAGAGAAGCAACAATAGGAATTTGGCAGGATTTTTTGCACAGAGATGGGATCTGTGACAGCAGGGATGCAAGAGTCACAAAGTAGGAGAGGAACAGTCAGGATTCCTGTTTAGATGATAGTGTGTGTCACAAAGCAGAACAAATGTCTGGGTATAGAACGTGGGCAGGTGTTAACTTCCACCACAAAATATCGATTTAGAGCCTGTGTTCTGGGGATATTTTTCTCTAATATTGAAATGCTTTGCTTTCATAGCTTAAGGTGCTGAAATTTTACTTCTGTCTCCTTCAACACTGTGAGTTATGCCTGAAAAACAATGCAAGACCTAATGTGTGAATAGTTCTTGGTTTGGAGTTTGGCTGAGGCTATGAATAGTTGTGAGGTATGGAACAGAGGCAGGAGAACTTGTCTTTATTGCTGGATGGGGCTGCAGTTGTGATTTCTGCACACTGATATATGTTGTCTCTTGCAGCTAGTTTTGAGATCTGGTAGGAACATAAACAAATTTTAACTACAGCTCTGTGGCCCAAAGCTGGGTTTGTGATTGCTGTTTCTCAACAATGTGACAAACACTTTTAAAATCATTTACCCATTTTCCTCACCTGTCTCCCTTGGAAATCAGTTTTCTTTTCAGGCAAAGTTATTGGTAAAAATAGGGTATTTTATCCTGCTGCCTCCTACTTTACAGCACCATATGGATCATTAAGGCCTGAAAATGCTTAAAGTAGGGCTCACGAGGAGAGTACGAGTCAACATCCACACTCACGGAATAGGCATCACTCCTGGAATATTGTCATCCTGGGGATTAGCTTGTGAAGAACAGAACTTTACAATGAAAGAACTAATAAAGGGCCAGCAATCAACTGCAAGCCAACACAGATGTGCTCACTTGATAAGAGTAGGTCTATTTAAAAGACAAATTCTAATAGTTCATTATAGAGAAGAAAAAAACCACATTAACATGACAGTATCTGATGCAGTTTCCCATTCCCCTGCAGCTCCCAAAGTGAACAAATCAACATGATTGCAAACTTCATCTTCTTGTGCCTTATAGACTGTGGCACTCTGGGATCCATCCTGCTGGAAGTGGGATTTGCTGTGAAATTTGTGTTTCTAATGCAGCTGTTGGCAAGAGGTTGCTGTGCAGATTCCCAGTATCCAGCATCCCTTCTATTTCTTGCCCATTTTCACATTTGCTGCTGGTTTCCCAGTATCTCTGATGATGCTGTTTCCTGGGCTTTTCCTAGTACAGGCCACACAGCTGTGTGAGGTCTAACCACTGTGGAGTCGTTTTGTGTTATTTCTTCTCTCTTACTCCTTCAGGGTCTCTGACTTCTGCTGAGTGTTCTGTCTCAGCTCCATATAAACCCAGTGCCAGTGTGACCCAGGCAAACACTTCTTTTATTTATACCTACAGCCATCCTCTTTAACCAGTTAGCCTCCAGGTACATGTATTAAGCTTTGTGATTTTGGGTGTACTTAGTGACTGGAAGCACATGAACAATACCCTAATACAATAAAACATAATAATAAACACAATTTAGTAGGGCTTGGATACTGGATGTGTTAATTATGTTGTTTACATGACATTTAAAAGAACTGAATCTTGGCTAGTTAAGGCAGAGCGTGCAGAATAACCTGTTAATTTGGATTATTTAATAGAAAAAAATCGCCTCTGAGAGAAAGAGAAAAAGGAATTACCATTCTGTTGCTAAAACCAGACATTGAGGTAAAATCATGGCAAGCAGGTCAACATTTTCATTCTTTAAAATATTATAAAATGCGACATTGTAGCTGTTAGCCCAACGAACTTCAGTGGGGTTTTAACTGCCTTGTCAGTCTGACCTGCAGTGCACTGAATTTAACAGAATTGCTCCATGAATTTTGATGGCACTTCCATTGAGTTCTACCAGTGCCTTGTACAGACAGCAGGCAACAATTTGCAGGTATATTTTTCACAGGATGCTGAGAGCTGTAAGTGCTCAGTCACCACCTTTCCCCCTCCCAGAGAATATTCCTGGGTAACTCCTTCCAGCCAACAGAAAAAACTTTGGCTGAAGCTTTTAGCTAAAATGTTAGGAGTGAAAGACTTTGAATAAATTACTCATGTATATAATTCATGCTCAAAATACAGTTTGTTCATTCCATCTCCACCCTCTATAATCTCAGTACACAATATACACTGCCTTCTGAAAGTGGAAAATTGACTTGATAAACAGGTGTACCACAGATGAAGTCTGTTATGAGCCTTCAATTCTGTGTGTCAAACATCTTAATCATGACTCATGACACTTGATAACCTATAGTTAGGTATTAATCAGGTACAATTGTATCATAGATCTATGTACAGATTATCTTAAATAATTGTTTTGAAATCACATCTAATCTTGAGAAACAGCATTCTGGAAAATACTTCTGACACAGCTCAGGTTACAGTCCTTGCAGCTACCTAATCAATAATAAGGTTTTCCAGCACCTAAAGAAATTCTTTTCCCTGAAAATATGAAGGCCACAGAGGCCTGGTAGACTTGCAGTTAATCCATAAAAAATACCTCAATTCTTCTGTAAACAGGACAGAGTATGTTATTTTATCTGTTCAACCCTAGCATTTTTCTTGATAAAAAATTCACCAAGATAAGGGAGAGCACTGAGGCTCCCCAGTACAGATCAGGCTTCTGGGCTGAGGCCTTAGTGATATGCATCATTCCTTAAAGCAGCTAAAATTTTTTGGGGTAATTTTTGACTTCCAGATATGTTTGAGGTAATGTTGCATTTTTGGAATGTAGTTTGTGATCAGTTTTCATATTTTCTCCATCTGCATACTCATGTCCTGGCTACAAAACTGTGATTTGGAAACATCCCATAAAGCTTTATTAAATGAATCCCAATTATGATTCAGGTTGTGACCTTCTACCCACACTTTCTCATGATCACTTTTTATTTCTGTGCTTTGACAGTGTTGGTTGTGCACACACAGAAGTTTTCTGATATGGACATGGGACTTTCTTTACTTTTTTTTTGCATCAATTTTTTAATTAGAAAGTGCTTTATCACAAACGAAGTAGATTTTTTTATGGGACTTTTCTAGAGTAATTACTATAGTGAGGGGCTTTCATTGTGCAATTAAGACAAACGTTCTGCCACGTTTGTTAATTACTGGAACACTGAAAACACCAAACAAAACAAAACACTCCTTCTTGAAAATAATTGAAGAATCACTTAAGCCAGAGCATCCTGCACTGGAAAATGTAAGGTACAAACAAGCAGGCTGAATATCTGCCATCAATGTGACAACCTTCTATAAAAAAAACATGTCAAAGAGAAGATATTATAGGTGCTGCCTACCTCCTGCTTCTGAAAAAATGTTACTTATCAGTAAAAATTAATGAGGTTTCTAGATGTGAAATTGTAATAATGATCTGTATCATTAAGGGAGGTGGTTTCTGTGATGAGGTGGCTCTGCCACATGGACCTTTCTTTCACGTACTTCCTATTTTCCCCAAAACTGGTGTCCTAAAACTGAGTTCACCCTCCATCATCCAGCCCCAAACAAGACAATTTAGCACTTTCATTTTTGTCAGCGAAAGCCAAAACGTGGGGAGGTGTTGCCTCTCCCCACTCCAGCAGTTTTTGTGAAGCCATGAAAAGCTTATGAATGCCAAATTTCAAGTTCCTGAAGCTGACAGTCATTTTTCACTGCCAGATATTCTGATTTTCACACCAGAGTGATTATCAAATTTACAGGAACCATCAAATCGGCTTTCCTCACAGGACTGCTGGGAAGATTTTCAGTTCTTTTGCCATCTTTTGTCCATGGAACTCATCACACTGCAGCACTTAATGTTGGATGTATTCACCATCACACATCCCTAGTGGGGCAGGGGAGCAGCAATGAATGCAGTGCAGAGGTAATTGAGGTTTAAAAATCCTGCACTGGATCAAAGCTGGAATTCTGAGGTCTCAGAGCTGTCACCCCAACCACTGGATCCACCTGCAGAACCTGAGGCTCCACTGCTGAGATTTTAATCATAAAAACTGTTTTGGTTAATTGAAAGCTGGGTTTCTCTCAGGTCTCAGACAGAAGAGGCAGTGGAAGGGTATTTCTTTGTGAGCAGGAATCCTTCACAAGCTTTTCTCTCTACTGTTCTGCTTCTCTCCTTGCTCCTCATTAGCTGCATTAGGCATCCTAATCCCATTATGGAAATGAGTTGTGAGCTAGGAGACATCCTCCCCAAGCACCATCTTCTCTGGAGAGCTAGAGAGGGAAAAGACATCATCTTAAACCCATTTCAGCCAGTCAGAATAGGAATGTGACCAGTCAGTGACCAAAGTCATATCATAATTAGGGAATTAGACCTGAAACCACAGTGTTTGGAAAATCCTTTTTCAGGCTTTAGGAGTAATTCTTCCCTGATGATTCCCACTTTTCAAGGCTTGTTTGGCTGATAACAATGAGAAAATTCACTCTTGTGCTGCATAATGGAGTGCCAAAGCACACAGCACATGCAAAAAAATTCATCTCGGTGCTGAAATCATCTGTCAAATGCCATAACATCTGTCTTACACAGCTGAACAAATTTGCCAATCTTCTAGCAGGATATGATAATGGTGATTAATGCATTGACAAGGTGACATGAGCTCCCACAGCAAGCAATATTTCAGAGAGGGGTTTTCTTTCCAAAACAAAGTAAGAGATCACAATCAACCCTGTGGAAAAACTGCTGCACAGAAATGGAGGGAGATTCTGGATGACCCTCTGTCACACATCCTTCACCAAGCACTGGTTGATGGTGTGGCAAACAGCCAGCCTGGGAAGCTGTGTGTTCTGTCTGCTGTGCACCCACACTGCCCTAATGAGGGTTTTATTGTAGGCAAGATTACATTGTGGAACTTGAAATCAGGATTTTTATATTCCTCCTGGGCTGAAATAAAGAATGTCCAGATAAAAGCTTTGCTTATTGGAAAGTGCTGATGTTTTGCTTTTCAAACAAAATAAAACAGAGTGCTTCAAACTTACCCTATTTCTTACTGAAAAAAAATCCCATTGTGGTTTTCCCCATACAAGCTGTGTGGCAATCCTGTCATGCACATATTTGGCTTTACCAGGCGCTAATCCCTGGTTTGTGCCAATGAGGAACAGGTGGAGCATTTTCCCACTGCAGAGGATAATGACCTTCAGTGGCAGGTGAATTTGGACAAGTGGAAGAAAAGAGAAAGTGACTTCCTGCCAATGCAAGAGGATTAAAACCTTGTCATGGCCTGAGCTCCTTTCTTCCATAGATTATTCTGGGTCCTGCTTAGAATTTGTGCTGCAAAGTAAATAATGTTTTAATCACTGAAGATTTTTTTCTCTCTGAAAACACCTCCTCCTCAGGGTAAGGTATAGACTTTAAAATGGGAATAAACTAGAAAGGGATTTCAAAATATGTTGATATTAAACCCCCAGCTGCTTTACATCAGGGTTACTGGGTGGATGAATTTGATTCCAACGAAGAAAGTGGAATCTGTTTGTGGCAAACATATAAACTTCTCAAATTTAGTTACCATTTCATTAGCATAAAATCTTTAGTAAAAAGGGTAAATCAGATCAACAGTTTTATCACAAATGACATTGCCTAGACATCTTATTGGAGCAGTTTGATTTATTAAGTTTTTCTGCCAATCCATAATTTTTGTATATGGGAACTACTCATTTGCACATCATTGAAATAAGTAACTGTTAGATAAGAGACAACTTGAGACCCACTTACATTTGCATTTAGCAAGTCAAGCTGATGTTTTTCACATCATTTATTAAATGAGTTTCAGAAAGATACACACATTTTAATATCCCAGGAAAATACTTGTGATTCATCTTGTCTGTCTGTTCTCACAGGTTCCATAGAAAAATCCTACATGTTGCATTTATAAAAATCTAGCAGTAAGGACTGGGAGGAGAGCTGTGTAAAATATTTGTATTGTGCCTTCTCTGTGGGCTAAATGATGTAACTGTCCTTCCTCGAGGTTTTAGTACAGGCTTGAAATTAATTGCAAAACACTAATCAAAAGGATTGTTAAAGGAAATGCATTGTAAAGCAGAATTTGATATTTTTGGTTTAAATAAGTTGAAGATGTAAAGATGATTTCAGTTGCTGCCCTTGTGGAGCCACTGCCTTGCTCTCTGCTCACAGCATCAGCCAGAGCCACACACAGTTCCTGGGAATTATGGAGACACTTTAAAAGCTCTAAATTGGCAGGTTCAGAGAGCAGTTTTTGCACTCTACTTATAATATCACAGATATTTCTAGAATAAGCAGCATAGAAAGGTTATTAATAGTAGTAGGAAAGAAACAGTTTCCCCAGAATAGATGCTGAGTGTAGAAGTGTTTCAGCAAAACCAAGGATTTGGATAAATGTGTAATGGGAGGGAAAAATCCTGACACTTTAGGTGCTAATGGGTTCTGTGGCACCAATTCAGCAACACAAGTGTGCAAAGGAGTGAAGGGCAGGGAAGTTGATAAAGCTATTTTGGAAAATATGATCTCAAAATAACCTCCCAATGCAAAATATGAATTTTGCAGAGGAAGTTCAGCTCGTGGTGATTTGGAAAGACATGGTTCTGATTTGTCACTAGGCTTCTAGACAGTAAAACAAAGTAGCTGGTGACGTCTGTCTGTTCTTTGAAACAAACAAATTGGTAATTTCATTCTTGCTTTGTTGTGACCCAGATCCTCAGAAAATTAAAAAAAATATAAAAACACTTAATGGTAAGCCTGGTGAACTCAGCAATCCAATGATAGAAACTACTTCCAAAGTTTTATCCTTTTTAACTTAAACAGTTAATTCACATCCATCAAAAGCCTTTCATGAGATGGATTTCATCTCTGAACACCATTTCATGCTTCATTTTACTTCACTGATGGGGATTTTTGGGTACTCATTACTCACTTTTTTCTTTCTTTTTTGTTAAGGAATCGAAATAATAAATCCAGAGGATGCTTTTCTTTCTTCCTCAATCGAGACACGTTTCTAGGGTCAAATCAAATATTTCAGCAGTGTACAACAGCTGCTTTGTGCTTTGGCTTGTAGATATTTTTCTTGCCTGGTTTTGAGAAACACTGAATTTTGGGCAAGGCTTCAGGCTGGGTTCTCACAGTCCCTCATGTCCCAGCTGGCCTTTAGGAGCCCCAGCAGAGTTGGACAGTGGCAGGAAAGTCATTTATATGTGTGGAACTCTGGTTGCCCCTGGATGGATTCAGAATGGCTCAGTGATGTGCCCTGTTCTAAGCCAGGGTGGATTTCTGGAGAAGGGTGACATTTTTACTTTGGTGATGCTGTAATTTGGGCTGGTACAGGTGCTTCCTAAGTGGTGCCCAAGCCCACCAAAATACACAGAACTGCTGCATGAATTGTTACTTTTAGAGAGCTGGTGTAGTTCAGACTAGAGCACGTTTTGATCATCCTTCCTGTGAGTGCAAAGCAGAGGTGATCAAGTGGTAATTAAGTTGTTAGTGATTTCTTAATAAAGTTGTCTCTGTTAAAAATAGGGTCATAGCCTGGTGGAGGATAGTTTTTCCCTCTGGACAGGAGAAGTATCCTCAGCCTGCTCACCTTGAGGCACCTTTCCATTCAGCCTTCCTGGAAAATTATTTCCAGTTTTTATCTATTTTTCTAGACCTTTCCAAGAACATCCTGACCCTCTAAAAGCCTTTTCACCTATGAGCCACTCTCTGAAGTTTACATCTCTTCAAGTCAGCATATATCTGCCAAAATTGTTTGAATCAGAAGCAGCCTGGACTGTACATAGAATTACCCCAAGTTCTATATTTGTAGATCAAGAAAATGAAACATGTGCACTGAGGCAGGAAGGAATGTGTCCTCAGTGCAGATCACTTTTTTATCGTGAATATCTTTGAGTCACTTGTTAATTCTTCTGGTTAACTGGAAGTGACTTCTGTGAACTTTCTCCTTCTACAAGAGTACTTACTGAGTAGGAACTACTGCCTGTAGTCTCCTGAAGATTTTGTACCCAGGGTTTAAAAAATTCCCTGTGCAGAAGGTGAGAAGGAATTTGTTTTCTCTGAGAACAGTTGTAGTGTTGGGCACCAGAGTTTATGAGCAACGTGGAGGTGGAAACCAGGGTTGTACCACAGGAGAAAAGGTGTTTTTTTCTTCTGCCTCTTCTCATAGAACCCAGAGGCAGGAGAAAATAACCCTGAAGGAAACAGCTTCCCTTCACAGCCACTACGACTGGGGCTGCTGGAGCATGTAATTACAGGGAGGGGGAAAAGAGCATGCAGTGAAAGGTTGTCAAAAGCCTCAGGACTCCTAATTCTCTGTCTGTTGTTGGGAAGTAAAGCCCTCTGTGGCAGAACATGTTTGGGTAATTGGAAAAGGAACACCTACTGCTTTCATTAGGCTGACTGTACCTATGCAAAATAAATGTATATTGGCAGTATTTTCCTTGTGCCCACAAAGTTCTTATCTCCAGAGAAAGGAAAAACAAAGGCAACATGTTATAATTTGTACAGTGTACTTAAAACTATGGATATAATAATGGTGCAACTGAGACTGAAAGTGTGTAATATTCAGAGGATAAAGCTAGACAAAAAAACTGTTTTGAAATTCCAGAGGGGCTAAGTGGTGGCAGGGAAAAGGGAAGAAAACCAGCAGTGGAGTAATGTCAGTACATCCTGGTCTCTTTGTTCTAGAAGGGAAGTTAGAAAGAATCTGCCATTGTGCTGGGCAAACAGGAAAGTTTTGTAAATCCAAGAACAGAGGGAGAATTTGTATATGAATTCCTGTTCCACCAAGTTCCCTGACCTTCAAGCCAACAGAGAAATTATGAAACAATTCTGTGTATTTCAGATACATAATGAGCAAATACTGCACATCTGTGACACCAAAGGTAAAATTGAGATGTTTCTTCCTGACCTGAGAAAGGGGATAGAACATATAGAACCCAGTGACAAAAGAGAGCTTCCTCTTCTCTTCTTCAGTGATGCAATCTGACACCACTGCTTGGTTTTGATGCATTCAGAGAGGGAGGGAAGGAGTCATAGTTTAGATATGCCAGACTTTTTCTTAAAAATAAAACTGTAAAATCTTGGTAAGCCTGAATACTATGCAGGAGTATAAATGGACACAAAACATGGTTTACACACTCCTACCAAATACTTTTTTATAAATACTGGATCAGTGTTTTCTCAGATACTCAATCAGCCTTTCCAAGTCTCTAAAAGGGGTCATAAAATGTTATTCAGCAGAGTCAGCAGCAGCTCTGCTCCTACAGGGCAGAGGAGAGTGAACAGGCTGTAATTACTGGCTTCAAGTGTTCTCAGTAGTCAGGGACCTATTAGCTGTCATTAATTGGTGGCAACAGTTCAGGCAGTTGTACAAAGACTGATGAGCTGAGAGGACATTGCAGGGGCCAAAAGCTGAAGAATCACAGCATCAGTCAGAGCAATGGACCTACCTGGTCCAATTGCAAGAATAGCCCAAATTCTCCCAAAGATACCACCAGATGTTTGAGTCAAATCAGCCTTTTCTAAAGGAAAGGTGACAAGAAACTGCATGTTCCTTGTTTGTTGAGTTCTCAGTTTGTGTGCTCCCAGCTGGCCCCAGAGCAGGGAGGCTCTTCACTGAGAAGTGGAGTCTCCTGTTCAGTGTCACAGAGTCACACTAAATCAGAGCAGACTCAGACAAGTCCCTTGATCCCAAAATTGTCACCCACTGAACCCCTGGCTTCTGAGGATGAGAGCACAGGCACTGAACTTTCAGTGTCTGAAAAGTGAAGGACCCTTCAAGCCTCTGCCTTGCAGTGTTACAGGGTCATTACCACAGCTGGTTGTTATCCACTGCACATCCTTTACACCTTTTCTTCCTCACTGTCTGTACCAGCATTTTCCTAAACAGACAGGATACTCTGTTCTTCCATCTGACTGACTCAGGCTGACAGTGTCAATTCTCAATGCAGAATTAAAATAATTGTAAAGTTACAGGTAATCCATGACACAGAAATATAAATAATTGAAGATTCACCTGCATACATCTTGTTTCTTTATTTTATAGCTCCTTAAATACATTATTTATTGTTATTTCATTGTAGTTTTTAAAAGGCTTTACAGTCATTGGCAAGATTTTCCAAAGACAAGTGCTGTAGTCCATCCATGATGAACAGAAGCTCCCATTAATGACAGTGAGAGCTCTGGATCAATAGCAAAACAGCCCCAGGGTCCCAGCTATGCTGGAATAATCACAGTGTCTGGTCCCTGGGGCTTGGAGGGCTGAAGGAGATGAACTGCTCTAAGTAGAGAGCATTAATACAGTCAGAGCCTGTATTACACTGGTCAACATGTGACCTTGGGTCTCAGAGTGACAGGAAAAAAATCTACCAGTACAAATGTTAGCCAAGATTTTAACAGTGAGCTTGAAAGGCATCAGAGTGCTTGGAATTTCTAAACTATGTACCCTCCTAAAGTCTTTCACATTACCCCTTCGATCTGTCTTTCATGTCAACCTGTGATTCAGAGTCTTCCTCATGCTCTCTTTTCTTGCATCAGATATTTTTTTAAGTATTCTGACTTCCAAGAACTCTTTTTTTCCCCTCTTTTTTTTTTTTTCTTGATAAGAAAGGATTTTCTTTTTCTAAAACATCATTTCTTGCTTTGGCTTTTATGTCTCAGAGTGGGCATGAACTCAAGAGAGCTCTGCCATTTGCTGCAGTCAGGAGAAGAATTGAGGTACTTGAATGATCTCTTTGGAGGAAGGAGTCTATTAATCTAGATCTTACAAAGCTCTTTATATATTTATGAGGCTTTAAAATGGATTATTAATAAAGTCTATTCATGTTGTCATCATATTCTCCCTTTGTTTTACCAACAATGCCAGCTTGAAAAGATTCTTAGCAGAATTTCCCATAAGTGTCTTGATTCCTTGCCTGCCTGGAATGTGATCCCTGTGGAAGTGAATGAAGTTTCTATAATGCCCTTTTCTAAGTGTTCCTCATAACTTCCATTTACTCTGATTCCACCTAAAGAGCTCAACCATGCTGTCATTGCTGTTACTAAACCCATCACTCTTCTTTGTGCAAAGACCAACTTGTCATTGCATAAAAGTACCTGAGGGACTGGGTGGTTTCAGTCTGAAGGAGAATCATTACAGCTTCCTAAAATTGTGATCAGGTCATCAAATTAATAGTATGTCATAGTTTATTAAGCTAATCATCAATGTGCTATTCTGTATCTTTGAACAGTTTAAAAGCAGTTATTGGTGTACTCTGTTTATTCACATATACATTTTTAGGAGACCCAAATGAGTGCTAACAGCTGTATTTCATCACTAAAAACCTCATTGTTAATAATTCCCGAGTCAGCTTGAGAAACATCCAGTACACCTGTGCACCTGAGAGCAACAGGAATGCTTCATTTCTGATACTCTCCTTACCACCTGCAGCAAACCTTTCCCTGGGACACAGGGAAACAAGGAGATACACCACAGGGAAAGGAATTTTCCACTCTCAAGTAGGGTGACAAAAAATTGTGGAGTCCTTCATCACTGGGAAGGAGTAAAGCAATGTCCTCACCCTTGTTAACACTGGGAAAGCTGCAAGTGTTTAAATTGGCAGAATAAGCCCAGATTGTGAATGTTGTCATGTTCTTTATCTACAGCAAAACCTGGGGGCAGCAAGACCACTTAGTCTGGCTTGTTCAGGCACTGAAGGCTTAGCCCAAAAAAACTGATGGTGCTTTCCTGATTAACCCATAGGTCATTGCTCAGGTAAAGCTGTTTAAAATGTCTTTCCTGGCCATTTGCTACAAGCAGAGGCCATGATTTGTCTCAGCCTCGTGTCCCGTTGAGAACAGAGAAATGTATCACAAATACCTGTGAATTTCTGGAACTCTCATCTGATTTTTATCTGACCTTTTCCTGAAACATTATCACACAAATATATTTCTCTAGTCAAGTTGGTCCTTGGTTCTAAATGGATAAAAGGACCAGAGAGAAAATAGGATGTTTCATTTTGGTGCTTGTTTGGGATTTTATATATATAAACCTCCAGTAAATAAACCTCTGAATGAAAAATTGATGCAGGTTTTCTTTTTTTACCTTTCTCCCCTTATCAGAAATGCACTGAGCCTTATCTCACTGAATATATTCCCTGATCTTGGCTATTCATTAAAAGTAATAGAACAGCTAAATGACTTTGGGACGCAGTAACTCCAACATATTTTGTTTAGTTTCTTCAATAAATCATATTGACAGAGGTTCCTTTATTTTGCTATTGTGTCACTGTAAAAGAATGAACTATATTTTGAAAATTTCCATCCCTGTTGCTTAAGCTCTGCTCTACTAAGTTTAATACCCTGACAATTCCAGCCATAATTTACTCCTTGGAACAGGTCATTAAGTACGCATTGCTGCTTTAGACTTCTTCTTTGATCCATTGCCTTTTATAAAATATAGAAACATTCTAAATAGTCTCCATAGAAAGAATTTTCTTTTAGGTTGGTATTTAACTATGAATCATAATACATAATTCACTCACCCATCCAGAAACATTTCTTGCACCACACAGACACGTTGCTTTCATTCTCCAAAAGCCATATGGCACTTCATCATTTGCCACAGTGGACTGATTCAGAAATAATCAGGTTAATCATATTACCATAGCTAAGTGAGCAGATATGCTGGGAAAGCAGGGAGTGTCCTCTGTGGTACCTGGGTAATACAACTGCTCCCTGGCAGCTCTCCAGGGATTGTCAGAGGCACTTCCAGGAGCTGCTGGGATTTGCTGTGTGAAACGCCCAGGGCAGCTGGGCTGGGGATGCATCACAGAGCTGTAAGCTGCTCCCTTGGGCAGAGCAAAGGAGCTGAGAACACCCCAGGGAATGGTCACAGCTCATCTCCAGGGAGGAAATGTCATCCTTTTCCTCCAGAGATCTGTATTCAATCGCCATGAAGTAAGAATATTTATGAATTAAATAATCATGTTGCAGTTATGGGATCACTCCTGCCACTTCCTGAAACCTTCGCCTTCAGAGCATCCCATTGGGGTCTATTAGATTACCTGGAGTGTTTGCAGGACCCTGCACAGAGAAAGCATCTATTTCTGCAGTGTTAATGGATCAAATTGCATTATCCTTATTAGAGTGATAATATCTCTGTCTAGAACAGGTCGGTTTCAAATAACAGCACTTAAACTGTCTTAAGGGATAAAGAGTTTCTGAGTTCAGAGAGATTTTACAGAAAGACCAGTGTTGTCTATAAATACATACATGGTAACTGCACAGGTAATTTCATCTTCCTAATGTATAAAAAAATTTTGTTATCTATCATCTAAATAATCTATCAATCTTCACCCTACACTTCTAGTTTATCCATTTTTCATGTTTGTTTTTTTCAAAGATATTAATCATTTAAACCTATTTATAAAGGCAATATATTTACATGTCTAGACATCTGAATATTCAAGCTCCATTTCTCATTCCATGCAGCAAAAATTGATTAGCCGTACCTAGAGAAAATTTGTCAGAGAGTAACTGCCAATATTAACATCTGCCAGCCAATCTTCTTTATAATCAGCAGTAAAAAGAAGTGATTTTGCCTCTTGGGAGAGCTTTCATAGTTTCCTGTCTCAATTTACAGTTTGTAACTCTCAGGGGTGTGAATATAAATAATATTTCAATTCTCCATAGCTTCATCTATCAAATGTTTAAAGTGATGACAGGACCCAAGTAACAAAACACTGGGACAATGACATCCCCAGGCTCTATTAAGAGAAAAAAAAACAGAGTCAGCTTAAAAGATCCGTGGTCTGAAATGAACTCTGGCAGTAGGATTGACCCAAGGTATGCAGGATGATAATAAAGAAAAGATCAGTGCAAATACAGAAACAGCTCTCGTGTCTCAGTGAAAACAATGTCAGATCTCAGCAGCCTCTGCAGCTCAGGGTCTGCACACTTCAAACAACCAACAAACAAACAGAGTGTTACAGCTGAGATATCAAAACCACAGGGACCTGCTGGATGCCAGTTCCTATTAATTTTAATGGGCATCTAGCAGCCAGATTCCTTGGGATGGTTTGAGATTCAGCACAATAAAAGCATTAATAAATGCTTGTATTCCCCCTGTCCTTATTCACATCAGTGGGGACTCCTGATGTGGAAACCAAACCCAGAATCTGGTCCAAGGGAGGGTACCCAGGGAGTACCCAGGAGAGTTCTGGGGATGCCTTGTTGTGTAGTCTACCCATGGCATGATTCCTTCCCCTGTGCTGGGAATAGGAATTGAGTAGAAGCTGATCCCTTTTTCTGGAGCATTCCCTGAGCTTGGCAAGGGGGAACCTTTCCTGAGCCCACAGCAACCCATGGAAGCACCTCCAGGCAGGTCTCAGTGCCCAGGATGGTGGGGTTACACCATCTTCCCCCTTTAACATCGTGAGTGCTGGACTATTCACCAGGAAATTCAATCTGTAAATTGAAAAGGGTATTTCAGAATTCATATTGATGTCTCAAATGGTACTTGACAAAACTAATGACAACCTATTTAAAGACTGCATCTGCAGTGCTTAAAGCAACTAGCTTTAAATTTTTTTACAAAAGAATATTAGAAATGTTTCACTTTTTGTATGAATTTTCTGCTGTACCATTCAATAGAAAAGCAAAAATCTTGAAGTAGTTATTAGTCATGTACAGTATTTATTGAGAAAATATGGGAGACAAATTTGTGTTCCTTAGTTATTTTGAATTGCCTGAAAAGAATTTTTCATCACACTTGAATTCAGATTCTAGCAAATAATCAATGAATCACAAGAGAGAGCATTTTCCTTGGCTGTAAAGTATATTTGCTACCACTGTAATGCACACCAATCAGAAAGGTAGAAAACAAGTGAAATGACTGAACCCTCCATAAAATAGAATAGCTTGTAGACCAACAATCCCCATCAGAAAGTGACTGAGCAAACATCTCCTCACAGAGAGCTGTAAATTAACAGAGCCTCATTGCCCCCAGTGCAGCCAGCCAGATTTACAGCAGCATCTGTCTCTCTGTACTTAGAGAATAAGCAATTATTTTATTCCTAAGGACTTTTTTCTCAGAGACAAAAGGCTATCTTTCTACTTGCCCTCCCCAGATTTTTTTAAGCAGCCTGTTGGTAGGTTATTTGAAAAGCCAACAACTGCCTGATCTGTTCTCAATATAATTTCATCATCTGTATTTTGACTTGGAAATTTGTGCACCAAGACTGAAATTATTTTACTCCCATAGGGGTAATACTCTATTTGAAGTGCCCATTAACTAATCCTAAACAGTGGTGGAAAATCAGTACAAATACATGTGACATCCACATGAATACCAAGTGAATTCATAAAGATTACTGCTGAATGCAAAATTATTCCACTATAGAAGGGATACTTGAAAGAAAAAGTTGCTGAAATAAAGAGCTAGTCATTAAAAAATATGTGGCATTCAGTAATAGCTCTTTTATATTATGTGTTTCTATTTATTTGTGTGCATTTCTGCCCTGTATCCCAGCTTTTGGGGGCTTAAATTTCATCTGGTAATACTAAGTCCATGATTTCTGTTAAATTTTGGATTTGGGATTAAATTTTGTCTTGCCAGATCTGATGCTCTCTGAATATTCATCCCATTACCTCACAGGCTGTAGGGAAAGCAGAGCTTCAACCCCCAAATTTAGCACTATCAGCAGTAATCAGGAAGAGAGGAAAACAAATTTGCAGACCACCTTCAGTGGACAGGGTGCTGAGGGCAACTGAATTCTGAGTGCAGAATCCAGAATACAATATGCAACATGGTAAAATGCAGATTTATAATTACAGTGAAACCAGAATTGCTGTAATCTAGACATGTTCAGAATGATGAAACACATTTAAAATCTGCATTGTTATTATCTGCTAACCCAATTTCCTACACGAGTTGATTTTCCAGTCAATTTCTCTGAGTTAAAATGACTAGGATGGAGTACTTGAGATATTCACTCACATTTATTCCAATATTTGTGTACAAATACGATCAGTTCTTGTCTCTAAAATTTAAAGTTATCTCCCATACTCATTCTTTTGTATCCTTAACCCCAGTACAACCTCTCAGTGCATTCTTCCAAAACATAAGCTGATATATTGATGTCATTTCTCCATTCTAAACACCCTGAGATGATCATGATGAAGAGACTAAGTAGAGCTGAAGCTCATAAAATTACAGGAAAAGGGCTTTTATGGAAGGTTAATTTATGCTGGCATCATCTAGGGTAAAGACAAAGTCTTTTTTTGCAGTGTCTGCACACTAGGAGCAAAGGGAGGTCCCAATTCAAGATCAGGAAACAACATCCTACCACAGCATAATACAAATGATCTTCAAAGTCACATTAAGAGCTGGACTGAGAACAGCTGATGGGTTTGTTCTGTTGTGGAATAGAAGTTATTTTGTCTTTACTCCTTTGTTAACTGAGGAGGGAGGAGCTAAATATTTTACTTGACTGAAACCTGCAGAAATCAAACTGTGACTAAAAACAATTATGCAAAATTGCTTTGAATTTTGTGCAAGAGTTAGACTAAAAAAAGAACAATTGACCAATATTTTCAAATATTACATGTCTGCATGATCCTACAGGCTCTGAGGGCTAAAGTTTATTATTTAATACCTGTTCAAGGAGAAATGGAATCAGAGCACACAGCCCTGTGCAGAACAAAGCTCTTCTGGAAGCAGTCAGGGAAAATAAGGTTGGGTGTCTCCTCCATGGCACTGGTGCTGTAATTCCCATTCCTGCTGCCCTCCAAGGCAAGGACACAAAGTCCCACCAGTGCAGCAGCACAGGCACAGAGCTCTTGGACCCACCCATCCTTTAGATTCCTTCTCTGAGGGCAGGACAAGGTGTTTGTGGACTCATCATCCAAATCAATAAAGATATCTCATAATTAATTTAATTTAAAGGTGAAAGCCATTACTGAGACCTCCAAATTCAGCTACCTGTTTGACACATCATTTTTAAACCTCTATTGCAGCTGAGTTCTGCATGGTTTATAAGACTGCCTGTGATGTGGAACCACCAGACACACTAAGAATGGCTTTTCCCCCTTATCTCTTAGTGTTAGGGGTATGGGGTTTGTGTGTAGCAGATATAAAACAGTCCATGCTTGTCCTCATTCACTGCTGAGGGAGATGTGGGCTTCAGCACACAACACCCTGGATGTTTATTTATTTACTTCCCAAATATTTGAACTGCTGTGCTCTGGCTATCCTGGATTAGAGCTGGATCTGATGTGTTTTGTCAGCAATCTACACAAGGATCTGGGTGCAGCTCCAGCCTTGGCAATTCTGGGACAAGGTGAAGCCCCAGGAAATGCAGGATCCCATTACACACAGAACATTGGATCCAGCTTTTGAAAACCCAGATCCTCTTCAACAAAAATTCAGAACATATTGTGGCTTTCCTTTGCCTATTGTATTGCACCCCCGCTTGTGAAAAGGAAGCAAAATTATTTTCATGCTGCATTTTTTATGGGGTAAAACATTTTTATAGGCGTCGTTGTGATAAAGTGTAGAGTTAACATTCCAAGCAGCTTTTAGGAGAACAATATGTAAGCTTTAAATCCTGCTTCAGTTTAGCATGTAGGCATTGTGATCTGTTAATATTTGTTATTTTTATTTTTCTTTATTTATAGTCTTATTTTTCTTCAGCATTTATCTTTTAATCCTACAGTAGATTTTTGTGTTGGGGGTCATGGTGGTGGTGGTGTCCCAAAAAGACTTTATTTAATTTGGTATTCTACATGGTTTATCTCTCTGAAGGTGGATTTTAACCTTAATCCTCTTCCAGGGCAGGAGTAGCCATGAGAACAGGACCCCGGGGCTGCACTTTCTGCAGTGTCTCTTCTCTGAATCCAGTAGCAAAGTTATTGCAATGCCCTGTAAAGACTTCCATGGCTCAAGTTATCTGGCAGCTGGATCTCCCTCTGTAACCCTAACCATGGTTAGAAATAATGGGATTATCCACCCCTGGATGTGACTCTACATCATTTGAAGCAGTTTCCAATCTTGAATCTTGCTACTTAATACATGGGAACAAGCATGTAATGCAATTTAGTGATCAAAGTCAACATTTGCTGCATTGCCAATGTCATTTATTTTTTTTTTAAAAAGGAGAGAGATTGAGAAAAATGGCATGCACAAAGGGGATAAAATGCCTTCTTGCAGAAAACTGAGTTACTGAAGGAGATCTGAAGACTTGGGTAATTTGGTTTATGTTATACTTGATATAGCCATAACACATCCATCAAGATTAACCCAGCCTAGAGAAATGGCAAATCACATTAACTTGTTAGGCCACTAGGTGAGAATTGAGGGAGCAGAGTAAAGAAAATATAGATAATTTGTTTGTATGTGTAGCCCTAAATGTTTCTAATGTGAACTGTAATGCCATTATAGAGGCACTGAGTAGCACACTCAGAATGCTTGATTGCTCTCTGGCTATATGGAATGAACCTAAATAGCAAATATTTTATTAACTCTGATGCTAAGAAATGCACAAAGAAGAGAGTGGCCATGAGCAGCAATAGCAGCTTTTAGTGATGTGACAAAATTGAAGCATGCAGCACACTTCTGAGTGCCATCTACTGGCATTTCTTTAATTAAGTGCTACATGCATTCATATGTAGAGAAACCTTCTAATGTTCCAGAAGTCTAACTCATCATCTGTATCATTAAACCTTTTAGTTCTCCCTTCATTATTTTCATTGTGGCTTTATTTTCCCAGGATATGTCCTAAAGGATGCAGTTTTTAGCAGTTATGGTTGTTTTCTATTTAGTTCACCACACAGACAATAGGGGTCAAAGAAATTAATACTGTGACTGAAAACTAAGCATGAATAATCATCAGGGCTGTGTCATTACCTTGCAGTGTTTCAAAGTGCATGAACATTGCACAGAACAAACTTCCAGTTTGGCCTCTAGTTCATCATTTTTCTGTGTCAATAAACACCTGAAACAGTCAAGAATTGGAAGCCCAGGGTTGGAAAAAGCAGCTCTCAGAGACCATTTTCATTTGCAGAGGTGTAATCATTTGCTTGGCTCATGTACTCAGCACTTCATATTTATGCTCAGTGTGTCACTGGGAAACATGTGGGAATACAGCTTTTTCTGGCAGGGCTGGACCAACTCCAGTATCACTTTTCCTGTGGTGATGAAATCTGCTTTGAAATTTCCATCCTCAAAATGCAAGTCCTGTTGGAAGTGTGGAATGATGTGTGTGCAGGCAGGCTCTGATAAAGCAATTTAATCAGGGAACTCAGGGCCCAGCCATGCATTAGTATCATCTTTGCTCCTTCTGGAAGGCAGGGAAGGCATTGGAATGTCTAATTTGCCATGTGTTAGCCTGTAATCCTCATCTTATTTTCAAACAACCAGCTGTGATTTAAGGAATGACTGACTGGATGTTCTCTCACACCATAGCAACCCTGAGAATGGCCTGACAGGGCCAATGGTAACCAGCATTTATTTCAGATTTTCCTTGCTCTGAGATCCATGTGTAAAACTTCTTGGCTAACTTTTTTGTAGCTTTACTCTAGTATAATGCTTTTATAAATATCTGTGCCTATGAGAAAGAAAAGTATCTTTAAATGATGAAAAATAACAAAAAGGTGTGGACAAAAGAGCAGGTTCTGGTAGATCTCCTCACTACAGCTAATATTTTATTCATAAAAAGTTCCATTTTCAAACTCCAGCAGGGACTTTTTTCCTGCTATGTCTTGACATAACCTTTGCCATTTCATGGTCTCAGTCATACTGGTGGTTCACAGCTGTTCTGTGATCAGGTAATAGAGCCAGGTCCTTCTCACCCTCTGTCATTTCCAAGCTAATGAGCTCCCTGGTTGTACCAGAAATTCTTGTTACTCATTCCTGAGTGAATGGTTCTGCATTTTGTGCTCTTACATTTCATCCTATTTCCATTACTCCAGTTCTAAATGTCATCCAAATTGTCCTGTAGGGTATTCCACTCTTCCTTTACATTGATGATGTCTCCCAACCACGTTTCAGAACCAAATGTCATAAGCATTGTCCAAAACTTTTTTTCAGCTTAGTAATTAAAATGTTAAATAAAATGGGCCCTTAGCACTAATCCATAAAAAAATTCCACCAGCAGTTTTCCTCCCATTTAACCTGAGCAGAGGGACTCTCTTTGGAGTCAGAGGAACACATTTTTCTTATTGGTAATTTTTATTCTGTTGTAGCCAAAGTAAATGACCAGGGCAGTGAGAAGGGAGAGCTAAAATCAGCGGTGACTCCTGAGGTGCTTAAAGTTAAGTATGTGCTCAACTTTTCAGCTATAAATATCAGAGGGGAAATTTCCCTCTTAAACTTTTTGCCTGGAGTGGAATCTTGTTGCCTGTGCATCCTGTTGCCAGAGCAACCTGTACCAGCTCTGGTCCAGTGGCAAAGATCAGCTGCTGCTTTCAGAACAGACACAATGACAGAAATGTGGGAATTAGTTCTGATTTTTTAGCACTCAGACCAATATTATCTAATTCTATTTCCCATATTTCATAAAAATGAGGATTTTTTTTGTTTTCCCCACATCAGAAATTAGTTGGGAAAAGTGAACAGAATTTCTCAGTGACATCCAATATTACAGCTTTTGCTAATTGTTTAATAATGAACATTTTTATCTGAAATATGCAGTGAAAGGCAATGCAGTGGCATCAATCTGATTCCCACATGCAAAATTGTAACAGATCCAGCTTCAAGAAGACTTGAAGGAACATTTGCAGAAAGCTTTTTTGATTCAGCCTTTGATCCTCAGCTCTACTCAGATCACAGGTCCTACATGCCTGAAACTTCCCAGGTTTAACTACTCCTGGAAAGATAAAGGAACTCAAAGCACACAAAATAGGTAATTCCCATCTGAGCAGAATTCAGGCACTACATTTCTGTCTCCTCACAAATACACACTTCCAGTGCCTCAAGGAGGTGCTTGGTTAGAATTTCCTTTTCATGGTTTCTGCTGCTGCTGTGGAAAAAATAAATTAATAAAATTATACCCAACAATATCTAGCTCTGTTGGGTTTTGTTCTGTAGTTTTGCAATAACAATAACAAGTACTAAAAATTGTCTTAAACAATTGCTGCACCACAGAGAACAAAAAAACCCCTCACACAAAAACAAATAGTGAAGAATTATCTTCACTTAAAATACAATGCAGATTATAGAGTAATGTATACAAGATTTTAATGTTCAATACAATCAAGCATTCTGCTGTGCTCACTGTGGCAAAATAATGCAAAAGTTAGTCAACTATTCCAGGCAGATTTTGGATGCTTTTTTGTGTGTGTAGCTGCATAAATTAAAAAGAATTTTGTTTTGTTAGAGTCAGTAAAAAGGAAGATTAATGTGGAAATATTTTGGTGAAAATTTCCATCAAGAATATAGCAAATACAGTGCAATGTTGAGCAGATAATCTAAAGAACCTCTTGGGTTTTGACATTTTTGGAAGCACTCTGGGTTTCCTTTTCAGGACCTCTGACAAAAGTTTTGTATTATTGATAGTATTTTTCAACCATCCTTCTACTTGATCCAGAGCAATCAGTGCAGAGATACCAGCTGATATTTTTATACTTTTTGATGTAAATTGTGGAAATCTCTACTCATGGAATAGCTTTTCAGCCAGGAAATTGATGTGCTTCTCTCCTTAGGATTAATCCCATTTCCCAGCTTCTGCTGAGGCAGGAGCCCTGTAAGCAGCAGAGCTCCCTTACATAAGAAACAGAAGTGATGGCTTTGAAGTCCAGGTCGTGTCTCAGGGGACTCATTCCTGCAGGACCATGGTCAGAGCAGAGCATTTCCCCTGAGTGAACAGGGAATAAACACCCCTCAGTGCTGGAACACTCTCATGCAACGTTATTAATGTTTATTAATTTTCATGAGAAGATGTTACCTCAATCAAATGTCAGATATTTAGAAACAAAGCCAAGCACTGTCCATAGTTTTGCCCATTTCTCCTGAATCAAAACCATTTATCTGCTTTGCTCAATTTTCCACCTGCACATTTTCCCCTTGAATTATAAGAAACACACTTTCCCTGTTCTACTTGGAAATTTACAATCACATGGTCTCTTACAGCTCACTTTGTTCAATATTTCATGTTTTGCAGCTTCTCAGGTTGGAGATAGGTGTTCTTCCCCACAGTGTGGTACCAGGCAGCACTAACCAGAGACCACTAACCAGATGCTGATAGGCAAAAAATATAGATATTCTCCCTTGTCATCCTTATAGAGTGATCAATTGTGATGAGATCAAAAAATAAAAGGAATGCATTCCCACTCTACACCCTGCAATGCAGGAAAATTTTGGATTTATCCAAGTAAAAGGCAGAAAATTTGCTTCATATCTACCTCACCTAAATAAAGTGAATTCTTTCCTGATTGTTAACTTCCAATCTTCTGCATCTTATTGCTTCTTCTCCAATCATTTATTAAATAAAAAATTGAAAAAAAAAACCAAACCCAAAGATCTGACTACAGCTCCCTGGCAGCTCTCAGGTGTATCACACTCCTTAGCAGGGCTCACAGCCTTTCCCAGGATTGTTCCTGGGATGAGCCCAGGTCAGCCCAGGGCCTGCAGTGTGAGCTCCTGGATGGGTTTGCTGAGCACTGAAGTTCATACAAGCCTGGTTTTGTGTTCCCAGCCTCTCACATCATGCCTTCCTTCCGTGCATGTTTTGAGAATTACATTAAAGGTCACTTAGAAAACCAGGTGCAAACCTATCTCCAAGTCTGAGTGGTTCTGTAGATTCCTGTAAGAACTTGTCTAAGATTATTCACCACTTTAAGCACAGTTGCTGAGGTTAATTAGATTTATGACCCCTAAAAATTTTAAGTGTCTCTGATGACTGACTTTCCAACCGATAATTTTGTGAGAAACAGAAAAAGAATAACAAATAGACTATGAATAAATAAACTCTTGAATTCATTCACATGAGGACAGAGAATATGTTTCTGACATTTAATTAAATATCCAAACGTCCAGAAGATCTATAATAAACCACTTTGCAAGGCATCTAAATGTCAGAGAAAACGCATCTTACATTATTTTTTTTTTTTTAACCACTGAAGCTGTGAAGAAGATACAACATCTTTTTTAAAAGACACAGAAGCAACAAGCACATATTTTATCTTGGAAGTACTTTTTCAAAGGCTTCTGAGCAGCCAGTTTTTTTCAGTATGACGAGTGGAATTATTTTAATTTATCACACAGCAGTTTGAAACATTAGTTTTACAGATATGCCACGCTGCTCTAGTATAGTTCAAGTCCTGAGACTCACACTACTCAATGCATGGCAAAACACTGGAAACATTAAATTGAATTTTTTCCCTAAGTACACCTGACACCAGGATCTGAAGATCTTTTCCTATATTTAAATGCTGCAGAAAAACTGTTCTAACCTGCTCCCCTTATGCACGTTACTTCTTCCTTCCTGTTTTTTGTCGAACTCTTGACAGCATCCTCTGACCTGCTCAGGGGATGTGTGAGGTACTTCACCCTTCTGAATGCCCCCTGTGGCTGAGGTTTGATTTCTGTAATTGCAGTGAGTGCAGCAGGGTCCTACATGGGCCTCACATCCTGGGGAAAAAGGGAGAACTGCAGCTCCTTCCCCTCATTCATGGGCTCAGCTGCATGCAGGCCATGGTCACAAAGGTGCCAAGATAAATGTTCCCAGATTTGCTTTAACCTTTCCTCTGCTTTTTTTTTTTTTTTAAGATAAATAAAATGCAAGGAGCAGTTTGTGCAAAAGGTGTTGAATTATGGTCAGAATGAGATCCTTTTGCTCATCAGTTTTTAGGGGGCCACAGCAATGCTGTTGAAATGCTGGAAGTTTTCCCTTTCTTGCATCAGGAAAATCATTGTGTCATGGTTGTGGGTTAACTGAATGAGCTGCAGGAAGGCCAGAACAGCAGCTGTAGGAGAAATAAATGTGTCATTATTTTCAGAGCAAACTGCAAGGGAAGAGGCCACGAAGAATCAGACAGGTATTACTGGGGAAGGCTTAGGTGCCAGTTTGCTTCTCTGGAGTTTGTTTCTGAGCAAGCACCTTCTGTCCTCTCAGGAGGTATCAAACCTAGAACCAACTCATTAAAATTATGTATGTTCCACTGGACTTTAATACAGACAACCAGTCCTTCCATGGCTTTAAAGTGACCTTCTGGACACCTTTTGGTGGCACTGGCACTGCAGTGGAACTGTTGATAAATCCCTCCCCAAAGTCTCCTGTAAAGCAGCAGGTCCAGGCTGACAGATCAGCTCAGATTCCAGATCCTGGGGCCAGATCCCAGATCCTGGGGTCAGATCCCCTCCAGAGCTGTCACCCCACTGCCCTGCCATGGCATCGTGCTCGGTGCCATCCTGCAGTGCCTTTGACCCTGGTGGTCACTGCTCACCCCTGCCCAAGGCCAGCAATGGCAAATGTCACTCATTTGCAGCCCAGGCCAGAGCAAACACAGCTGTTTTCACTCAGCACCAGTGTCTGCAGTCACCTGGAGTGTAAATGGGCAGTTAATTAAATCCCCCTTCCAGGGCTTTGTAAGAAATCTATTAAACAAAGAATCGCTGCTATAAACAAACAAACCTGGGTCACAGCTTCAGCTCTTTGACCCCTTCAGTGGATTTTCTGGTTTTATCAGGAGAGCTTCCTTACATTTTTCCTAATTTACCACCAATATTTTAAAAGTTGTTAAAAAAAAAAAAAAAAGAGAAAGAAAAAAGAAGGATAAGATTTGGCACTGATAATTGTAAGTCTGTTCATAATACAGGAGGAAGGTTAATTAGCTTTTCTGACCTGAAGAGTCTAGGAAAGTATCCCTGGTGACTCACTAATTGCTGCTCAATGCAGAATAGTGTCTGTGAAGCAAAGTGCATGAAGGCAGACACTGATAATAATGTTGCTTTGATTTAAAATTCTCTACCTGCAAGGACATAATGCTGTTTCATACAGCATGCACTCCACTGATAGATCTAAATATTCCCCAACTATTCATTTATTTTATTGGCAATTCTGGTCACTAATCTTGATTTGAATTTATACCGGGAACAACTGTGTTTCTCAGGTTGAAAGTAAAATGCTATTTAGGGTATCATTAGAACATATTCTGGAAGTGTTTTCTCATGTGTAGTAAACAATTCTATTAAGACAGTTATATGTGCTGGAGCTGACTTATTTATTTCATTATGAGGATGTGTCACACAAAGAGTACATCATTTTTATAAATATAAACAAAGAATTAGTCCCTGTTAGGGAAAATATTTCCCAACTGTAAGAAGCAGAGACATCGGGTTATCTTTTAAAATTATGTGAGACCAATGTTGAATAAGGAATTTTTAGGAAACCTATGGACTCAAGCTCACAGGGTATCAGAAAGATGTTCAGTGTATATGGCCTTCTTTTCATATCTATCAATTGACACACAATGATCAGGACTTAACAGGCAGAATAGGTGTGTACTATTAATTCAGTTAATCAGTAGCTCTCAGGTCTGTGTTTTAAAAGTCCACCAGGGAACAAAATGCAAAATTTGCTCTTCTTAGGTCTTGTAGTGTTGGTTTCTTGACACCCTTTTGTTAAGAACTAATTTTTAAAGTCTGTTTAGTAACTGCAAACACGTTTTTCATGTAAAATTTCTCTCTGCTAATGGTGCAAATACCTTCTTTAAATAGGTATTCTACAGATCCTCACTGGATCAGTTATAAAACACTTCTTCAGCAATCTGTCCTCCCATAATAGATTCCTGCAGGAACATGATCATCCAAGTCTCATTTGCATTAAGCCTTTTACTCCCAGTTTCCAGGACAGTGCTGGAAAAGCAGGAGTGTCATTCACAGCTTTGACTGCAGAAATCTGCTACATCAACAAGCAGCATGCACCCAGTCACAAGCCATTGATAACCTTCTAATATGTAACCAATATTTTCCTTCTCAGAAGCTTATAGCACAGTTTAGGGGGTTTTTTTGCAGTCCTCCCAATGCATCTGTCAGTTTATTGACCACATTCCTTCCTTGCATCTCTTCTGTCCTGAGCCAGGTGATAAATCTGAGGCAGACCTGTACTCGAGGAGGATGCTGACCCAAAGGTACCCTCAGGTACCATTGCCAGCACCTCTCCCCACAGGCAGCAGGGACAGGGCCTGCAGATGAGGCAGGAGAGAGGGAATTTCTCTCTCAGACATATCTCCTGCTAAGGCTGGCACATTCTATTACTGTTCTACTTTGGAGCTGTAAATGATATTTAATGGCTGGGAGGATGGATCTGCCCATGTTGGGTTGTTAGAATAGCTCACCATGGCTCAGGCAGGGAGACACTCCAGGGTTTAGTTTCCTCAGAAGCTCCATCTCTGTCACACAATACCCATTCTGGGAAGTTTTCTGCTCTGCCTGGGCAGGCTGTGAGCCTGCTGCTGCATGGGCACACGTGGACATCCCACCCCTGATACTCCTGTTCTGCAAGGAGCAGCATTCACTGTGTGTGAGGGAGTGGGAGACATCCCTAGGGTGGGAAAAAGGGGATCAAACAGGTCAGGGTCCCTTTCCTTTCTGCTCTCTGTGTGTCTGTACTCCAGACACAGCCCCTGATGCTGTCTGTCAGCTCTGACAGCAACAGGAGCAGCACAGGTTTTCCTCTGTGCTTTGGCAGACTTAACCTGCACTCCCACTGCCTTTGCCTGAGCAATCTGCAGGTTGATATTTACTAAACCAGCATTATGGAACCCATATCTGTGTCCTACCCTCCTCTTTTCCCTGTCATTTCTATTTCAGCTCAGATATCCAGCAGCTTGACAGATAAGACATTGCCAAATCACAAAAGACCTTACGTATATCTTGAATTTCCTGACTTAGCTTATTAAGCTGCAATCTGTTGTACAGAATCACACAATGGATGTGTTAGAATGTAACCTGACATAATAAGTTACTCCCATGATAAAAGAAAGAAGACATGCAAAAAGTGACTGGTTTTCTTATCAGTGGAGCAGCTCTCAAAGCAAACAGGAGATCAAGTCAGTTAAATGCAGCATGTGTTTAATTTAACAAAAATTATAGCAGATGTCTACTAATATATAGGATATAATTTTCAGGCTTTTTCTAAAAAGTATTCTTATATCTGTAATATAACCCTTTGTTCATTGCATAATCTTGCTGCTCATTGAATGTGAATTATTTTCATTGCCTAAAATGAAATCCTGAATTCTTGTCCAGGACAAGTTTTCTTACTGTTCACCTCCTAAATATTGTGTGTGATTTGGCACAGCACGATTCTCCTGCCCCTCTGTGTAGGAACTTTACACACACCAGTGAGAGAGCCAAAAAGGAAGAAAATAAGAAAACTTCTTACTGCTGGGGCACTCTGGGCAGGAGCTGAAAGCAAACAGTTCCTTTTCTCTGTATCATTTTGGACACATATACTTTATCTACACCCTGTATTTCACTACAGCTTAAATAGTTCACTAACTGTAACAACTGAACCAAGACTCAAGTCACCAGGAAGAAAGGTAGTGGGTTTTGTGAGATAAATTCCTGTCAGCTTTTCAGAGGAGAAGTGTTCTGCTGCTTTGCTGCTGCCAATTTGCCCAGTGCCTGTATGGAAATGCACAGTAAAGAGGTTAAAATAATATTGCCCTGGGACTGCCAGCAATCTCTGTGTTGAAGGGATTTATTTGCCAGTCCTGTCCTGGGAATGTGCTGCATTGATTCATTGAGATGGAAAGAGAAGTTGGAAGGATGAGGTAGAGCAAGGAGAGTTCCAGCACAGCTCAGGGCAGTTCTGCATCCCCCACGTTGTGCATGGTCCAGCAGCTGCAGCAGAATCCAGAGGTCAGGTGGAGGAGGAGCAGGGGAAGGTGCTGTTCCTCACCCTTTCCTGTGTTGTGGTTTTGATACACGTGGTAACTTCTCTCCCTCTCCTGCTCTGTGCCCTCATGTGTGTCCCTGACCTCGGAGTCTCTTGAGGGGACAGATCATGAATGTCACACACCTGGCACAGCTGCACACCTGGCACAGCTGCAGCTTTTGCTGGGAGCCTCACTAGGAGTGAATCAAGCACAGCCCTCTCCAGCTGGGGCAGGAGGAGCCAAAGCTGCCTCCTCACTTGTGAATCACAGTGAATCCTTGTGGATTCTCTGCAGGTCACACTTCCAGAGCTGCTCCAGCCCCACAGACTTCCAGCAGTGCAGGTAACCCACAGCTCTGCAGGACAAACACCAAGGACTGACATGATAAATATCGCTTCATTGTCTACTCCAGTGTGTGAGAAGGGTGGGGGTTAAAATTGCAGGCAGGATCCTCAAAGGAATGCTGGCCTTCCCTAAAGGGAATTGCTAATTTTTATCTGTAGTTTATGTGAAATTTCATTTGTTCTCAATCCAGCATGATTTGTTTTAAATCTGTAAAGCTGGAGCTTTCAGAACTATTCCTTGTCAAGGGTACCTGGGGGAGGTAATTTTGTTTTCTCAGGTTCACTGGGTGGGGGCTTATGCCAAAATTGTTTAATTTTCCCAGCTGGAGCCTGTGGGTAACTGAACCTGACAGCACCTGGCACAAGGGTTCCACTGGGTATCTCATTCATGGTGGAGAGGCATTTTTATGTCACCTCTCATCACAATGGCTGAGTAATGAGGACACATATCTTCTTTGGGGTTTCTTTTTTGTCTCCTATCTTCCCAAAACACTACCATAATCCTGAGGTAACAACACGGCAGAGGCAAAAGATATGCACTAAAATGAGGTTCTTATCTGCACTTTTATTATCCCATGCAATATTCTTGCAGAAAATTACTTTCTGAAATGTGCTAAGCTGCTCTTTGGCTCTCCAGGGCTCTATTCACAATTTTCTATAAGTGATTTTTGTTTAATTTGTAGCAATAGAGGGATAGATATCTTTCACCCTGACTGTTATCAACTTAATTGTAGCTATAGGAAAAGTAAAGGCTAGCTGACTTTTTATTACTGAAAGTAAAATAATGGAGCATTGTTTGCTTTTCTGTTTCTGTGAAGCACAGTGGCTAAACTAGTACCTAAATTCATGTAATTTTGTCCCCAATAAATGCTTCATTTTAGTATGAATTGATTTTTGTCTAGAGGAAGACTGTGTCACCTGTAGTCCTTGTTCCAAATTACCAAGTTGCTGCAGGTAAACCCTTAGCAGGAGGTGAAAGAAGGATCTTCATGGCTATTGAGGCTGCATGTTGCTGGTTTGCTGCTTTTTTAACAAAAATTATGGGGACAGAAAGTGTTCCAGCCCACTCTGTGCTTCTGATGTAGAGACATCCTGTTCTGCTGTGGAGAAATGCAGGTTGTCTGCTGCATCCTCAAGCCTCTGCTTACAGAGAGGAAAAAAAATGTTTGTATGCTCCCATATGTGTTTTGATGGAAAGCCCAGCTGATTTCATACATTGATGCAGCACTTCAGCAGCTTTTACTTTAGTAAAGCCTCACCTGGGGCAATGTGTTTAACTTGGCCACATCGCTTCTAAAGGTAGACAGACCAGAGAGGAGCAAGAAAAACCAGAAGTGTGCAGGAAAAACTGAAAGGTTTAGTCTAAAAAGTAAAGTTTTAACTTTAACACGATGCAAACAGGAGATAAGTAAATTGTTTTCCAAAGGCATGTTGGAAATGGCAAGAAATAATGGGTTTAAATTGTAGCACAGAACAGACATTAGGAAGAACTTTCTCAGTGGTGAGAACAGATAAGCAGTGGCCTCAGCAGGGAGGTTACAAATTCTGTCTCTGGCTGTTATTTTTCAAAAATACACTGTACAAGTGTCTCTTGGAAATGCTGTGTGTGCCTCCCCTCGTCTGTGAGAAAGGACAATGTCTGTTCATGTTTTGCAGTTCCTTCACGTCCCATTTTCTTGTCATTTTTCTCCACTCTAATAAAGGAGGAAGCAAGCACAGAGAAGTTTGCTCTCTGACTGGCAGGCTGGGCTCCCTCCTTGAAAAATCTCCTGTTCTGACCTCCTGTGAGCAGAGGTGTTCTCCACACTTGGGCTTGGGAAAGGAGACCCCAAAAGAAAGCCCTGCTGCCTGATGAGATTCTCCATTTCTTCCTTTAGAGATTTTGCAATACGTGCAGGATCTATCAGTGTGAAAAATGTGAATTCCACTGTTTCAGGGTGGTTCTGCAGAGGAAAGGGAAGATGCCTCACCTTTACCATCTGCCTTATGTCTGTGGCATTTTTTGGGTAGCATCTTGCAAGGTTTTAATCTCATTTCCTGTGTAGGAAGTTGCTTTTCCTTTCCCCTCGTATTGCATCTTCAAGGGTAGATCCTCTGTCACATATAAAGAAGTAAAATCTTCCTTGCTTTTGGAAATTCTCTGCAATATTTCAAACTAAAATGCTTTTACACAAAGATACTGGCATGTCTCTTTTTCATCAGCCCCAAAAAGTACATACTGATACTTGGGTGGATTTTAAAACAAACCTCACTTGTAGCTCTGAAAACGTTCCCTTACATCCAATGAAAAGCTAAAAATACCTATGAATAAGTTAACACCTGAAAATGTAGGTTTCTGCACATGGCTTACATAAACCATAAAAGCAAAATTTTAACTATGTTTGAATTTCATGCATAAATCTCCTTGAGAAAAAGTTCCATCCCAGTGACAGTGAGTTTTAAGCAAAAGTAAACATTTCTCCTCTGCAAATGGCATATAAAAACCCCAATTTAAAATTACTAGACCAATATACACAGCTTTTTTATTATTATTATTTTTACTCACAGTTAATCTCTTAATTTTCAAGTAGACCACTGCCAGAAGCTGTTTTGGCAAGCAAATTATTATTTTCTTTGTTTACTTTCATTGTAATTACTTTCAATAAAGCAGCCTAATAGTGGTTGACATAAATTATATTTTTTCCCTCAGGTTTCTTAGTTATTCTCTGATTGATGATAGCCAGAATAAAAAATGCGTAAGATCATAGCATTCTAAAAATTTATTAAAAGACAAAGCAAAGGAAAATCAACAAAAAATACAACCCTCCAACCCCAGAATGCAGTCCACTGTAAACAAATAGGTGATTTTATTAATGCTTCTAGAATTATTTTACCAAAATCTAACATAAACCAAAACATGTTTAGATATCCTCTGCTTTTCCTCCATGGTAATTCATAATAATGTATTAATATATATCAGCTTTTATACTCTTAAGGCTCCACACTGTGACAAATCTTAGTCATTTTTGGCTCCCAGAAGGAGCCATTATATTGTCCTCTGTAAAAGAGCCTTTTATAAACATCTCCACAGGGCAGATTGGCACAAAATGCCCTGATGGCTGCTTGGAAAGTTCTGGAGGCTGTCCTGGGGCTGAACCTTTTAATGGTTTATTTACGCTGTGAGCCCTTCACAAAACACGTTGTGCCAAGGATCTGGGCAGTGGCATTTCCACACTGGGGCAGGCTGAGCCAGGATGTTTTTTGGGATAGTAAAGAATTTCTTTGGAAATGTCAGTGTCCTGGCCATCAGCAGAAGTGGAATGGTGTGGCAGCAGCTCTCTGGCCACGGAGAGGAGGCACAGACTTCCTCAGGATTTTTCCTGAGAGAAGCAGAGAAGAGAATCAAAACAATTCTTATCTCTGCTCCTTGTTGTGCCCATGTGGAATGTGTTTGGAGATTGTTTACCCAAGGTGATTGCTGGGTTGGATTCTGGCGATGGTGTTTGGATTCACTGACCCATTGGATCCAGCTGTGTCGGGACTCTCGGCAGAGAGTCACGGGTTTGCGAGTTAGTTGCTGAGAGCTCTTGCTACTGTAAGATAGTGTAATAGAAGTATAATAAAATATCCTATAAGATGATATAATAAAGCAATTGATCAGCCTTCTGAATTATGGAGTCACTGCTAATTATTACCCAGCTGGGGGCCTGCAGCAACAGAATAGGAGGGCAAAGGTGCCAAGAGGTGCTCCTGTGTTCTTCATTGACCTTAGCTGGGCAGTGATAGTGAGAGAGAAACCAGCAGGTGCTCCTCTGAATTCTCTGGTGTTCCTGTCTTAGTCCCCTGAGCAAGGACAGCCCAGGTGGAGATCTGCTGGAAGAGGCCCTTGGGTGGAACATCTCTGTCCTGTGGACCTTCTGTGGCCTCCCACAACCCAGCACAGCTCCGAGACCGCTTTGATTTGTACCAGCCCACGTGTTGGCAGGAAAGTGATGTGAAATTAATAAAAGCTATCAAGCACCAGGAAATCACAAAACTGTTCCCTATTTTCATAGTCCTTCAGCCCAGAAAAACATTAATATTATCCCCTGTCAGTTGCAGATTTGAATTCTTGATGACTTCTCTGAAGGGATGAGCACTGTTTGCAAGAAGTCTGAGAATGATCTTCTCCAGCCTGAACCATAGGAAGAAATACATGTAGGGCTCAAATGGCAAAAGGAATCTTAAAAAACATTCACTAGTAGGAGATCTGTTCTTCATCTGAATTATTTCCTTCTATTAATTCCTCAACATTTTTTGATAGGTTTATTAAAAAATCCAAGACTCATCTAAGCGAATTTGATTTGGTGTCTAAGCCACTCCAAAATCACATCTTAATTTGATTCTGTTGATTTAATATCTGACCTTGCTAAAGCAGACAGCAGAGCACATCACTTTTGGCATGCTGAAAATATAATTATTTGCCTGTTAACATTATTTCTCTGCAGAGAAAAGGAAATGGATCAAATAGTGACGTTTTAGAGACTCTAACAGGTGAACTTGGAAACTGCCACACCTCACGTGATACTTTGGGGAAGAAAACATCAAAATCTTCCAAGTCATATTTTCCTGAATGCTCCCTTCTCCTGGCACTCTTACAGTCATTTCTGGAGTAAATGCTCTGCACACACAGAGCACTGACTGTGGACTGAATCTGTGAATAGTCATTGAAAGCTTTTGTCTGTGTTTGCTGCTCTTCAGTGAAGCTCCTATTTTTGTCTTCAGTGGTTTTGGTTTTCAGAAGTGTTTCTACAGAGAATCAAGGGCTGAGTTTGACTGAGCTTCCATTTTCAGCTCTCTGTAGGACTTCATTCCAAGATTCCCCAATGAGACTCATAAATGATTACATACTACACATGTTTTTATCTCACATATATGAATCTAAACAAAAATAAGTGGAAAAGTAAGAAGAATGAAATGTTATTGCTGCCTACAGCTGCCTGGTGGGAAGGTAGAAGGAGGTGCAGCCAGACTCTAAGTTCTGGTGAATAATACAATGAGTCTAATGCTTCTGACTGAAAATATCTTACCAGATAATTTCTCCTCACTGAGCACCATGGAAACTTTGCATCCACAGCAGAAGTTCAGCACCTAAAGGTATCCCAGTCACAACATAAGCAGTTGTGTGAATTCCCTCCAGTTCTATATAGGATGTGAAAACACAGCTTTGCACTGTTTCTTCCAGAAAGAAACGGATGTATAAATCTTGAAAAGGTGAAATATGGCTTTAAAAATATTCCTTGACCTAGTCCTCCATCACTAAATTAAAATTCAGTGACTTGCTAGGAAAATGTGTTCTTTTTATATGTTCCCATAAATTATGCATTTCAATGCTGTATGTTTTTTTTTATTATAGGGTAAGGAAAAAAAAAATCTGTAGTCAGACAGCTCCTAAAAGCTAAGTCTTCCAGACGTTAAGTCTACATCAGGTGTGAAACTGGAATCTTATTGTGAATTCATAGGTTAAATCTTGTTGAAATTGTTCCTTTACAATGGGTGTGAGCACATATTAAAAGTATTGACAAAACACTGGTATATCATAACATTTGTTTCTTGCAGCAGTAAAGTATTAGAAGGCAAGTGATCATCTCTGACTTGTGTGGCTCTTTGCATAGTTACTTGCTATAATTTTGAATACTCTACTGGTTTTCAATATGACTTTTAAACTGTGAATAACAAAATCAGTGCTTCACACAGCACAGGGCCTGCACATCACCTCTGCCTGCTCTCTGCTCCTCTCACCTTCCCTGTTCTGCATCTTGATGAAGGTTTTGTAAACCTTTCACACTAATGTCTTACAGCTATTTCAAAGGCACAACCATGAGTTCTGATCTCAAAGGTTAGTGTACTGAGAAGGTGACAGCCACATGGAAATTACTGTTAATTAGGACAAAAATATAATTTCCATATGTGAACAACACCAGGTTTTCATCTGTTTTTTTTACAGACATTCTGACAATGTTGACAGGTCTCTTCTGTGTTGAGAGCAAAACTGGTAAAAATGGCAAAATGTAATATTTTCAATGAAACTTTAAAAAATTAGATTTATCTTCATATTCTTCTAATTAGTTTTTTTTAATCATCCTTTCATTTCTGCCTCATTTAAAGTTCAGTAAAGCTGTTGAGACAGACAGAAGGCTCATACTTGGACAACAATCTATCATTCATTAATTGTTACTTTAGTGAAAATGCTGATTATATGGAACTATCTTATATACTAAAGTGAGAGGGAAAAGCAATCTCTTCATAAGTATGTGAAGAGCTCATAAATAAAGAAGTCTAATAGACAGCTACAGTGTATGTCACATTGCAGATCTGGATTCTTTCTAGAAAGCATCTCTTGCAACCATCCTGCTCAAAGCAGGGTCAGTTAAGGTCACTCAGAACCAGAGATTCAATATCCAGGATAGAGACTCCACAACCTCTCCAGGGTTTTCCTGTGTTTAAATGAAATTCCCTGCATTTCAGTTGTTCTCTTGTCCTTGGGGAGGTGAGGGTGACTGGCCAATAGTCTCTCTGATCCTTCTCCTTGTATTTCTTGCTTTCTTCCCACTCTCAGCAATCTCCCCTGATCTCCAGAGTTCTGTGTCTTCTCTCCTTTGTATCAGCAGCCACCTTCAGCTTGAGATAATTTTTCCTGATTGATTAAAGCCCTCTGGCACTCTGGGTACTCATCCCCTGTAATCAGGCAGCCTCTTGATCTTCACTTTGAAATCACAGTTTTGAATTTCAGGAAAATTCATTCTCTCTCTGAACAAGTTTGTCTCGTGTTAGTCTAAATTTGGATTTCGACACCAAAATCTCTTTTCTTTCCTCATCCTTTTGGGGAACATTGTTCTGAACCCAGAGCTGGAGAAATGTTAAGGCTGCATTCAGCCAACCATTGTGATTACAAGTGTAATAATGGCTCATCATCCCCCAGAAACCTCTAATACAAACATCTGTCTGTTAATGAATTCTTTGGCTGAGTCACAATGATGTGGAGCCTTTTGTGGTTAGCTGAGTAATTAATTCCTTTGTTCACTGCCCATCCCTCACTTAATTTTTTCACATCCCAAGTCTAAGAAATTCCTGCAAAGAAATGACATCTCAGAGAATGAGTAGCCTGGTACAAGATGGCAGTGGGCAGTATTTGTTGAACCCTACATAACATGCACAGAAAAAAAACCCTAAATAATTAGAAAAAACATTTCCATAAAATAAAAGCAGGCAAGGACACAGTTTGAGGAGTTGATTGATTGGTACATGCTTGGGGCAGTGAGGATGAAGTGAGTGACCTGTTCTTTTCCATGGTGGAAGCCACTGTGTGATATGGATTACAGCAATAAAAAATAATACCACCATCTCTTTATAGACAGTTTTCAGGACTCTTTCTTCAATCCCCTGTAAGAGCAGAGGTTTGGAGGTTTTGGTAACAACAGGGTAGAATCCTTTGTTGGGGTTTCAACAGAATATGGGTGTAAGGGGGAAGGAGACCCTGATGCAGTGAAAACAAACACAAAGTGTGCTTGGAAAACAAGCAAACACTACGTGTGTGATCCTCTCTGAATGGCAGGGGCTGTGTGCATGGCAGGGAAGCTGTCTGGCACAGGAATTGTGATGATTGGAACCACAAAATGACAGATTCCCTGATCCTGCTGGGAGGGGAAGCTGTAGAGCTGCCCTGGGTGAGGCTCTGCTTGCCCACGCTGCTGTCACAGCCACTGCTGCTCGTGCTGCTGTCCTTCACACAAGGGGCACGTTTGATTTAGGTGGCACTTTCTGCTTGTACGTTCAGCTGAGCCATGAATAAAGGGTCTGTGTGGCCAGGATTGGTGTTTACCTGTGTGCACTTCACCTTTTAGAAAACCCCTCTCTCCCACCACAGTGTGACAGCCATAACTACAGTCCTACTCAAAATGCTGCACTGATTAAGTTCTGTTGGATAAACTGCTGTTAAACTGAATTTATTTAAATTTGCAAAATAGGGTATTTCAATCAGATATACATTACTTACTTACTCATCCATATAGTTTCATTGAAGAATAGTGGATCAAATTATCTTCTTAGGGAAGCAGTAGCAAATTAGAATAACTCCTAAAGCTTAGGAGTAAATAAATTTAACATAAATAAATCCCTAGGCCAGAAATACATCTGTGAAACCTGAGCTCATTCTTTCTTTCCCTTGTTCAAAGTAAAATTAAGCAAATGGTTGAATGCCTTTCTAAATCAGGGGAGAAGATTGAAGTCTCATCCATTTAAGCTACTTCCTTAAGCTGGGGTAGAAGTGGAACACAGCTTCCTTTTCAAACTGATAACTCTATTAGAAAAGGGAACAAAAGCTTTTTCTTCCTTCTTTTTCCTTCTTAATTCACTGTAGACATTTCTACATAATGTATTTTTAGCACAGGTATATATACAGAAGTGAATGTTTATATCTGTGTTATCCTGCTCAGTAAGAATGGGCTTTTATTCCTAACAGTGAATTATTCTTGAGGGAACCTGACATCTTCTAGGAAACCTGACTGGCAAAAGTAATAAGTAGTAATAAAACAGAAGGAATCTTTGTAATCTCAAGATTAATGGATAAAATGTTTATGCTGAGGGGTCTCTTCATCAACAAACTGCTGTTTGCACCTATTTGCATTTTAATGGTTACCCTAGTTCTGAAGTTAAAATTACAGACTTTTCCCAGCTGCTCTTTAAATGCTACATTATAATTTTGAGGAAGCATCATACGTAATTATATTTAATAGACACAGAATTGATTGAAACACTTAACAAAAACAAAAAGCCCAGACCTAATTTTGTAAACATGTTATTGTACAGTAACCCCCAATGATTTTGTTCTTAAATCTCCTAATTAATTTTTAATTAAAAAGCTCAAAGATGCTATTATACTTCTTGTTGTAAATGGCAGCCTTATGTAAGCATAAATGACTTAGCTGCTCAGACAAATATCTCCCATTAAAATCCATGTTAATGAGAACTCCTGAACACAGTATTTCAGAGATTTAAACAGTGGCAGCACTAAAATAGTCTAAATATCACATAGGGGATTGTTGTTTTTCATTCCTCCTTTCTTTTTTGTTTTGTGCAGAACACAGTAGGTTTGCAGTGAGAAGCTCTCCAAATTTCCACTCAGGTGCATCAATCTCCTCCATTGCTATTACCAGACTAAAATTAATTATAGGGATGGTCCAGCTCACCTCTACTTATCTGAGGGCCAGTGGGCCCAAATTACCAAGCTTTGATGCAGATCTGCTGCATTAAATAGGTGAGCATTGCTCTTGTTCATGAAAAAGGGACCTACTGAGGAAAAACAACCAGGAGCCAAATTTCCAACCTTACACAGAAAAGCCATCCAGCTTTCCCTGGTTTTAGTCCATCTTCTGGTTGGAAGCAGCCAGAGGATCTGAGGCAGTTGCTGAACACAGCGTGTTGCTGTGGGGATGGGCTGATGTCACAAATTGAGGATTATTAATAGCAGAAAAACAGCAAGTGCTCCTTTCAGAGAAGCATCTTTAATAGCAGGGGAAAAACACTTGAGACAAAATCTCATTTGCTATGTTTTTCTTACATTTTTAACCAAGGAGGGATGGGAGGTGGAAATGCAGTGATTTCTATGGTTTAATTATCTGTCTTCTCTCTAGTTATTAATGCTGCAAGGAGAAGCAGCAGAATTTAGAAGGCTGGAAGTTGTAAGCTCAGTTTTGCAAAGCTGCAGTTTTCATTTTCAAAGATGCAAAATTTTGGGGTTAAGATGAAGGACTAAAAACAGTGGTGTTTCTTTTTAAAACAAATTTACAGTAGTTTCCCTCTCATAACTTTATCAAGTTCTTGATATTTTGGAAATAGAAGCTTGTACAAAAATCACTTAGCCTATTTAGAACTGTATTTTTTTAACCATACCAGGAATAAATGATAATACATACCTTCAAACCAAGGTTTGCCTTGAGGAGAGGTTGACTATGAGAGTATATAGCTCATCACACCCCATAGTAAAATTTGTCCTCTCTTTTTCCGAAGTTGCTGCAACAAATGCAAGAAAAGCAGTAGCAGCAAACCATGTGCTGGAGCGTGACTGTATTTGATATATTCACAAAATAAAATTGAGTTACATAAGACAATTGAAAATTTATCACTTCTTGTTTTATCCTGAGCTTCTACAGTTCTGGAGATTTGTAATTCCCTTCCCTTACAGACCACAGACAAAACTTTTTCTGTCAGCAGAGAGGTGGAACAGGGGTCTCACAGATGCCGTGGTTTGTGCTTTCCAAATGTAATGAAATCCATGTTTCCCTTAACACTCCAGTATTATTTAAGTGCAGTTTCTCAGAGTTCTGCTCATTCCAGTCCACAGACAGCTCTAAAGAAAACAAAGGGGATCTGGATGATGTGTTTGGTTTGAACTGTTTCTGGAGATTTTCTCCTATGTCTCCCCAAAAGACAGACTTCTGTCATTTTTCCAGAAAACCCTCGAATTCCACAGCAAGCCAGCTCCAAAGGCTGATGTGCCATAGAGTTTTAAATAGTTTCAGGTGAAACTTGTGTACCATTGTTGTTGTTTGCAGAAGGGATGTTGAAGTGTCCAAGGGAAAGCTCTTGCACCAAAGCCTTTTGCTAACCTGAGTGAGAAAGTTCATCCCATCTTCCCATCAGAGAGGCCAGAAGATGTTGGAGAAAATCACAGCACAGGAGCAGCCAAAATACTTGGACTGCTGTGTATTCACTTGAGTATCTCTTCTTTGCCAGGGCTTAGAGTCTCCCACAAGAACACCAGCTGTGCAACTCGTCCACCCAGCTGATAGCACTTCAAACCTGCTTAGCTTCAGAAATTACTTGCCTGTGTAATCTAATTTTACCCAATGTTCTGTTTAGAAATAAGTCCATTTACCACTCACAGATTGTTAGTTTCCTGATTTAATAGTGAGATGTTGAAGAAAAAGCAGTGTTTCTCCCTCATAACTCATGCTTTCATCCCACTTGTTCATACTCCAGTAATTGAAATTACAGTTTTATAATTGTGCAGACATTGATGATTTTGCAAATGGAGGATTATTAATAGCGTAAAAACAAGAAGGACCTCTTCTCAAAATGTTATTCCAGCAAAAAAGAACTAGAAAAATATGCTTGATTATTTCTTCACTTTTTTGTGCATTCTTCACATTTTAATTAGGCAGAAAAAGGAGATAAGATTTTCTTTCATCAGCATGAATATTAGTGAATCATAGCAGAAAAGAAACTTATGAAACATATTACAAGTCATAAACTTAGAGGTTTTTTAGTTCTATGGACTTTTAGGTTTAAAAAAAATTTGCAAAAAGAAGTACAAACTGGAACCAAAACTTCCTTGGTGCTTCAATATAAATTGCTGGGGGGAGTTGTACATTTAAGTGTATCTGCATTAAGATGCCTTTCCTATTCCTTTGCCAAACCTGACATTCCACACTTTGCAGCAGACAGGATCTGTGTTGGGATCTTTTGGTCTTTTAGCAGCTTACAGGTGTTGTAGCTCTGTATTTCCTAAGTATTTGAATATATACTTTCAAGTGAAGAGCTGGCTGGGAAAGAACTTGGCACCTTACTTTTTGGGGGGATTCTGGGGAGTTTTGGAGTTCCCATTCCCCAGTAGTGCTGCCTGCTGGAGGCCCCGGGCAAGGATCCCCCCTCTCTGTAGGGAAGAGGTGGAATCACCATCCCTGGAAGTGTTCAAAAAATGAGTAGATGCAGTATTCCATGACATGGCTTGGTGGTCACGGTTGTCCTCAGTCAAATGTTGGGCTTGATGGTCTTGGAGGTCTTTTCCAACATTTATGATTCTGTGATCTGCAGCACAGATGATCCTGTGCTTCCTTTCCCTCCCACACCCTGCCAGGGGTTAACGCCATGTCCTTGTCCACAGAGGGGTTCAGAGGAGATCTTTTGTCAGAGCACAATGCCTGAAACACCAGTTAGGAGAGGGGGAATAAGGAACAATGAGACACAGGGACAGTGAGATCACCAGGATGCAGCTTCAACAGAAACTGTGGCAGTATTTCTAACACATTCCATAACTACTCTGTGAATTAGTGGGGGATACTTCCATGAGGATACAGGAATGACATGGATGCACTGTGGGGCTCAGCAAGTTCTGAGCTTGCTGACACAATTGAGAGAATACCAGGGAAATTACCACTTTTCATACCTGCCACATTTCTTATAATCTTTTCCAGAATATTCATTTGGTTGGGTACCTAAAACAGAGAGAAATGGAATCTTTGGCCTCAGTAATTCCATTCTTAGCAATGTAATTTTACTTCTCCATTGTACTCAGGGTGGTTTTATCTTAGTTTTGTATGTGTATGTTTAGCAAAAGCTTTAAAAAACCAACCGTGCTATGAGCATCTCATTGCTAAGCAACAATATATTCTTCCCTCCCACGTACCTTCTTGCTGTTCTGTGAAAAATAAGGATAACAAATGTGTAAAAAGCAGGGTGCTTTCCTCCTTGTGGAATAATGCAGCGAGGGGCTCATCAGCACTGAGCAGCTCTGGTCACTTATTTCTGAGACAAACTGCTGCTGCCATCTGCTTACTGACTAAAGCAGTAATGGTCTGCATCCTGCTGCTGCACTCCTGAAAACTCCTGCTGAGATCCCTGCTTGGCAGAAATTCTGCCACACAGAACATTTTGGGAGCTTCTGTGCTGTTGGCCATGAACAGATTGGGATGATCTGAGATGACAATGGGACAGGATCTGCAGGACAGGCAGTGGAGCCCACTGCAGGGGCAGAAGGGAGGCTTTTTAGTGCATTGTTATAATGCTGTGTATTGTTTAGGGTCTCCTTGGGGAGTGTCACTGCAAGCTCTGTTGTTTTCATGTTGATCAGAAGACAGCAACACTGTGGAGGGGGGAGAATCATGCTCAGTCAGCTAACTGCACTCCTGGAAAATGGTTGTCAAACCGTCTGTTGTTTCAGAATCATCCTGGACTTCAAGCAGTTTTAAAACTCTACAGTTCAGCAGCCTTAAATGTGGGGTTTTGTTTGTTTTCTGTGGTGCTGCTCTATTGTCTCAGTGCTCTTGTGAGTGCCTTCGAAAGCTACCAGTGTATTCCATGAATTATAATTTCACTTTGTAATATCAGTGTTGTGTGAACACCACAGAAACTGCTGCAGCAAGGTCACTTGTGCTTGAACTAAGTGCTGGCTAAGTGTTAAATATGATCATGCAGTTGTAGAACAGATTGAACCAGAAATGCTCCCTTGCTTGCAGTTTGTGCCTGGACTCCTGCGTACATCAGCTTAGGAAAGCTGTAGCAGTTGTAGTCAAGGGTCTCACAGCAAACAAGAAATCCAAACAGCCCCTGCTTGGGGACTTGCAGAGTGCTTGGGGTGCAGATTGATCTAACACCTTACCAAGACTCTCCTATGTTAAGTGTAACTACTCAAATTTTCAGCAGACACAAGCTTTCTTAATTCCCCCTCTATGACAAAGCTATGTAAAGGCTGTTTAGTTACATTAATCAGAATGAATTCTGCTTATCTGTGTGAGAAAGCTGTGAAATGAGCTTGGGTGTGAACTTGAACAAAATATTGCACCCTAAGCCTTGCTGTGGATGTCCCTATTCCTCCTTCAAGGAGGAGAGCCTTTAGGCTGTTAATTATGTAGTGGAGGATGGCTATCCCAGATCTCTATTCCTTTTTAGATTAGTTTTTATAACCTTAGTGTGCAGTTCAACAAACCCCATTGAAAAGCCCCCGGTGCTCCCAAAGATGGCAGCAGAACCACTCTGCAAGTAAAGTTACCTCATAGAGGATTAACATACTACCAAAATTACCACTGGAACATGTAATATTCAGTGGCAAAACAGGGATATTTTCATGCAGTGGTTCCAGATCAGATTGATAAATTACTGAGCTCTTGCATATGCAAGCCCCACGCTGCTCTCATGTCCAGTTTCCATGGAGGGAGAGGAGCAGGCAGGCAGTGAAGGAGGACAGAGTTGTAGCTCCACCTAAAGTGCCAGATAACAACTGAGCACAGAGTGGAACTGGCTTGCAGACCAAAAGATACAAAATTCCCTTCCCCTGCAGCAAGGGAGAAGCAGCAGTGACAGTATTGATCTCCTGTTCAGAATTTATTCCCCTGTTGTTTCTCCAGTGCAACAACACGATGCACTTCAATCAGAGCAAATAGTTAATATTCTGTTTAACCTACAGCAAAGTAAAAAAAAAAAACAACAAAATCCACATGCCAATGAGGATACAGTCCATTTACCCAAAAGTCTTCTATCCACACTCTTCTCATTCATTTTTAATGATCATTTTATGTTTTCACCTTATTTCTTCTTCCTGTATTACTATATACACAAGGGGGAAGAATGAACAAAGTTAAATTGTTTCTTGGGTTTTGCTGAGCTGCCTGGTGGGTAGATAAAAATAGCAAGTGCCAGTGGCAAAGTCTCCTGAAAAGTGCTAGCACATTGTGAAAGTGCTAACACATTGTGCTATTGAATCAGCTCTGAGAAATCAGATTTTCCTCACTTTCTTTAAACTTAAGGTGACCTTTAGGAATGCATTTGCATCCATGTAGAGAACCTTCTTACTTTGTCGTATTGAAGTCTAAGGCATCCTGGAAAGAGTTCAGCTGTGGGTCCTGGAAATTCCCTTCATTTTCTCCTAGGCTTGATAGGACATTATTGATTCTGGTACCAGAATAAAGCAGCCCCAAACACACAGTGCTGAGAGGTTTTGTCTTTGGGAAGATGTTATCATACAGTAATTTATAGCTCAGTACTGCAGAAAGTTTCTATTTATTAAAGACTCCATTGTATCATTTCTGAAAACCATTTCTATAGACTTGGTAATCCCAGCTGTTTTCCTGAAATTCCACAGGGCCCCAGGTTATCTACAACACAGACACTGATACCATTTTTAAGCAGGGTTTAGGGCAGCAGAGCTGCCTTGGATATGGCTCTGGTCTCACATATTGATTATGTAGAAACATTTTGCCTTATGGGGTCAAATTCTTAAGCTCTTACTTGTGGATCAAATAAAGAGAGATTGAGAGCTGCTGTGCCACTTATTGATTTTGAAGTAAGCAAGAATTGCTCAGAACTTCTTACAGACAGGCCTGAATTGATCAAAGTTCACACAGGTTGAAAGTTATGACTTGTTAAGTTACTTAAATTATTTTAACCTTAAATTATTTTACACATAACCCTAATCCAAAGCTCAGTGAACTCAATCAAAATATTATCTTACACTTCTATAACTTGGACTGAAGGTTTATTTTAGCAGGTTTGACACAGAAAGGTCATGACCAGTACAATTGGATAAATACTTAGAAACTTGGTGCTAAAAGTCAGAGTATTGAGTCAAACACAGTATCAAAGAATGAAATATTCACAGCAAGATAGAGGAGGCTCTAGGCAGGCAGTGACTTTGAAAACAGTGAGGCTTAAGTAGCTGCTAAAATGTGGAATTTAAAGACGCCAGAAGCAAGCTGGAAAAGTGCATTTTCTAATGCATTGTAACTGACTTGTCTGTGATCTCTGCAGACCGAGGGCAGCAGGAATATGATTTTCAAAAGGCCAAAACAGGTTTTCAGCACAGCAGGGAATGGTTCAATCCCTGTTGTTACCCAAGGCCTCCACTGCATTGTATATGTGCTTACAGTATACAGGAAGAAGCTCAATAACATCAAAGATTAGCATAGAAACAGCTACTCTGAGCTGGAATAAAATTTTCTCCCAACTTTTATGAGACTCTCCACAAAATATTCCATTACTCAGACTTTTTATTAGTATATTTTGGGTTAATACACAGAGCAAAACTGTTCCTGACAATTCACTGTGAGAGCTGTATATGCAACAGTTACTGATTTTCTCAGTCTGATGTATTAGTTTAAACAACCAAATAATACTTAGAGAAGTTTAAAGCAGATGGCTCCAACATTTCATCTAATCTGTGGCTATGAGCCACTGCATTTTTCATTCTTATTTAGAATGAAATAATACCATTACCAACTTGTAAGAAATATTGATGTCAACAAATCATTATTCTTGTTTATCAAGGCATTCATTTTACACTGATCAGGCCTCTTGGTTGACCTTCATTATATATATAATTTTTTTTGTAGTTTAATTCTAACATTAAAAAATTACTATAATGCAAATCTATTAGTAAGTATTTTTCAGTCTCTATCATTTATTCAGGAAATGGCAGAGATATTTAACAGGTACTTAGCATCTATCATTGCAAAGTAAAAGGTTGATTATAAATAAGAGTGAAAAGGTTTATTGAAGACAGAGGTGTGAATTTTCTGATGATCAGAGCAGCTGATGAATAATTCATTATCCCTCCCTTTTCCAGGAGCCACACTCCTGAGCAGTGGCCACTGTAATTGTGGACACCGGGTGTCACGTTATTAGGCTATTAATCTCATTATTCAGTGTCATGCCACATTCTCTCACGGCAGCTCTCTGTGTGGCCCAGCTAAATGAGGAGTTTGAAGTGTAGGAACGTGGTACAGCACAACAGGGACAGAGACCAACCCCCAGCACTCCAGGGGATCAGCAGCTCCAAAGTGTGTGCACAGGCTGTCCCTGCAGCCTCCCCTGCAACGACATCAAAACCAGGAGTGGGATGGAGAGAGCTGTCCCTGACATCCCCACTACACCCAGGAGCTTTGGCACATCCCTAATTAAAGGCACTGAGCCCTGAGCTCCAAGTGACAAAGCACTAGATCCAGACAACACCCTCTGGAGAGAGTTTGGAGGAGCAATAGAGAGGTGTGAGGTGCCAGTCTCAACAATTTCATGGGCCATTTTCTAATTAGCTCATCCCTGAGAGGTTGACTTGCAAGGCTGATGGGAACCCAGCCAGAGAATAATGGAGTCTGCAGCACCACAAGTGTTGCTTGCCTGACCTTACATGGATTTTATGCTCCTCAAGAAGTGCAGCCTGCCAGTTAAAGAAGGCTTTGCCTTTGCCTGCTGGCCTGGATGGATCAGGAGCTGCTGCTCCAGACACAGCAGCTGGGCAGGGATGGTGTGCAAGTGGATGCTGTTAAAGAGGAGGAATAAGACAAAACAAACCCTGGTTCATGATCTAGTAGGGAAGGCAGAGAAGAGATCAGGGTGTTATTTGGCTCTGTTCTCTCACAATCAAAACCAAACCATCATCAATTAGCACAAACTTGGAATGGGTGACAGGATTCTGCAATGAGCTCACACGTAACTGAGGAGCTGGGGTTAGCTTATACAAATGTATATAATCAATAGGAATTGGAATGGCATTGCCACAGATGTAGTTACCTCTAACCTAGCACAGGCATTCCAGTGACAGACCAGATATCAGGTGTAAATCCTAGAACATGGTAAGCTGCAGGTAGGAGTTTCACCCTCAACTCATATTTTAGTGTGTTTTTTTTAATTATTATTTCTTTTGAACACTAGAGAAATAACACACCTTATGTAGAAACCTTTCAGATTTGAGTGAGAAAATAAAAGCTTGGGAAATTGCAAAAGTTGTGAGAAAAGTTTATTCATGCTAAGTTTATTGTCATGGGGGAAAGGAGACTTTATTAAAGATTTAAATTTAATAAAGTAATAAGTCAAGGAAGAAATAAAAATTTTTATAAAGTTGATCCAAAAGAGCCTAACAATAAGAGAACTTAATCTGAAGGCTTAGAAAATCAGGAGTCAAATACAAACTCTGCAGAGCTGCTTCATGTAGCAAGTAATGAGCCTGCACCCCTGCGTAACAATGTGAGAGAATATAGTCAAGAAGCTGAAAGAATTAGATGAGATTCTTGACACCAGGGATTAAGGGTTGTGGCATAAAAATAAGGAAAGGATCTGAATCAGTGAACATGTGATGTATCTTGAGCCGATGACTTTCTGTTCTTAAGATTTTATTTGATTTTTAGAACTCTCTGTCTTGGAGGCACAACACAACTGCGGTTTGTGGCCAGGCTTAGCCTGCTGAGCCTTTTGCTGTCTGTCAGTCCATTTCCCTGATTGTCTGAGGCTGAGTTCACAATTCTGCAGCTTGAGATTTCTTACTCTTTCAAAGTTACCATTCAGGGAGCTGTCTCTCAGCCTGAGCACACTGGATGACATTTTCATCGCGTCCACATCCTGTAGGAGCGAGGCTTCAGAGCTTCTTTTGCAAAGGAAGGTGCTGACAGCCAGAGATATCTAGCTTAAATTTTTCCACACTGGAAATGGTTCTTATGCTACATATTGATTGAGCAGCCCAGGTCTCACTGACTGTCCATTTCCCTCCTTGCATTTTTCACTGCACTCTTTACGTTTACCCTGGCAGTGGCTCTGTGGCAAGGCTGAGCTGATGTTGTTTTCTCTGCATGCACCTGGGAAAGTTTACAGAAAATACTTGACCTTGAGATAGGAACATGTAAAGGGAGTGGATGAACATGATTCACTTTGATTTAGATTACAGTAAAAATTTCAAAAGCTTCCTGACCCTTTTGATTCCTTCTAGTGGCTCTCCCAGCTGGGAAATGCTGGTTTGCAGGAGCCACCTGAGACGTGCTCGCTGCTCCATCAAACCACCCTGCAGGCGTGGCAAAGCAGGGTTAGAGCAGCCTGAATCAGGCCCAGCTCTCCTGTGCTGAGTGAGGCTGAGAGTTAATTAAAGCTACTCTTTCAATGGACATCCTTTCAGTGCATTTCTGCTGTCTGTGGGGATGGTGATGGATGAGGAGGTAAATGGGCTGATTTTACTGCAAGTCATTAACATCCCAGTGCTGGCTGCATCCCCACTGATCCTGCTCAGCCAAGACCACTCTCCAGTGATGTCACTGCATATTTCTCTGCACAGTCAAGAGTGGTAAAGACTATGATCATTTCAATTACTGCTCTGGTTAGCCCACTCTGCTACTTGAGGTAGTAAAATATAGATGCTTCTTTCACCTTGTGGCAAATCCTCATTGCCAGGCTGTCAGGAGCAAGGAAGCAATATTTATAGCTGTCTTTAGGGAGCTCTATCCCATCGTGCAGTTAATTATGATAAACTGTTTTATTTGTAAGAGCTTAAAACTGCTTTGTACCGTGGCAATACATGGCTATAAAGGAGCTGCTTAATGAGGATGGTCAGACCAGCAAATGTCTCCTGTAATTTGACAGGAAAAACAGCAAGATGTGCCTGCCCTGAAAAATAAAGTTTTGTCTGCAGCATGCTCTGATAATACAGTTGTGTAATGACAAGATGAAGGCAGAGTTTTCAGTGTATCAGCACGGGCTCAGGTTTTCTCAGCACTGTAGGCAAAACTGGATTATAGTCCCCAGAGGAGCCAGGGCCCCAGCATTGGTGTCCCATGGGAGAGTGGAACGTGGGACACTCACTTGACAGGAGTAACAGGGACAGGGGAGCCCATGGGAAGCTGTTTTGTTTGCTTGTATGGAAATGGAAAGATTTCTGGTGAACTGGTTCCCAGCACAAGTGGTTGCCCCACAGTCCATATGGACTATGCCCAAATCCATTTGGGATTGCCTGGCTTGTGGGGCTCTAACAGGTAAAAAGGCAGCAGCATCCCAGGAATTTTGCTGCCTCCCAACATCCGGCTCTTACCCTAAGCCTGGGGAAGGCCCTGCAGCTGTGTTAGGCTGGGTGTGCACAGTCCAAGCTGAATTTCCATCTCCATTTCACAATGACAGATCCTCTGTCATTGCTCAGGCTCTGCACAAGCCCTGAGCTGGTGCAGAGCCCATGGAGGACCTGCAGGACCAGACACGAGCATGGACTCACAGCAGGATGATCCAGGTGTTAGGGACTGCTGCAGCACCCTCTGGAATCACTGTGAGACCTTGTGCTGATTTCAGCAGATCCCAAAATGTTCTCAGATTCAGCACAAGCAAACAACTGGGCAATTTATGGGTGCTGTGATGGAGGGTCCAGCTGAGGAAGCTGGCTGGGGCCTTTCATTGGAGGAAATTCATTAGCATTTCTACAGTAATTGTTGAAAGGCCCCAGCACTGCCTCTGCTTGCCCACATCAGTGGCTTTCATCATGACACTGCAGAAAGGAGGACTTGACAGGCCATCTAAATTAAGGCTGCGTGAGCAAAAATATTCTTTATCTTGGAGAAAGAAAGAAATTATATTAATATATAATGCCCTACATTTAACATTCCCTCAGTACCCTCCCACTTCTGAGTTACTGCACTTGGAGATGTGATCATATATTAAACACTGTGAATTCAAGACCTTCTTCTTCCTGGCAGTTTGTCTAGAGCTATTCTATAGAATGTGTTCAGCTTTTACATTCATCTCCAATCTGGAATTTACTGGAATGATATATTGGTTATCATGTCTGGGAACATCTGACAGGATTGTACCTTTCCTCTTCTCTTTTGTGTTTCCCACACCTGTCAGAGGAGCACGTGCATTTTCCTTTGCAGCCAATAGAGAACTAATTAGAGGATAATTAGAGCAACTATTGCTTTTCATGCATAAAATCATGATGTCTCGACTGTGAGTCACAGGCTGTCTGCAGTGTGAGATGTGCAGGTAGGTTGGCCTGTGCTTACTGGTACTTTTCCTGAAGCTTTAATTAAAGGTTTTTGCTGGCTCAGGGTTTCAGAATTGGGAAAACAGAGGTGGGGGCAGAGGAAATTGTTTTTCCTGGTCAGCTGCTACATCAGGACAGAGCCACAAACAAGGCTGTGAACTCAAGGAATTCAGCCTACATCCCAATTTCCCGGCCCTTCAGTAGCAGGCAACACAAACTTAAGAAAGTTTATCGTGCTGCAAAAGAGCATTTTTAAAAACTCAAACAGTTGCATTTTCCAAATGCTATTTGCTTTGTAATACTGATACAAGTTGCTCTGAATCCAAAAACATTTATAAATAAATAGCTGAAGAGTTTGCTTTTAATGGAGAGCTGGATAGAAAATGAAAAGTTGGGGCTCTTTCCTAAACTGTCAAAGTTTATGAGGCTGTGTGAGCTAGATGGGATTTGAGGACATGTTACCAAGCTCTCTGTACAGGACAAAATCTTTAAAAATCCACAGCCAGAACACATTTAGAGGACGTGTCTCTTCAGGTTACAGTGCCAGTCTGGCTCATGATACAGAGGGAGGCAGTGCAAACTCAGGTTAGATCAGTGTAGGACAATTTTTCACAAGGCAACCACTTGCAGGGCTGCAGTGATACAGAAAAAAACCCACCATGCTGAGATAGTTCAATTAAAAATTGTCCTATATTTAGTGAACAGGGGGAAAAATTATAAATCCAAGGCAAAAGAGGAAGAATAAAGAGAAATTAATTTTTTTAGCTGCATGGTGCTTGAATGTGCTTTGAAGGGCTTTGTGTGCAGAGCAAGAAATTAATCTTACCTGGCAATGAATATTTACAGTATTGGGAATTCCGTGCAGGGCCCAGCTTTGGTTTCCTGTGGAGACTGGAGCATCGTTTGCTGTAACAAAATAAACACTTAAGTTGTTCTGGAAAGGTATTTCCTTTCAGCTTCAATAAAAATGGCATCAGTGAGAGCTTGGAGGGGTAATTTGGGATGAGTGGGAAAAGCCCCAGTTCAGCAGCCCAGCCTGCAGGGCTTTGGGGTGAGCAGGTTTCAGTCTTTGCTCAGCAAAGATAGATGGAAGAATTTACTTAACCAGCTGAATGTCTGGGGTTTAGTCACTTGGAATCACCCTTTCATGCAGAAAAGGTGATTTTTAAACACTTGGCTAACGGCGCCTGGGGTAAAATCTCTGTTTGCTCAGTACTCATTCCATGTTAAATATTAACCTTTGGAAAATGGGTTTAGATTTACAAAAGGGTAAAATAGTTCCCTTTTATTAAGCAGTGTGCTAATGCACTTTTGCAGCAGATGTATGCAGGACTAAAATTTAACAGATGAGTTTTTGAGCAAAAAATTAATATGCACTGAATTGTAAGAAATAACACTTTAGTACTTGATTAAGGAGCTGAGCAAATTATATGTCTTAACCAAACATAGGCATTTCTCTCTTTTTATATATCCCTTGATTTGGGGACAATGAAAATGCTCTTATGAATCTGCCTTTTAAATTAAAATACAAATTAAAGGCACCCATTAACAGCCAATGTGAAATTGTTACCTTGTGAAAGTATTATTTGTCATTCCTATGTCTTCTTTCTGGGCATGCTTAAATAACCTGATATCATTTCTCTGAGTTGGATTTTATCATAGCTGATTTATGGATGCTTGCACACAACCTGACGTGCACAGGAAAATGACAGGCAAAGGAAAAGCTAGAAATAATTTTTTTTTGCTACTAATCACTAAATGATATTACTTTCTTCAAATGAAAAATTCTCTCCTCTGCTCTTTACCTTCAAAATACCCTCTCACGCCACATATGTGTTTCCTAATTACAAGCAGAATCAGTTTAGTTGTTCATTAACTACTCTGAATCAGCATGTTGAACCTTTCCACTGGAAAAAAAAAAATTCTGTTTCTGAACATCTCAAAATTTTTCTCTTTGAAGCTATGAGATGCCTCTGTAAGGATTTAATTTAATTTTTAAACTTATTTCCAAGACATCACTATCAGGAATGCAATTGCACTTTCATGTTAATATGTAGATACTTAGAGATACCTATATGAGATAATTACAAGATCATTTAATTAACATTATTATCATATCACCACGATTAAGAGCAAAAATTTTAATACAAAACATTTTCATCTGGAAGTTTCCAATTCATTAGATTATGGGCATGAGCAGCACTGCAAATGTCTTGCTAAAACATAAGATTTCTTGTTAAATTGTATTTCTCTTGTACATGTTTATCAGATCCTGTATTGACCAGAATATTTACCTCTTTCTGGTAAATCTGGTTCTTTGTGTATTTTAGGATTTTTGCTGATATCCTGTATTTGAACAGTTGTGCAGGTCATGGAATCTTTAGATTGTTTTTATGAGTTACAGAAAGTTCTATTACAGCCCCATAAACAATGTAGGATATGCTTCCCCCTCAACTTGCCACGATGAGCCCTCACAAAAATTAGGATTATTGCAATCCTTCCAGGCTACAGAGAATAAGAAATGATGCTAAGAGCTCAGCTTATCTGGCTGCATCATCTGGGATTCTCAGTCTCCTGTTTTTGATTCATTTTCTTATATTTGTTGAAGATGCTTTTAACCAGCAGGAATTCCAGCCTGCTCAGCTTCCCCAGGGGAAGGAGCTGGAGCAAAGGGCACGGCTTTGGAGATGTCTGTGGGGCTGAAGCCTCCTCTGGAAACCCCTCATTCCCTTTGCTCTTAGCAGTACAGAAATCCTGTTGGAGGTTGTGATATTGGAATGCAGTCCTTTTCCTTTCCATCTTCTTCCAGAGGGATGGATCACATGGTGGGAACCTTTATAAAAGAGAAATAAGGATGGAATTAGTGAAGGTGTTTGGTAGAATAATGCAGTCACCTGCAAACTGTGTGAGTTTCTCTCAGAACTTGTTCTCTTCCAGCTTTTTGTGTGTCATCTGTCAGAGTCTTCTGAAAGGAAAGTTCAGAAGTTTCAGTGCTCAGAAACTGAAGCTGGCAGAGGCCAAAGTTAAATCCTCCCCCAGTGCACTCCTGGTGCTGTAGTGCAGGACATGGCTGATTCACACACTCACAGCCTCAGTGGCTGCAGCCTGAGTGCCAGTGAAAGCCCATTTTTGGAACAGCAGTGCTCTAACTGCATACAACAACAGGAAATTAGTTTGACAAACTAAATGCACCTGGCCTGAAGTCCTGAGCCAGGCTGCCACTGCAGAGCTGGGAACTGAAAGCATTCTCTGCTTTACAGAATTAGAAGCTGTAGATGGAAATAGTCACCTTTATGAATAGATGTGTTTTCCTTGGAAACACTTGCTTTTCTACCTGTGAAATCTATGTGCAGCCAAGGCATTTTTATACATGTATACTTCCTTCTTCTCACAATGAAAAGACCCTACCTGTTCTTTAAAATCATCCTCACGTCTTTCTCTGTTAAAATATTACATCACTATTCATGTTCAGTTTAATTCTAGAACTGTTTATTCAGACTGAATGTGTGTGTCTGTGTATGTATAAGCATATCAATATACATAGAATTCAGTTTTATACATTAGGAAAATAAACACAAATTTGGACCACACATTAATCTATTTTTTTTTTTGTATGCAGTGACTATTTCCACCTTCATAATCCTCAGTGTAAAGTGTAAATAAGAGTTTTTCTATCTGTTGTAGCAACCCATAAGCACAAAAGGATTCAGAAAGTAATAACAAAGATAAATAACTTTGCAATAAAATTTCAGCTCCAGTAATTTCCCATTTATATTTTCTCAGTGAATCATGTAGTCCCAAGCATTGCACTTTTTTACGTCTGGGCTGCATCATACAAAGTAATTTTATATCTAATACTTCCCAGTGTGTCCAAAATATAACATCACATGCACAATGCATGACAGAGTGGTCGATGAATTATACAGAGCCTTCAAATAACATTACTGGGAATGTGATTTCATAGGCTTTCTAAGGCAATCAATCTTACCATATTATGAGGAATGAATTGTCAGTCAGGGTTTTTTTTATTCTACCAGGAATGTTTCAGAAGCTGTTACTTCATGCTCCTTATTGTTGAAGGCTGCCTGCTGAAGATGTTTTTCCTGTGTGAAATTACTGATGTGTTCTGTGTGCCTTAAAAGTTGGATCTCAGTTAGCACAGCATTTTGCCAGAGTGCATTACCTGAGGCTGGAGGAAATGTTATCCAGTGAAAGGAAGTGGAAACTTGAGGGAGGAGGAAGTGGGACTAGTAGGAGCAACAAAAGAATAGCTTTTGTGTGTGAAGAGCTTGTCTTTGTCTTATCTAAGTGTAAGCTCTCTCATCTTCCCTCCGTCTCACACGTACTCCCACACACTTATTTAAAATATGATTTGCAATGACAGCTTCACCATGTCTTCTGAGAGCAAACAGATGAACTTCCCTCTTCTTTCCAAGAGAGTGACTGAGATGTTTCTCCATAGTTTTCTTTAAAACAGCTGCAGCAAAGAGAAAAACCACCCTGGCAGAGGAGATGAGATTTAGTCTTAGCTGGGTTTTTCTCTGGCGTTGCTGCAGCATGTCCAAGTCATCTGAGTAAGTGGTGTGAGGTACCTGTGGATTCCTGGCAGCCAGGAAGGCTTTTGTGGTTACAACAGCCTTATTTGCCTTCCTGGAAGTTTTTTGTAGGTGTTTTGAGCCGTTAGAGTTGGGCTTCTCCACTGAGTCGCTTCGGACAGAGAGCTGAGCAGATGGCTCCGTGCTCTCCATCATTAATGTCAGCTCAGATCCCAAACGTGGCACCAAACTCAGCAAGACAAACATGCCAGTCTTCAAATGGGCATTGATCATCTAAGCCACTTCTCATTCTCTAACAGTTTTTCACCTGGAAAGACACAAGGGCTTTACTGCCCACTGCAAACCTGACAGGTTCACAGGGAGATGGGAGCGTTCTCTCACCACCAGCTGATTTCAAAACAAGAAGTGACAGAGATGAACCAGCAGTCCTCTCCCTCATGCCATCCCCTGGAAGCTGATCTTCCCATCTTCTTTTAGATTCTTGTTGTTCTTTTAGATTCTTGTTCCAATCTTCTTTTAGATTCTTTCCCTGAATTTAAAACTGATTCGTTTAAAGGGGGAGGTGGGGGGGGAGGAGAGAGAAAGAAAAAAAGAGATTGCACAAACAGTCAGAAAACTCTTTAAGAAGAATTTTTGCCCAGTGGGGTAAATATAATCTTTAGTTGCTTACAGCCAGCTTACAGATTACTGAGACAGAAGAATCCTGAGTGTGAAATTCTGCTGAGTATTTACCTTGATGCTGTCATCTTCCTCTTTCTCTAGAGACAAATGCAAATGTGTCACAGATTTTAAATATGCCATTAATTACTGCACGCTGCCTCCCTTGCACACAGTCAGTGAATTCCATAAGTTGCTTTCAGTGTAAAGGATATAGAGAAATTGTGCCAACGTTTTTCAGTTTGCAACTTACTGTCACTTCTGGAATCAGCTTGTGACAGCAGATGTTAATTCTCTGCTCACTAGAAGCCTCAGCACTGGTAAGCAGCAAAGTTAGCAAGAACAGCTGTCATAGTTCAGTGCAATCTTAACATTTTTGAGACTTTTATATTCCTGCTCTGCTGTACAGAGGGAAATTTAACCTTGGAAATGGAAAGCTTGTTGCATCAGCACGGGAGAAACAAAGATAATGTTAATACTGGTGGATGTGTGGTATGCATGTGGAATCCAAGAAACAGGAATGACTTTTTAAAAAAAAGAAAAAAAGCCATTCACAAATTTAATTTATTACATAAAAAACAGGGAGTGCTTCAAATCAATATACTACTATATTATTTGTGTGTAACATCTTTCAGAAATGCTTTCCCAGCTGTTTTTTATTCTAGTTTAAAGACTTCTCCCTCACCTGCTTCCCAATGTTTGTCTCACTGTTCAATCACCAAGTATCTCCTATTTCCTGCCAGAAGAATGAGCCTTTCCACATGAGGGCTTTGCTTTCAGCTTGCATCTTTTTTGTTGTCACTTCCCCAGACTGGAATTACCCCAGTGGTTTCAGTCCTTGCACCATGAAGGCTGCTTCACTGAACTGGCTGCTGCTGACAATATCACATGGAATTTGAGATAGGTTTGGAATTTTCCCAGCCTCCAAAATCTGATGTGTTTCACACTAATGGGCCACAGCCACAAATCTGCTCAGAGCTGCAGCTCAGAAATGAATTCTGTTGTCCCCACGTGTTGGTTCAGGTGCAGAAGGGTTCTGGTAAGTTCAGAGCAGGTTCTTTCCTGAGAGAAATCAATCAGAATCTCTGCCCCTGAGGTGTCAGCAGTGAGTGGGGATGCTGAGTCCAAACCAGCACCCTCCTTTAGGCAGCTTTGGTCTGTGTGTGATGGGCAGGATCCTTAATCCAGACTAAATCCAGTCCAGAGGAAAGCCCCAAATTACATAAAATTTCAACAAATCCACTTAGACACTGCTGCCTTCATTCTGCTGATCATTTCCTTTTGCAGCAGTTTTTTGTTGTTTAGACCCTTGGAAACAAATAACCTTTAGTGGTGCTAGAGGGGAGGGGATGGGGAATTGCTGAAGGAAATTTGGATAAGCAGGGTCTTGCAGCTGAAAAAATGTCACCCCCTCTAAAAGCTCAGGGGATCCCTCTGATTCCAGGGCAGCAAAAGGGAGGCAGGGGAGTTTTCTCCTTTACAGCTGAGATGCAAATGTTCCTCTCTGCAGTGCTTTTTGACATATATGTTGTCACATAAAAAGCTATGTAATGGTATAAAATTGGACTGTATTTTTTCTTTCTTCCTACATTTCCTTTAATCTGATTTATGCAGTTTACTGGCAAGTGTGCATTTTCTCTGGAAAAATGGCACACAGTAGCTCAGCAGGTTTATGTTTAAGACTCCTTGTTAAATAGCCAATATTTGTGAGTGATGTTCTGCCCCTGAAATAATGTTATTTTCTAACACTTGAGAACAGTACATTTTGCCTTTAGAGTGCACTGTGCGCAAGAGACTCCTGTTTGTGAAGCAAACCAAAAAAAAGACCAGATTATTGTGTGTAGAATTAATTTCAGTGGCTGGAAATTGGGACCTCTATTTTCTCAAAAAGCAGAAATACTTGTTCATTTCCCGCAGTTACGCTATACACACAAACAGCCAGGAAAACACACTGTCTGTCATTTGAATTATTTTTCTGCCTCCTCTTGTTAAATAATCTTGCAGATGTGCATACATTGAATTAATACTTGGCTGCTAGAACACAATAAGGAAATATTTAGTGTATGATCTACTCAGAATTACATATACTGGAAGCTTTTAATCTTGTGCTATGAATTTATCTCGGGTTTCTAGACTGTCTTTTTAAATGCTTAATCTTCTGTGAGGATACATATATTTCCAGGCTTTTAAAAGAGTGGTTCTGATTTTTTAATTTTCTTGATCTTTCTTCAAACATTTTGTATTGATCTAACATATATTTAAATAATTTGCAGTAATCATAGGAACAAATGCACAGTCATGATGTAAGAATAGTTGCATAAACATCCAGTATATTCCAGTAGTCTGACTATTTCATACTCTGAGTATTGGAATAATATTTCCTTCATAGAAATGGCCATTTGTAACTTTTTTTTTAATATATTTTAAGAAACTTTAATATGCACTGGTTTTCTTAAAGCATAAAATAACTTAAAAAATTACTAATTCGAATATCTGATATGGGAATGAGTCCAATCCAAATAATTTAAATTCACTTATTAGAGTCAATATTTAAGTTTTCATCAGGGAAAAGGGGAGAAAAGGGAGAAAAGACAATTGTACATATACAATTAACTATATGTATGACAGTGGTTAATCTTTCCGAAAGAGAGACTATCCAGGGGTCAGAATAATAAATATTTTTAAATTTCCAGTCTTGGGAAGTGATTACAAATAAAACACCAGAAATCATCTTTGCACAATGAAGTGGGAGGTTGCATCTCCAAAACTGTGTCCAAGGTACACAAACTGAGACCTGGAATAGTCAGATTTGCTCTCACACCTCGGTGTAATTGGGATTCTCTGATTACCCTGTGTGCCAGGCAGTTGGGAATATTCTGAATTCTCGGGGGTGCTCTGTAACAGCTGTGCCCAAGCACTGACTCTCTCAGCCACCCGACTTTTCCACAAAAATCGGCCTTTCATTCTTTGCAGCCATAAAAGAGCCCAGCTCACTGAGCCAGCTGACACTCCATCAGCTGCAATCCATTCTGCTGGAGCTGTTTGCTTGTCAGATTTATTTGTGGCAGTATCTCAGGGCAGACACCTCGTACAACTGCAGTTCCTTACAGGGACGTGGCAGGAGAGGGTGATGAATCCTCAGGGCCATTTTATATGGATCCAGCTGCTGGGGGTTTGCACAGCATGAGGGACAAAGCAGTTCCTCATGGCAGCACCTTTTAAGAGCACACCTTGTGTGTTTTTTCACTGGAGGATTTGGGGGGTTTCTCTTTGTCTGTTTGTGTTGTGGTTTCTCGTCATAAAGTTCAGGGAATCCTGAACTTGTTTTCCACTAGATTGGAATTATTTCTAGATTTCAAACAAAATTCATTACCAGAGGTTTCATATGCTAAGACTGATAAAAATGTCAATTGCAGCAAACCATACTTATCACTGGATTTTTAAAGTGATGAGCATCACTGAAAATCTGGGGCAAAGTATTTCCAATTAAACACTTGCAGACTGCATTGGAAAAAGAGCCCAATAATAAACTATTTCCACTGCAACATCCAGCATTCACCTTAGTTAATCGAGAATACTTTATACACCTTTGTCCACATGGGAAAATTTATCTTTATCACCACTTTTTAAACAAGAAGATATTGGAGTACAAGAAGTACTTTGGATTTTTATTCCCATTCTACAGTTTTTTACCTCAATTCCAGAGGTAAATCCTCAATTCCAGAAATTCCAGGCTTTGCTTTTCCCAGTCTGCACTGGACATGCATTCCCTGAGAGCTGGGCATGGCTGCAGGGCCATTGTGCCTCTGGAATATTTGTCTGTGCACTGTTGAGACTACTGAACAAATCCATGTCACTTGTGTCCCCTGGGTTCCTCGCTCCAAAATTGGAACTGTGGAGTGTAGGATTTGTCAATACTGTGCAAAGCCTTTCTGTCTCACAGTTCTCCAAATTAACTCAAGCACCAGGAGCCTGGTACTTGATGGAGGCTTTGATAAGACAAATTATCCTGCTCTTGACACCATCTGGCTGAACTGCACTGCTTTTGTAGCCACACCATAATATTCTGCAGGGCAGAGGTTTCAATCTATGTTCTCAATCCTAATAAAATCAGGTGAGGCTTCATGGGATCTTGCACAAGATGGTGGTTTTGCCAGGACAAAGCATGTTATAACAACCCTTCATTAGTTCAGCAATGAATCTATTTCAATTCGAGCACCCAGCACCTGTCCTGACCTCTGCCCCCACTCCAGGGCTGCTGGCACTGAATGGCACAAGCAGTGCCCAGAGCTCCAAGGGTCACTCAGTCCTGACAAGTGCTGCCCAGCCAATTTATCAACACTTCTTTGCCTGATTATGACAATGCAGACATTTTTGTCCTTTTTTTCTCCCCCTAACAAAAACCAATTTAACCTGAGGCCTGAATACAAAAAGTGCTGAAAATGTTTCACCTCCATTACATGCAATACCTTCTAAATAATAGTCCCTAGACAGACACTTGTAATGTGATTTTAACTCTGCCCAGCAATTTTACTAACAGGTATGGAGCAAGAAGGAAACCAGACTAGTTAAAACTGTTTCTAAGTAAAAGAAGAGTGGGAAATAGATAAGGCATATTATAATAGAATTGCTGTTTCCTGCCCTACAAGGAGTGCCAATACAGATCATTAACATGAACTGGCAGGACCTTTGCATTGCTTTTTATACAATTTAAATTTTTTACCTGGATGCAGATGAGGCAAAGAGACACTGGGTTTCCTATTATGGCATCATTACTGGATTTGCACCAATTCTGAACCCAGCTTGAAAACATCCCCTGGTTTTTTTTGGGTTTGCACTATTCCTAATCAAAATACCCTTGGTATCCTCTGTGGACTTTATATGGACTGTGGAAAACTCCATGGAAACCATGTGGATAACACCTGAAGTCCTGGGGCTAACAACTAATAACTTGTGCTACCAAACTGGGATAGTTTATCCTGTGTCCAAAGTAGGCACTCAGGGATTTACCTCAGGAGTTCTCAGAGAACTATTTCCCAAAATTTTACATTCCAGGCTACCCTGGGACAGCTCTAGTTTTACCACTTTCAAGAATCTCTTCAAATTGAGAGGAGAGGAAAAAATGATGTGGTCATTACAGTCCACTGGATTTCACTCTAACTTCATTCTTTTTAAGACTGTTAAAAATTTTGTTCTTCAAGCAGCAGCATGTGGGTCGTATAAAAAAAATGCAGTTTGAGCACTTGAGTGAATTGCTGAGGTGCCCAGAGGTATGTGCATCCAATGTTGAGAACCCAGGAGCAATTCTGACCTTTCTGCCTGGAACTGGGTATTTCTTCAGTAATGGATTTTCCCCCTACTGTTCTCCTTGGGTTTTTATGATAAAGGGAATTCTTTGGCCACACTGGCAAACATTAGTTGCTATAGAAATGTGTAACTGTTTACAGGTGCAATTGTGCTCCCTTCCTGGGACTAACAAGTGGCTTGTGTTTATTTGTTATGGCCAAAACAGCCTTCAGCAGTGAGGGGAACAGGGGCACAAGGGTTAGAGGGGCAGAACACCTCGAAGCCATTCTCCTGCCTGTGCCTTTAAAGAGAATGTCTGCCAGCTGCAGTGTCTCAGACAATTCATTATGAAACCTTGGCTGTAAGCTCTGCTAAAATGAGAGCATTGCACTCATTGATCTGCAGATATGAAGGGAAGAGCACAAACCTTTCTAATAGAGATGTTATTTGCTGTGCTCCCTGCTCCACCCGTGAGGGGAGTGGGAAGGGTCTGTATTTCCTGGCACATGGAATTGCTGTTCCTGCAGATGTGCTCTTCCATGTGCTCCTGACAGGACACACTGCTCAGGCAGCTCTTGTGAACACAATATTCCAAATTTTGTTATAATGGTACTTACAACATATTCAAAAACATGCTAGAGTTGTGCTTTAAGGCCCAATAATGTTTCAGGGGTTCTCATTTGATACCAAATGCAGTTTTCCATGAGCACAGCATAAAGGGCACAGAAGGATCACCTGTTACTTCTGTCTGCCAGAAAACACAGTTTGTTTTCCCACACCTGCCCACTTCATGATGCATTTCAAATTTAATGACAGAAGCTCACTCTGAAATAAAAAATTACTTTTTTTTATACCCTCATTCTTCTAAGTTCTTTTAATTGGCAAAGCCATCACTTTTACAACACTCTATTAATGTCTTAGGTATATGTTAAAATTATCCAAACCAATCATGTATAATTCTAGCATAGCAATTTTCTAAACAAATTTTTAGTAACTTTAATTTTATAAAACTTTGAATTAATCTTTTTACTCCATGGGAGCTACTTCTTTAAAATAGTATGAAATGAGGATCTGGTCCTGCAGAACACTTAATCAGGTATTTAGTTTTTGTACACTGAGTTGTAACAAAGAGCTGCTCTCAGTCTGTAAATGCCCCATTAAATCATATTCAGGAAAAAAGTAAGAATATATGAGCAGGACCAAGTGTGTCCTCCAAGGATTTCAATACTCTGACAGATTTATGTGCTTGGCTTGGCTGTACAAGGTCACCTCATCACTGAATTCCATTTTAAATACAGGCCTCCAATGGTACCTTTATTTAAAGATGTTGCAATAGCTGTACCTGTTCAGGCAGCTTGGCTGAGGTGAGGCAGTTGTGCTGATCAATTCATGCCCACAATTCATCTTTTCTTCTTGGCAAACAAACTCAGCTTTATCAAGGTAACTTCCAGACAAGGGACAAGGTCAGGTGTTGCCTTCTCAGCAAGCAGACAGAGGTAAGATTTCCCAGACCTGCTCTGTTTGTTTGCTGTGCCACTTTCATTCCTGCAAGCCACGAGGCAGAGGGCTGGGTTTGAGCCTTCCTCTCTCTGAGGAAGAAGTTTGGGTTTGGGGACTTTCCCCACCATTTCATTATCCAGCTCTGGCACCTTTCCTTGCCTTAGTCAGCAAAGAGCCCCTGCAGGAAATCTGGGAATGAGCAGGGCACTGCCTGGGAATGCCTTGGTCCCACCTCACTCAGAGCAAGAACTTTGCTCTGTAACCACCTGAGGAGATGCCTCGTTCCCAAAGGAGAGTTTCCCACTTTGGGGCAGCTCTCAGAACAAGAACCCACTCTGTTAAGTTTGGGATTTAGGGGTTTTAAGAGCTGAAGTTATACATTTTATTTCTGCATTGCTTCTTCTGTCAGGCACTAAATGACACCACCAAGGTGGGAAGCTTCAGCTCCTGGTGTTCCTGGGTGTCTCATCCTTCGTGTGCTCAGTTGGTATTGCTCCCAGAATGTAACACTTACATGTCCACTCCCACACATGCACAAAAATAAAATGGAATGTCTAAAGCAGTAGAACAAATGTAACTGGAGTCTTGGTATTTAAATTCATCTTTCTAAGTTTTTCTTCCATATAAAAATTAAGATAGTTATTTGAAGAGATTCGGTTTTCAAAGAGCAAAATGCCACAGTTTGTTATACAGACAAATAGAATATTCTGCTTTTATTTTGGTTTAGGTAGACCAACAGAGTTATCTGAGTTTGACAGGAAAAAAAGGTGAGAGGATTTTGATCTTTGGGAGCAAGTTAACGTTAAAAATGCTGTAAAATGACAGCTGATGCATAGATTGGTTTCCTTTTTCCCCATTTAGGAGCTTTCCACTGCCAATCCCCCAGTAATGACAGAAATGCAACAGTGCCATCTCTAGGACAGACTCACTCCCCTTCCTTGTGGGATCTGTCCAGGAGGGGCAGGAACAGGTGAGGATGGGTGGGATTCACCCGTGGGTGTTACAGAAAACTGAGATGATTAAACCAAAAATGCTCGTGTGCTTGGGGGTTCCCCCCTCGTTCTGCAGTCTGATCAAAGTGCTCGAGGCTCAGCAAAGCTGATCTTCCCTTCCCAAAGCCCTCTGGGTGAGCCCTTTGCTCTCCCTGGGTGTTTCAGTCAGGAGGAACAGAGCTGCAGCTCTCAGAGCAAATCCTTCCCAGTGTTTCAGGATGCAGCCAGGGGTGACAGGGAGAGGAAAGCCCAGGCTTATTTTTTATATTCAAATACTTCTAAATAAAATAGAAATTTTTTCACCTTCAAATACTTCTAAAGCACCACAAATATTGTTGGACTGACATGACTGTAAATCCTTCCCATCCCAGTTTTGGTTTCATTTGTTCTTCCACACCATCATTTTCTTTGTTCAATTAGAAAAGCAAAATATTTGCATTACCACACCAAAGTATTTGATCAGTTCTGCTAGAATATTTTGAGTTCATTTTCTTCTAGTGTGTTTTTGATTTTGCTTACTATTGGTAAAATGTTATTTAAAATATTTTTAATAAGAAAACAACATTCAGAGTTATGTGATGATAATTACATTAAATGCATGTTTGTAAATATAATCTGGGACTTGATATATAAAACAAAATTTTTTAGAGAAAAAATAACATTTACATTAATTCAGTGAATGGAAATATCTGCACTAACTTGGTTAGGTTTAAATTTTCAGCTTTCTATGATGTGCATTATATTTCAGGACTTCTGGCACAGATTTGGGAAAGTTTTGACATTAATTATCTATGTATATCTTCAAGTATATTCTCAAAATACCCTGCCATGTTCTTTATTTAGGAATGGTGTGGATTTCTGCTCTAGGCACTGCTCAATTCAAAAGGTTCATTTCCTTGAAAATCCAAATGCATACAAAAAAGAGAATTTGTACCTAGGAAATGTTTTCTACAGAGCAGGTAGATGATGATCCAAATAACCTCTCATTTAATGCTTTTGGGAAGAAACAGACTTTGAGGGAATTCTCTTTGAGGAAGATCATTTCTTCCTTGACTCTGTGGCAGCTTTGCAGACAGTGTGCCCAGTGAAATCCTGGAATTCCTCTTTCATTCCCTACCCTTATCCACATCCAAGAACAATATGTATTCCTTACTGAGCCTCATCTTGTTGTTTTTATTTCCATAAAGGTCATGAGAGAAAGATTAATGAAAGCAGTGTTGTCTCAGAGACCCTACAGAGAGAGTGTAGAGTGAGGCAATGGAGGGAGAATCAAAGGGTGAGACCAAAGAATTATTTCAAAGCTTCTTTTAAACTGCAAAATGTCTTAAGAAACAATGAACTGTAAATGTTGTATGAGACACCTTCTGTAGTCTTAACATATATAAAATGTGCTTCTGGATCACTCCCATTTTCCTTTCAAATCATGCCAAAGCAACATTTGCTGCCTCTGCTCTTTACAGAAAATTCTGTTAATTTGTTTGAGGAGTAAAATTTTTTTTAATAGAATAAGTTTGTTATATAATACTTGGGAAATTTGAGGGCCAAAAGCCTTCCTATTTGAAAGCAAATACTACCATAGTGCATCTGTCTTCATTTTAAACACTTTCTGTTTTTAAAAAGAAAAGATCTTAGTCATTTCAGCTCATCAGTCCCTCATAATCATTCCCCAGTTAAACAAGGACTGTGGAATATTCTTAGAGCCTTTCCTTGGAAATAAGAAGAGAAGGAATTGTTTATGCTTCACCTAAATTTTTCCTGCCCTTTTCCTTTAGAAAACTACAGCATATTGTTTTATCTTCAGAAATTTCTATTTCTCCTCCCTCCTTTTATCAACACTCTCTTCAGTGAAAAGGTTTTTTGTTTTCTTCCATCAGTTGAGCCAAAGACTACTTCAATCTTCATTTACTCTTTCATGTTGAGCCTTGGGGTCACACTCCCTTCTCTCTTCTTTTTTTCTTTTATTTTTCCCCCATATAATCCAAAGGGAATACATTTTGTTCCTGGTCAGTACCAATACCAGGTTGTTGGATCAGAGAGCTGAAGCCCCTTATTAACTCATCTCTTGTTTAAAAACATCTTAAATGAAAGAGAAGGCAGGAAAAGTGCAGTCTTTGATCTTGGATCTTCTGCCTGATCTTAAGGAGGTAGGGAAAGATAATTCAGTATTATTTTGTTGGAGGGAGTTGTGGTTTCTGGTATGGTGACTTACCACCACAGCTCTGTGTGACAGAGTTGAACTACCCAGAAAAATCTGGTCTTGTGCCTTTAGCCAGACCTTGACACAGGTCCAGGAACTTATTGTGGATATGGAGAGCTTGGAGGACTTCAGGCATTAGAAAAGGACAGTGCTGATTTCCTCTGCCTGAAGGATTACATCAATATCTCCTGCCAGTAACAGATTAAAGTGTTGGGAATACAGATGTGCCATAATGAGCTCATAAAACAAAATTACTCTATGCTGCATTAATGTATTAGAATCACTCCTAGCTACCATTTTAGTGTTACTCAGGCTATGTGCTGACAAGACTTGTCCACAAAATGGATGAGTTAATTGTTCTTCTAATTGTTTTATTTCTGAGCTGGAGTTCCTTCCAGACTTCACCACTCTTCCATGACTTTGCTTCCAGCCCCGTGCTGACCGATGTGTGTCTTTGGCAGCCTCGTGGTTGATCTCTGTCTGTAATCTCATATCCTTCCAAGCTGACAGCTCTGCTTCTACTGTGACACTCTGTCCATTTATTTAAAGTGTTTCTGCACAACATCTGTCCCCGTTTTTTCCTTCATCTTTTACTCCAGACCAAGTACTCATTTGTCACTTGGTTACGTGCCGTGTTTTCATATGCATCACAGTGATTAGTGGTGCATGCAGAGGCAGGAGCAGTCAAGTTGTACCTGCGGGAAACATTTGTCCATGTCATTGATGGTGAAATGCTGTTTGGACAGCTCTTCAAATATATTTGTGCTTAATTGCCTTGGGAATTCTATTTCTGCTGTCAGTTGGCACTGGAGGAGCTGCTCAGGGTGGTGGAGTCACCTGAGATTGCAGGGGGGAGCTGATGGAATGAGGGGTCCCGTGCTGAGGGGTTCAGGTGTGACTCTGCACACACCTGGAGCCCCCCTGAGCCCCAGCTCTGCCCTCGTGGAGTCTGACACCACGGCAGAATGAGCTCCCTGCCTTCCCTGGGGACACAGGTCTTACAGGGATTTGGGGCACAGGATGGTGCAGGTCCTTTCTGGCACTGTTGCAATGACTGGAGAAATTAATGTTTTAAATACTTTGGTCATCCACATCATCTTGAACCTCAGGAAGGGCAGTCAGTGACTGTGACATATTTGTATAGCATCTGTGGGATGATCCTTTTAAAATCTGTGTTTTCATTATCTCCCTCTTCTCCAGGGCTTCCAGGTACTGGTTTGAAGGACAGGGTACCAATTTAAGCACCTTAATAGTGCCATGGGACAGTTAAAAATTAGCTATAAATGTTAAGTAGAACACAGAGGAAACTTGATGAACTGTGTTCCAATCTCTTTGTGGCACCTGTGTGATATTTACAGTATTATATTTGCAAATCTATGTAGTGCTTATCACCCTGCTGTGTCCACTTAGTCTCTTCTACACAGGAATTTATAGGCTTTTAGTGTATAAAATATTTCTTCAATATCAGGATGTTCTGCTGACATAATGCTGATACTTTCAGGTGAAATACTCATATTCTGTTGGTAATTTGAAAGTATAAAAGAAATACATCTAAAGCATTGCAAATAAAGCTATAGCAGTGCATTCTGCTGACATAGATGAATGCAAAACTCAATTTCTTGCTCCTTGTCTTGCATGCAGCACACCCTATGTTGGATTCCACTATAATATTTCATGTTGTCAAGTTCTCCTAAGGTCTTGCAGGCCCTTCAAAAAGGAGAGGGAAACATTCTGTACTTGCATTTATATTTTACATGTAGAATATGCCTTCAAAACCTCTATGCTTTAATTTTACAATTCCAATACACAGAAGAGACGTCATCCATGAAGGGTATTACATGTCTTTCAAAAGTGTGAAGGACCCATAACTCAAAAGACCCTCAGGTATAAATGAATTATGAAGGACTTTCTCATGAGTGAAAGAAATGTAATCACTCTTCAGGGATGAGATATTTTATTAACTCCACAGATATCCATTTTAGTCTCTTTAAAAAACATCAAAAATCATTGCTATTTAAATCCCAGTGTGTGTCCTAAGGGGAAAAGGTGAAAAAATATGTTAGAGTCATCAAAATATCTCTTGGTCCCTTTATTTAATTTTCACTTTCCTGAACACCATGATGGAAGGAGTGGATTAACTGTGCTTCTCTACTGAACTGCTAAAAGCCTGGGATGGGCCACTGAGTGACACAGAAAAGAGGAGCAGTGTTTTAAAGATAGTTCTTTGTATCTTGTACCAGTCATGAAAATGTAAGGGAGGTATTGGGCTACTTTCTGAGATGGATTAGACATTAGCTATTAGTTGGTCTAGGTAAATTTAGGAGCACTGATAAATTTACCATTGATTTGGTTTTATCTTGGCTTGATCATAATTTTGTTTGTTACAATAATAGGGGGGCATCCAACTATCTGTAGTCCCAAAAATATCCCTGACCTTACTGCACTGAAGAGTCTAAATGATAATTTTAAATGTCATTCTACAGACAGGGAATGTAAAGAACATTTGATTGATGGGTGGTGTATTGGTGTCAGAGTCAGAAATAGATCTCAGGTCTCATGTATCTTCATCCAGGACATCACCCACCAGGCTACACTTTTAGACCTTAAAACCGAAGTTGATCCTGGCAGATATTAAGAATTTTACATAATGTAGAACATGTTCCAGCTTTGACATTAGTAGAAGTTGCCTTTTCTCAGTGGTGGTTGGAACTGATCTTTAATTGAAAAAAAAACAGAGAAACAAATGTTTTAAAAAAATTGAATGTGCAAACAATTGATTTATGAAGGCCGTGGGTTTCATAATCAGAGTCTCAGGAAAGATCTTAAGGAGTTCTGCTGTTGCACAGTACATCATAAATGCCAAGGTGTTCTACAGTTTGGGGAATCAGGCCCTTAAATGTGCATCCACAAGCTGGGAATATTTTACCAGCATTAAACAATTTAATCTGTGAGGTGACATCTCCTTCAGGAGTGTTACCAGTCCTGTGGAAAAAGATTCATCCTACTCTGTTTCATCCAGCACTTTGTACCTCAGCACAAAATAACACAGAGGGGGTGTAAACCTCTCAGGCACCTGATCTACAGCTGATTTGTAGTAAAAACAAAAACACAGCAGAGCAATGAAATCTGTGTCAGCTTTCAAAGCCTCCATCCTTCGTCACAGCCAGTGCCCACCCTGGGCAGTGCTCACACGTGTCCCTCCTGCCTGGCAGCCCACTGGTGCTGAATGATGGGCCACAAAATTCCCAGAAAAGGCATTGAGCATCTCTAAATCATCTCTTTATTCTCAGTCTGGCTATGGCTGTGGAGCAGACATGATTTACGACATTTTGTACAATCTGTGCGGATTAGGAAGAGGAATCTTCATAATTATATAGGCTTGCTGTTATTTAAATATTTACCAACATTAAACACCAAAGGGGCTGTGCAAATGATCCAGGGGATTCATATTGTTCTAAGCTAATATCCGTGGTACAATATTATGCAAATTGTGTAAACTTTATTCAGTTGCCTCTGCTCTGAGCAGTGTATCCCAAGGCAGCTATTCACTAACTTGAAACAGATAAAGTTTTAATAATAAATAGTGATGATGAATAAGTTAGAAAGTTTGTGCAATGCTAATGTACTTGTTGGCCCCAGGGTAGTTTATTAGATAAACAAGTAACATTTTATAAGTTGCCTGCACATAAGTGGCTTTTGTTTTCCAGGAAATGTTTGTATGATAAATTATTTCGAAACATGAGGTGTTAACGAACAAATTGTATTCACTTTCAATTTGCCACCACTTTCCTGAGACGTGATTTAAACAGCTAAATTTTACTTTATCGAAATGACAGTAACTTGATAAATTCAACTTTGCTATGAGATGAGGGAGAAATGCAGTATTCCTAAACCAAGGGATAGAGCTGTAGCTCTTCCATTAGTATCCAGGTCATTTCCAGGACTTGGGCTCTTACAGACAATAAAAATTAGATAAAACAGTCCAAGTACACAGGAGTCCCAGTATGCCCATGTTATACTTCTGGCCTCTTGACAGTACAGACCTGTGGTAGATCAGCTGAAAGCATTTATATGATTGGGAAAGAAATCCTGCTAAACCAAAAGGGAATGAAGCATGAACAGGTTTATTTAAGCAGCACACTGCAGTGAAAAACCAAATCTATTAATGATTTCTTCCACTCCATGCAGTGCAGCCCTGACCCATACAGGGCTGTCTTTTTCTAAAGTACATTTGGAGCATCTGCATTGTAGTTATGTTCAAAATCCCCTTGATGATGCATCAGCTCTTAATAAACTCAAATCACCATAATTTGGATCTTAGCTATTTTTTTTTTTTTTAATGTAAATAACAAAACAATTTGATATCCTTGCAGGGAAAGAACAGATGGTGCACTGGTGAGAAGGGTCTCTTGTTACATTTCCCTGGATTTTGCAGCAATGGGCTGTGGCCTGCCTGGTTATTGCTGCACTGCTGTGAGTCACTCACAGAAACATTTATGGCTACAAGGTTTTGGGGAAAAGCCTGAGCTTCTCTCTGTTTGTTGTCTTACTTGACAGCATCAGTCACAAATCCCCTTCTTTTCTCCCATCCCATGGCTGGATGGATTCAGAATTGCTGCAGAATTGTCAGGAATATAAAGCCTAAAAAATAAGTTTTAAAACCAAATGGCTTGGCATAGGGTTTAATGGTTAGAATTTTTCACTACAGGAGACAAGTTTCCCATTTCTGCCTCTTTCAGTTTCTTACCACTAGTTAAGATAAGTCACTGGAGTGCTGGTGGGTTCAAATAATTGGGGGTATTTTTAAGAAATATGTAGCAGAAATCACATTTCAATTTTAAAGAAAATACTTCTAGACTCTTAGATGAGAAGTAACATAAAAAAGCTTTTTTTTGGCTGTACATCAGCACACCTGTGCTCAAATTCATTTCAGAATGAAGTATAAAGATAGGCAAAAAATAAGGAAAAAGCACAGATTAAGGTTTAACACCCAGGAACTGTTTCAATTCCATAGAGTTTGGGCATTGTTTTTAGAACAGTGAAAAGGAGTGAGGAAAATTTAATAATTTAATGAGCTATCTGCTCTGTTTTCCCCGAAATTAATTTGATAATTTGATATTTGTTGTATGGGATCCTACATGCAGCCTGCACTCTAACTATGGGAAAACTCTTTTCTCACCCCTCTGTTCTGCACTGAGGTGAAATCCCTGATGATCAAATTTTGCTATACTGACAGAGTGATGTTTGCCTTAGAATTCAGCTGTAAGAATTCTATGAAAGCAGGAGCAGAAATTGGTTTTTGAAATTTTATTTTTTTTAAAAAACCTAAGCAGTTGAGGAACTTCCTGCAAGGTCTTCTAGAATATCACTTGAGTGCTTGTCAAGTGTCTTTCTTCTGTTTGAATTTTCCACATTAGTGGTTGTTGCTATGATACATCAAACCTCTGGAAGCAACAGGATTCATTTCATGGGCAGGAGATCCCATGGCAAAGACTTATCAGAGCAGGAAATTAGAGAGATGCTGTTCCTGAAATCCAGTAGCATAAGACTGCACTTAAATATAATTTAAAATAATTTACCTTTAGAAGAAAATAGAAATATTTTAGATAAAAGTTTAGCAAAAAACATCCAACTTGTTGTACTTTTAATATTAGTTGTGGAAACCAACTTTCACTATATTTTTGCAGTAGATGAGCATTAAAAACTTCTTTTGAAAAGGTTACATATCCAAATTGTTTCAGTTCAGACCTTCTGGAAGCTGAGTATCTGCTCTGATGAAAATGGAAACTAATTATGCACTTCCCCCTACATTCTTGCAACATTAGTCTTTGTTGGTAAAAGATGTATCACTTTCATTCATCCATCTTCCACATCCTCCCAAACACATTAAAATACTCAATTAAAGTCCTTTATTTCTAGAGTGAAAGGTCCATTAGTTTGCAAATTTCTGCAGAACAGCTGAGCATACTTTTGTTTTGACATTTGAGAAAAAGATGTTCTTCAGGAGATAATGAACCAGATCCTCAACAGATATATGTCAAAATAATAGTTTGGGATGAGCAGAAGAGAGAGAGAAGGGGTGACATGGCTTGGCCTTTAAAGCGGGGAAAGCAGCATTTTTATCAAAATTAAATTGGAATTTAAAAGGTTAAACAAACTGAGTCATGAGTTTGCAGCACAACCAGCAAAAGATTACTCAAGAGAGGGCCATCCATAACAACCTAAATCTCCACCTCAGAACCCCTGCATTTTACAGAAGTCCTCACAGATTTTAAGATGGTCCCAGTGTTTGATTTCTGGTTTGTGATCTCAGTCCTCCACAGTAACACTGAGTGCACTGGATTTGTCCAGAATTGCTGTTCTAGGAAACACATTATTTGGTAATGTCTAGCAAGGAGTTGACTCATCCCTGAGTCAAACCATAAATCTCATGGTTTCTGAAGGTTATAGTTTCCCAAGAAATAACATAATTATGTAAAGTAAACATATGCAGCTTATATGGGCCATGCCATGACCAATGTGCTTATAGAACACAAGATGAAAGTAACAAAAAACTGCAGAGTTCTGTTTGACTGTAATAGTTAATTAATTCCACTTTCTTCCTGCAGACAACAAAGTTGGGTTTGGGTTTTTTTAATGTAAAATATTCCATTCTCTCTATGGTCTCAGTGGTAGGAGGTTATTCAGACAAATTCCCTGAGTCCTGGTTTGCAGGAGGCTGCTGAGCTGCACCAAGAGAAAAGGGAGTTTACAATCTTCTTCAGAGGATTTACTCAGTACTCCACATTTGGGATTAAAATTTGCATTGTTTCCACCAGTGAGGTGCACTCTTGGAATAGCTGATAAAAGATTAGTTAATGCTGTATTAGCTGTAGTATCTAAATTGAATAATTCCCTTACATAATTGCTCCCTCCTTTCAAACAAACACCCCTCAGCACCCTGACACGTGCCTCAGGGCTCTGTTCTAACAGCTTGCCTGGAATTTGAATTTAGCAAGCATCAGCTACAACAGGTTTTGTGTTTGGAAATACCACAAGTACACTGGAGGAAAGAGCCAAGCTAAGGTAGCACCTCTTACCAATGGCTCTGCAATAAAATCTGTGTTGAGGCACTGACCTACAGCACAAGCATTTAAAACCATTTTATCAGGTACAGATGTTTAACTTTGTGGTCAAATCCTTGTTTTCTGGGGTTTATACATGTAATGCAAAGGAATAGATTGGTGCACGAAACAGGTTTAAATTTACTTTAAAATCTTAATAAATTTAATTATCACAGCTGCTTTCGTAGAGTCCCTGCTGCAGAGGAAGAAATTCTGTAATTTTTTACTGGGATCTCTCTCAAAATACACTGGCCTTTCCAAACGTGCCTTTACACTCATGGAGGGGAAATTCAAAAGGCAAGGTTTTGTAAGAGAACCTGCTGACATTGTGTTTGGAAAGGTTGACGAGAAAAAAATAATCTTTTTTAACCTTACATAAGTTTCAGCATATACTGGATAAAATATTGGTCATTTATCATTTATGAGTGTTTCATTACAGCTTCTTATCTACAAATGATTGTGTTTCTTAGAAAGCCCTTTTTTTTCCCATTGGAAGGTACATGTGCATTATTCCTCCTCCAATATTCATTCTTATACTCCTGTGGTTTGCATGAAAGCAGTGGTCTGGCACTTGTGGAGTGCTCTTGTGATAGCTCTGGAAAGGCCCAGAAGGACCTGACAGTTGTATTCCCCACCAACAGACCATCCATGAGTAGATGAAAATTAAAATTAGCCCATTACAAAGTTCCAATGTCATGGTGGAAACAAGACCCTTCTGTGCACAACAAGCTCAGAGCATGTGTCTGATGTGGAAGCTGCAAGCCAGGGACAATCACTGCAGAAATCTCTGCTGAATATTAACCAAGCCCAACTGCTTCCTCCTGGGCTATGTGTAAATAAATGATCACAGTATTAGGCTTCAAACAATCCGACTTTAGAGAAGAGAAAATAAAGGCCGTGTAATGCTGACACACAAACATTACAAAAGGCTCTTGGCTCAACTCAGACACAGCCTTTTTACTATTAAACCAAAATAACTCACAAAAAATCGTTAGTGGAGCACTGGTCCCTGGTGGCTTCAGTAAGGCTCTTAGGGCTCTCTGAATAATTGATTTTTTTTTTCTTGGTTCAGCTGCCAAACTGAGGGGAAAATAAATTCTGCTTGAATTGAGCCTAAATAAAACTTTTTTTTTGTTCACATGAAATACTGAAAAAAAAAAAAAAAAGTTTTATTTCCACTCATGAATGTTTGTTCAAGACTACTTGGGTCCAGATTTTCAGTGCTTTAATCTCTACTCTGCCTCCAGAGCTGAGCATGGGGCAGGACACTGAAAAGTGGACAAAAAGGGGATAAGAACCATGTCAAGAGGATTTTAGAATGATGAGAAATGTGAGTGTAGGCAGGAAAATGGGAGCAGGTGACCTGTGAGCTTACAGACAGGCTTCGACTGAGCTGCACAGAGGAGCAGCTTAATATTTCACTATTATCTTCTTTGCTTTGCTATTATTTTTATATTTTGAAAAGCACAAATTAGCTTCAAAAGAGGCTCCTTCTTGTTTGGATGTTGTAGCAGTTTTTGCTCAATATTAACTGGCTAATGCTTGCTGCTGTATTGATCCTGGACCTGAGCTGATCCCAGGCTCTAGCACTCCAGCCACAAAGTATTGTCATTACCAAAAATGATGGTTTTTTGTGTACTCAGAGCTATAGGCACTTATTGTAACCTGAAAATGTCAATGCAACATTGCTGTGGAAAAGAGGACTGCAGTCAAGTTATTGATTAATTTGCTGTGTAATTTTGAAGCCAATTCTGAATAGATTTGCTCAGTTCATTATTTCAGGTACAAACTATGACAAGAGTATCAAATAGGTCTACATGTGATTGATTTCTGAAAACTCCTCTATTGAGCACTCAAGGTAGCCCATTACAATGACAAGCTGTTTTCTAGGGGTGTCTTAATAGCAGAAATGATGGCATTAACAGGACGTATCCATTTACTACAGTAGCTTCATGATATAAAATTTGCTCCCAGACAGTTTCTTTTAACCAGGTGATCAGAAATTCGTGGCCTTTGGTGTAGATCATGGAAGTGGTAATAACCATAATCAGCTCTATCAGAGGATTGCATGTCCTCATGGCCATATTCTCATTTTGATGGTACTGGAACAATGCAGAGACAGAGAGGTGACCAGAGGGAGGTGAAAGTGGCACTGGTTTGGGGCTCTGATTGATCAGAGACACGTGGCAGCTCCTACCTCCAAGGCTCTTCTGTTCCCAGCAGAGAGAAATCCTCTTTATCCTTCAAAGTGTTGAGATCTTCTGAAAAAGTGACTCTGTAGGGAAAACTCTACCTTCTTGTTTGAGGAGTTCTAAGACTAGCTGAAAGGCAAAACATCTCTGCCCTTCCTTTTTAACACCAGGTCTGAGAGAACATTACATGGAAAAATGCACATTTCTGAGCCAGCAAACAGAGAAAGGCAGATTATCAAACTGGCCTGGTTTGATCCGAGTCATAAAACTGACAATTGAGAGTGACTTGTTGTTCACTGCCTTGCAATGTTTACCTAATAATATTTGCATGGTTAGGGAGTTATAAATTAATATCAAGCCTATTATGGGATTTTACAGTACAGTCCTTCCTGCCTCCCTCCCTCTCCCTCTCCTTACCTCCCACTGTTGACTCTTACAGTCCTGATAACTTCAGGCACTTCCAGAGAGGATCCCCACTCCAGCTGCCAAACCTCTCTGGGCACACCCCCTGTGTGCCTGGATGGTTCCTGCCATGGGTTTGTGCTGTTTTCTGTGTGCTCCTGTGCCCCTGATCACAAACACCCATCTTCTGCTTGCTGGGGAGCACTGCCACAGGAGCCAGAATGTTCTCAGCAGCATCACCAGCCTCTTTCTGTGCTGTGGCATTGCTTCTCCCACCTTTCTGCACTGCACATCCTGGAGGCTCTTAGTGTGGGAAATAGATTTATAGAAAACTTCTACCTATATCAAATCAGGAGCGATAAACAATTGCAAAATGCCTTCTTTTTTTGCACCAAGGGTAAATGTTAGAGGGTAAATGTTAAAATAAAACAAACATTGTTGAGAGAAAAATTAAACTAGAAACAAGTTCCAAAAGATAGCCTTACAAACAAGACTAGATACTTTAGAGAAGTAGAACTATGAAGGGTGCATTGTAGTACATCGATGCCACAGGCGAACCCGACGCAGGAGTGATTGATGATTCTGGCTCCAAGGCTTTGGAATGTAACACTTGCTTTATTAAAACTATACTGTATTACATTAATATACTATTTAAAGAAATACTATACTATTTTACATACTTTTTAACTTACCATATTTAACTAACAAACTCATGACTCTCTGCTTAGAGTCCAGACACAGCTGGATCCAATTGGTCATTGAACCCCAACAACCTTCACCAGGATCCACTCAAGCAATCACTGCAGGTAAACAATCTCCAAACACATCCCACATGGGGAAAACAAAGGAGCAGAGATAAGAATTGTTTTCTCTTCTTCTCTCTGTGCTTCTCCAGTAAAATCCTGAGAGACAGAATTATGTCTCTCTGTCCAGAGAATGTGAATGTCACAGTAGTAGGACCCACAAATAATAATTTTAAATGATTAGTTTTAAAGTATTTACAGCATAGTGTGACTAAAGCTGACAGTCACACTTAGAGTGTATTGTAATTAATAGTTAGCTTCTAATTGTGATAGCATGAATTATAACATCTGTTTGTCTCACCCTTCTCGGAAGACTGAAAATGGAATAAAAGTTTTTAAAATGCCTCTCAGTGACCCCATCTCTGGGTCAGAAAAGGGTTAAATCCGACATCTCACCACCCCACCTCGGGGCTCTGCAGGCTCTGCCCCTCTCCTGCTTCTGGGGGAAGCCAGCACAGAGCTGGGGAGCTCCATGTGCAGAGCTGCATTTCTGTGCCTTTGACTCAGAGAAGCTGACAAAGTCTCTCTGACACTGATTTTGGCAGACAGGGAAGAATTCTCAAGCTGTGAGAGCAAAACAGACCAAAGGATCAGCAAGTGCCCCATTCCAGATGCATCAACACTGTAATTCTTTTTAGGTTCATCTGCAAGCTGGTGTTTTAAACAGTAGAAAAGCCTTTCCCAAGGGCTGTGTTAGAGAGGAACCTTCCTGTGGCCAAGCACTGTCACAGTGATCCCCTCCATGAATATTGCATGTTGTTGCTTTTAATTAACAACGTGCAAGACTTAAAGATCCTCCTCAGCAAAACGCTGCTGTTCCCAACATCCTGCTCTTCCTCACTTCCCCACTCACTCTCACCTTCCTCCTTCGTGTAGAGAAAAAAGAAAATGAGGAAAACCACAGCACTTAAGTGAGAGTGAGACAAATCTTTGTGCTTAAGTTGATTTATTCCAGATCTCTTACACAAAGAAAAGGACCTTTTGGAACTTATCTATAAAACAATCACTTTTTCATCTCTTACAAGATTTCACTTGAGCAAAACTAGAACTAAATGTAACGTAGAAAAACAAATAAACTGGAGGGAAAGATGTAGCTGAGAATGGAAATAGGAGCTGGAGATTTAGACCAGAGTAAGTTTGTGAGCTGCCATTCTTCTTTTCCCAACCAGCTCAAAGTAAATGTTACAACATTCACGTGGCTGCCCAAGAAAAGTAAATATCAAGAGAGAGTGGAGGGAAGGGAGAGACAAAGGCAAACCCAGCTTGTTTAGGTTCAGGCTCCTTGGACATGGGTGGCTTTTCTAGACTCACACAGCAGCTCCCTAGAAAGTCCCACCCCAGCACAGCACAGATTGTTTAACAGTATTTTCACCAAAATTTTTACCCCACGTGGGATTCTCTTTTCGTTTCCTTGAAACCCAAATTTTCCTTATCACCTCCCAAACTGTAACATCCACAGCAGGAACTGAGCAGCAGCCAGTCCTAATTTCTAAATTTACTTTTCGTTCAGCTGGTATAAAGTTTTGCATGGTGGCCTTTCCATGTCATAAATATTAAATGTTAATGTGTAAGCTCCATCTGGAAGACTCTTCATTCTCAAATTCTCAGCTCTGTTTCCTCACATAACAACCAATAACAGAGATCATTAAATAAGATTTTTATTTAGGAACACTGAGAATGAAACCTAGAGTAGGAGCAATATGCAAAAAATTAAAAAGTAATGTTTTATTGACCATTTTTTCTTTATTGCTGCTTATCTGTGAAGAAATCAGAAGATAAAAATCAGTAGAGTAGTAAAACAACTTCCATACTAAGTGTACTGTTGTAAAAAAATTTCCCTTTTTTGTGTGCTTAAAGTATAATAAGGAAAATATGAATATAAAACATTTCCTGCCATCTTCTCTGGAGTTGCTTACTGTAATATGGAGCTTTCAGTTTCTTATGGTGCTGTTTGACACTGATTACTCCCCTTAGAATGTTCCATTATGCTCAGTTTTCTTTGCATGTGTGAGAGAGATGTAAAGTCTGCTGTTGTTCACTGTAAATTTTATTCAAATTCAGCAGCATCCATTTATAGTCACATGTGCAGAATGACTTTCATTCTGAGTGACCCAAATGGGCTTTCCAGACCTTTATGTCAACAAATGCAGAATGCAGCCACCTTCCCATGGCTTGTGGGACTATTTGGTGGCATCCAGCAGAGTCACACCTGTGGCTTCAAATGGGAAGTGAGCGTCCAGTGCTGGGTCCTGGCAGCTTTGTGGGGTGGATTTGGTGCCTCATCATCTCCAAGAGAATGCTTTCTCTAATAGAGGCCTTCAAACAAATGACAAATATAACAAATCTTGATAACAAATCTTTAGTTGTGGTGGCACTGAGGCTGGGACTTCACAGCAAGGTCTGAACTCCCACAAGTCACTCCCAAGAAAAGTAGAGACCTGATCACGCTCTGAATATATACTGCAAATTTTTTTTTGTTTGTTTTGTGAAGGGGCTTGGGAGATGTTAATAGTGATATTGTTTCCTTATTGTTTATAAAAATATTATATCCGTAATTCTAGAGGATTTCTCCCAGCTGCCTTTCAAAATATTTGAATATACAAAATATTTGTCATATACAAGCCTATAAACAGTCCTTTTGAAAAAATGGGGCTAAATCCAGCTGTATGTTGGCTGTGGTAACTGCTGTGGTGTGGAATCCAGTCCTACCATCAGTTGCCTTTTTAATTCCTACATTTCTCATCTCTTATCTTATTATTTACATTTTTTCTAAATATTTTCTCTTCCTCCCTGGACCAGCTGTTGGGTTTAAGTTACCATTTCCATTAAGCAGGACACATAACTGTGGCAAACCACAGTGCACCCATCAAGCTGATGTTTACCTGAAGGCCTGTGGATAGATTTTTGTCAAGATCCAAAGTAATTACTTTGTAAAGTTCATTTCCCACCCCGCATCTCTTCTGCTGAATAAATATTGCAAGAGGATGAAATATGGACAGGTTGTTTATATCCATCACTTTTAAATATTAGTGCTGGGCTTATGCAGCTCTTTGTTGTGTAAAAATCATTTGGATGCATTATTCCAAGTTGAATAACAGAGTATTTCAGATTAAGAACCAAAGGAAGACTCTCTTTGTCATCTTGTATTGAATAAAGCAAAGGGAAAGGACAGTCTATTAATTTTAGGGCTAATATATCTTCCCTCTAAATGGCTACACCTTGTAAACATTTTTGTTAACAATTATTAAATAGCATATCTGATTCAAGCACCTATTATGCTTTATTAAAGTAAATACACTAAATTACCTATTAGAGTACATAATAACACATCATTTCAGTCAAGTAATAGCTATTTTAAAATTACATTTTGTTCCCATTTAAAGACTGTTTGGGAATGTTACTTTCCTCTAAATTTTTAGGTGTGATTTCATTTTTGAAGGCACACGGAGGCATCCATGAGCAGTGTCCAGTGAAGTTTTCCTTGTGTCCTTGTGCCATTTTATTTTGCAGCAGAGAGAGAGAATTGGGGAAGCTGAATTACAGAAACTTTTTTCCCATCTTTTTGAAGTTTAAGGCAAGTGGAAAAGTATTTGGAGAGGAGTCACAAAGTGATCAGAAATTATGTGGTAGAAAAACTTTCTCACAAATCACTAAGGATCAAATTCTTAAATTCTCTTTGCTGTTGTTTTGTTTCCTGTACCTACTCTTATTCTGGTAAGTTTGGAGTTGTCTTAACTCTTCTCCATGGAGTAATGTTTTTATGTATTTGGAAAAGAAAGGTGACTTACCTGCTTTTTCCTTTTTTTTTTTTTTTGCATGCAGAATTTCAACATGATTTATTTTCATTTTAATTGAGATCTAAATGAATGTGCCACAGTAAAACTGATCCTACAGTGTTTATAATGAATTGTCCTTTTTTTTCTTCCCTCCAAGCTAGACATTGGTATCTAGGGTAAAAATATAAATGCCACTGGGTGAGGGCCAAGAAGATCTTTAATATATTAAATTGCTTCATAAACAGTCTCAGAGATTTTCAAAAACCCCAAATCTTGGAGGATTTTGCACGTGTTCTGTCTTATAACAAAGGTTCATCCATAACATTTGTTAACCTAGGCTGGTGTGACAAATTCAAAGTGTTTGAAAGTCTCTCAGGACAGTTCTTTAAAGTGTGTTTTGCTCTCTTTTTCATTAAAGAACCAGGCTTGTGTTTGAAGATGAATCCTCAGCTGGAAAGTTGCTTTCAGTTTTAAATGGAGAACTGACACTTTTTCTTCAATTAGGTTTTGGCTGCCTTCCATCCTTGTCTATCAACCTTTCCAGAACTCCAGTTGCCTCATCTCTTATTCTTTTCTTTTGGAAGACAAGGGTTTTAAATTAAATAAATAATGCATGACATTCAGGAAAAGGTAGAGTAATGTAAATTTTACAGCAAAGAGGGAGAATTTTTTAATTGGAAAGTGAAGAGTGCTGAGGAATGGTCTGTTAGAGCACTCTGTGCTTTCAGTCTAAATATCCTCAGGGAAATTTGGAGCCTTGCCATGTTAGATATCCATATCCAGAAATACAATTTTGTTTGTACAAGCATTAATTAGCAACTTCGGTAATGCTTTCAACAAGGCCAAGGATTGACTGGAACACTGAATTTATCCCTTCCCATGGAGTGCTCTGTCTGGGGAAAGGAAACACAATATACACACTTTTTACTGAACACAATATACACACTTTTTACCAAGCTGGACAGGAACCCCAAAAAATTTCAGTCTTCAGTGGATCTTCATTTCAAGGTGGGCTGGATCTGGTAGGCTGTGGTGGGACTTTCCAAGAAATGAGATATTGGGCAGCAACAAACTCCCAAGTTTGTGGGGATTCAGCTCAAGCTCCAAGTGCCTTAGTCAGCCATTCCCTGCCACTCAAGGTGTGGAAAGGACAGTCAGTAAATTGCCAGGAGGATCTGGATCTTTCTTCAGCAAATTTTTTGTCCTTTGTTGTCTTTCTCTCTCATATGCATAAGCACTTCCACAGAGACCAGGAGCAGCACAGAGCTGAAAGTGCCAACTCCATGGAATCCTCTCCTTTGCTGTTAAACAGCTCTGGAGCTTGGATTGTGCAGTTTTGGCTGCACCTCATTCAGAGAGTTCCTCACCTCAGTGCCTCACTCCCTGTACAGTCATCTATCACCTGCTGGGTTTTCTGCTGACATATTCATCTGTCCAGCCTCAAAAGAAATGGTTTATCTTTCCTCATTACCAGGATTCTTATGGCAATAACATTCAGAGGAGTCTTTTACTGGGAAATAAAATGTAGGCTAAAATGTCACAGAACTTTATTAGACAATCTAAACTTAATTGCAGATGAGTTGATGCACTCATAAAAGATGATGCAATGTTTCTATTAACTCCAACATATGGTAACTATGCATGGGAGGACAGCAAATAGAGATATCACTAAATGTTACTCTAAAATGGTCAAATTAGGAAGCTGGCTATTTTTTTAATAGTTACTTCAAATGTGTTACTAACTAGTGAGAGTTTACCTAACATTAGAAGTATTCAGAGGACATTGCTTATATAAAACTGTGGTAGGAATTTGATTATGCCTGTGAAGGCACTTGGTTATTTAGAGTATTTCCCCATGCTCTGTGATGGAAATGGACAAAGAGCTCTGCTTTCCTCAAGAGTTGCAGGTCTTGAGCACATTTCCCTGCTTTCACTGAAGTTCATGTGAGGCATTTAAATAATTATTTAAATAATTAATTCTACAGTAAGTGCTACTTGCTGGTAGAAGGTATTGCAGATAGCACAGTTTAATTATTTGTGCCATTCATGTCCCTATCTTTAGAAATTTTAGTGATAAACCCTAACAATTACAGGATCTGTATTAATTACAGTACAAACTTTATTCCATCCTGCTCTGATGCTGATGGGTTCTGTACCCTCCCACTTTGCCCTGAGGTGCAATTTAAAGGTGCCAGGGTGACAGGTTAACTCAGGAGCTGCTCCCAGTTAATCACACACTGCCAGAAACCCCTGCACACAAAGTCCTGTGCTGCCAATTCCAACAAAGCACAGACAGCTGGATTTTGTGTCTGCCTCAGCTAAGATATCAACTGAATAACAGGAGCTAAAGCCAGCTCCAAAGGCTGCAATCACGAGATGGTTTTTCAGGGTTTTCCCTTCATTGCCAAAAATCAAGATGGTTTCTGAAGACATTTGAAGTCTATAAAGACTTGGCTAAATTACAGTTGTTCTACAGCAAGTGTGACATGCAGGGGAGGGCTGGAAGGGATCCAGGGAGCTTGTTTCACACCAGAGATCCTTTCTAGGAGATGAAATCACACTGGAAGGGCAGTGTGCCCTGGAGGATCAGACACCCTGGTGTGAGTTCATATCTGACTCTGTGATTAGTTTGACGTTGCATAACATTTACATAGGCACCTCTTTAGGAGTTCTGATTAAAGCTCTCCAATTATTTCACTGATGTATTCAGCAGAGATGAATATCCCCAGTCTGAACAGATTGTGACCATGACACACTCCCAGTTCTCTCTTTGCTTACCCAAGTAGCCAAAGGACACCTTTAAAAGGTTTAATAGAGAGCACAAGTAATGTCACTATGGAAACATAATGTTTTAGAAACTGCTGCTTTAACAAAGCACCATCTTCCCTCACACAGTCAGGATTTACAAGTCTTGGCTGGAAATCCCCTGCAGTGTCAGTGAAAAGTATAGGATTCAGGACTGTCATAATCTTACAGAGCAGGACAAGCTCCAGAAACAGGACATCAGTGAAGAAGAGTACTAAAGAATGTTGTTTCTAGCTGAATTACCAGATTGGTTAAAGTAATAATATAATAATTTTTAAAAAGTGAGTTACTAATGGAGGGGAAGGGGGAAAGGTGATACAAAACAATCAGTTCAANAAACAACCAGTTCAAAAGGCAAAAGAGAAAAAAAAATTAGAACTTAATGGATGGTACAGGAAAAATATCTTGAAAACTTATGCTGAGAAAGGGGATTGCACAGAATGTTGTTTCTAGCTGAATTACCAGATTGGTTAAAGTAATAATATAATAATTTTTAAAAAGTGAGTTACTAATGGAGGGGAAGGGGGAAAGGTGATACAAAACAATCAGTTCAAAAGGCAAAAGAAAAAAAAAACTACAAGTTAATGGATGGCACAGGAAAAATATCTTGAAAACGTATGCTGAGAAAGGGGATTGCACTCCCTCAGGCAGATGGTCAGCGCAGAGGACAAAGAGCCTCTGGCAGTTGCTACCTGAAAGATTTATGCCCCTCACTCCACAGGTATCATTCTCTTGCTGCCAGGGGCCAAGAATCCAATATCCACTTCCAAAGCATGTTTGTGCTGTCCCATGTTTGTTCTAGTAATGCTATTTATCATGTTATTTATCATGTCATCCTTCTCAAGAAATAGTGTACTTGGAAAGTTGGTGTAGCTCTTGAAAAGTCCACTTTCTGGACTATATATTTTTTTAATTACTGCAAATAAACCCCCTCAGTGTTCTGTGTTGCTGTGGAAAAAGATCAGAAGTTTGTAGCCACTTTTTAAAAGTATTACCTTTGAGTTTATAACGTATGTGTAATTACATACCTTATATGTAATTATGGGTAATGTATGATAAAATATTATGTGACCTGGAGTATAAAGCTTGGAGATTCTGCTTCAATTCACATGTGTTAGGACAGGTGAGGCTGTTCCTTCTGCTTCTGGCTTTGTGCAAGGTCCTGGGAAGGAGCTCAGCTGCACTGGAAGGAGCCAGGCTAGCTCTGCTCTGCCCTGTGCAGGGGCTGGGAAGTTGTGCTTAATGAGGTTCATAAACCCACCTTGGGTCAATCTTTATGAGTCAAAGGCGCTCAGGCAGGTTGTGTTAGCTGGGAACCAAACCTGGAGCTGGAGCTGCTATCAGTTCACTTAACTCAGCACTGCAGACAAACTCCAGAGCTCCTGGAAAAAAAAAACCAGCAACAGCAAACTCATTCAGACAGGGAAGTCACTTGAGGCTGATCCTTATGAATAACAAGCAATTTTCCTCGTGGTGCAGCTGCATCTCTTCCAAGCTGTTGTTGTTCCTTATCTCGTGTGCTCCTGGGGCATGAAACTGTGCACCACCACCACTCAGAGCAGATCAGGTTAAGTTGCTGCCCCAAATTCTCAAACAAGTACCTGCAAACAGTTTGCTTGAAGTGGGGAGTTCAGCTGTTCAGAAAAAACAGTGACACATATACAGCTTGGTGACAAGTGATTAAAATCAGTGAAGCAAAGGAAAGGAAAAAAAAATCAAGCTGTTATTAATTTAAAGTGACTTCAAAAAGCAGTTGCTAAGTCTCTAGTGATTTTTTTGATACCTGTCCAGGCTACAGGTGGTTGGTAAGTGCTTAATAAAGCACCTGCTCATCAACTCAGTTTCTCATGATTTTAGCTAAAAAATAAATTACTGCAATAATTTTAAAATAGCAACTTACTTTGTTAAAATGTTTTCCTGGTTTCAGCTGGGATGGAGACACTTTTCCTCCCAGGAACTGTGATTTGGATTTGGGGTAAGAACAGTGTTGATAACACCCTGATGGTTGAGTTGTT
>VXBC01003778.1:3318-17625 GCA_013399945.1 Ploceus nigricollis
CAGGGGCCCTGAGGCTCGGTTCGTGTCCGGTCGCTCCCGCTTTTCCCGTGGCAGATCTCCCTGGGCTGCCCGGGGAGACACAAAGCGATCGGAATATTTGCCGGGTGAAACTTGAGCCGTGGCGTTCTTGCTGGGACCGACCTCGCCCAGCGCGTTTTGCCCTAAAAAATGAGAAGGGGACGGGATTTGGTGCCTGTGGAGGGAGGGAAAGGCTTTCCCCAGGGGGTCGGAGCGGTGCCGGAGGTTGGCAAAGCCTCTCGGCTGGAAAACCCAAAGTTTCCGAGCGGAGCGGCAGCATGAGCCTGCAAATTTTTGGGCCTTATGGTAAAATCGGGATAATGCGAATGAGCGAGGCAGGAAATGAGGCTGCTGGGGGAGGGGGGGCACCGGGGGCTGCCGGTTCCCTGCGGGATCCTCCGTGCTGGGAAAGCCGCGGGGCTGCCCGGTGTTCCCTGGGGGTTTTTCCCTGTGTTCCCACCATCATCCCGAGGCGCTTCCCCCTGGCCCCGCCGCTGTCCCGGTGGTCGGGACGGCCATGTCTGGTCTCGGGCAGGGGGAAAATGGCTTGGGATCGCTGTCCCCACCCCTGGGAAAACAATGGATCGCGGTCCCCGCGGGTGTTGGGGGGTGAGCCGTGGTTTTCCTGCGGGGAGGATGCACAGGGAGGGATGTTCCCAGGTGCTGAGCCTGGCAGGTGCCTATCCCTGCTCTCCCTGCGTGCCCTGCATCCCGGCCGGCTCCTCGGGATGCTCCAGGGGGAAGGCAGAGGTTTTGCTGTGGAAGGGAGGGGGTGCAATGGCTGCAAACTGGGAATGAGGGGAGCTAGGCTTTGGTGGAGAACGGGGTCTCTGGGAGGTGGGAAAGTACATTGGGTGGGGGAAGTGTTGCCCCTTGCCATGGGGAACATGGGCATCTTCCCTGGCTGAGGTATGGAGAGGTGGGGGATTCTCCAGGGAAAGCTGGATCCGGCTGGGATGCTCCTTGCACTGGGATTTCCCAGTGGGCACCTAAAACCCCGGGGTTGGATGGAGGCTGGGGAAGGGTTTGGCCATGCACAGATGGACCCTCATCCTGCTGCTGCCAGACTGGGAGAGGCAGGGAGTGTTTTAGATGGAAAAACATGGAATGGAGTGAAAAAAGAACCCCAAAACAAACCAAAAAAACCCAAATAGATGATAGGAAATAAACCATATTAAGGAGGAAACTTGTTGCAGGGGTCTGGGGGAAGAGCATCACCCCAAGGGTCTGTGCACCAACAGGGGTTTGGAGATGACTTTTGGATTTGGCCACCATGAGCCAGGACCTGTCTGTCTGTGCCAGGGGTGCTGCCTGGTTAATTAACAAGGAAAAAGGTTAATTACTCATTAAACAGGATGTCAGTGAGCAGCTGGACACTCTGGAGGCTGCAGGTGCAGGGCATGAGGATTTTGGGTAGTTTTGGGGGGTGTAAAGTGGGGAGGACCCAGCCAGGTGGGGTTGGGAGCACAGTGGGATTGTCCCAGGGCTCCCCGTGTCCCCTTGGCCCAGCCCTTGGTGACACCTGCAGCATCCAGGGGCTGTGCTGGACCCTGATAAAACACCCCCCGCTTTCCTCATCTTCTCCAAGTAGATAATTACCCTTCTCTGCCTAATTGAACACACGGATTCCTCCCTGGAAATAACGAGGCCGTTGCGGCGCTCTCCCAGCTGGAAACCGCGCCCAGGCAATGGGGTGGAAACGGGGATGCGCCAGGTGGGAAGGGAAAGGATGAAAAAGGAAAAAAGAACTGGTAAAAAAATGATAATAAAGCCCTAAAGTGGCTCGCAGTGGGGGTGTGGGGCTTGGGGTTTGCTGGGATTTAGCGTGGAGTGAGGTTTTGGGGGATTGGGTGCTCGAGGGTGCTAAAGCCAGGTCAGGGATGAAATGGGGCTCTCTCTGCCTGCTGGACTTGGCGTGGCCTGGGTCACCCTCTGCCATGGTCCAGAGGGCTCCCAAACCCCCTGATCCCGAGGCAGCCATGGGATGGATGCTCTGTGTCCTGTCCTTGGCTGTTCTGCCCCCAGGGACCCTCTTTGGGGAGAGCAGGAGGGAGAAGGTTTGGGATAATGTGTCCCTCTGGGATCCATCTCTGCAGATCCTTTGATTTTAATTGGGAGCCTGGAATGCTGCAGCCTGCTGTGGGGCTGGGAGCAGGTAGGGAAGGGGATGAGGAGAGCCCTTTGAAGATGAAAGGCAGTGGGATTTGGGACTGGGCTGGGAGCTGCTTTTTCTTCTGCTGGCATCACCCCAGTCTCCTATCCCTGCTGGGCAAGGCTGGACCCACCCTGGATGGACCCATGTGGGGTCCCAGTGCCAGGGAAAGCAGGTCCCATCCCTGCTGCAAGGGAGGTTTGGAGCTGGGGGAATGGGCTGGTTTGGGTGTCACTGGGCTCCTTTTTCCACATGGGAATCCTTTCCCAGACTGCCCCAGGCTCCATGCCCTGCTCCTCTGGGGTGCCCAATGGGAAAAATTTGGCAACTGCCTGTTTTGGGTTTTACAAAGGCAAAAATGTGGCTCTTCAGAGGCACGAGTGGCTTTGAGCCACCCCAGGGTGGCATCTGCCCCCAGCCTGGCTGTGACCCGGCCCCTTGGCACCCGGAGGGTCCCCAAAACTGTCCCTTGAATCCAGGGGAGGTGAAGGACGGCTTTTCCCAAGCACCAAGAGCTCTTTGCATTGGTGTTTGGGATCTTTATCCTTCCCAGCACTGCCCTGGATCTCCCCTCTGTCCCTTCCCTGTTCCTGCAGCTGGGGCTCTCCAGGGCTGCTCCTTGGGAAGGGCTGAGCAGCCCCCTGGGGTGTCAGTGGCCTTGGCACTGGCAGGACACAGGGATTTTGGCTGAGTGAGGAGCCAGGTGGGAGCCAGCTGCTGGAAGAGGCTGGGAAGCTAGAACTGGGGTGATGACCCCACAGGCAGTGCAGAGCTCAGAGGAATGTTTCTGGGGTGAAATGCACTCTAAAATTCCCAGCATTTCACGGTGACCTTCTCCAAAGGCCTCATCCCAGGAAGCCAAATCTTTGTGCTGGGTGCTGTGAGTTGAGCATCATCCCTGTTGGGATGGAGCAGGGTCTCACAGGAGTTGCTCCAGCTCTCTTTGGGGCTGGAGCAGGTGGGATTGAGGGGCATTGGATGCACAGTGAGGGAAATGGGGAAGTCTGGGAGCTGTCCAATCCCGGGAGGGATTTAAGATGCTGATTATGAGCATGGAAGTGTTGGAGCCGCCTCTCCTGGTGGGTGTTTGTCAGCTGGAGTGGCCTCACGGCAGCTCCATCACCAGCCAGAGCGATTCCGCATCGATTTCCATGGCTCCAGCTGAGAGGGCTGCCACGGAATGGGAAAACAGCAGCAAAGGAATGGGGGAGGCAGCAAAATCCCCCTCGCTCCTCCAGCTCCCTCAGCAAGGCAGTGACAGCTGCCAGCAGGCAGCAGTGCCCGAGGGAGGCAGGGCAGGGGTGTCCAGGGACTGGTCCCGTGTCCCCATGGTGGTCACAGACCCCATTGGTGCCACCAGCTGTCACCCAGCCTGTGCCACCACCCTCTGTCTGGGGGTTGTGGCCAGGGTTTCTGTCCCATGTTTCTGTGGCACTGACAGGGGGATTTGTGGTATTGATTCCTCTCTGGCTAATTATAATTACTTAACACCTCGTTAGGAGGCTCCTGCAGGGAGGGGGAAAATTTGGGAATGGAACCTCTGGGTTTAAGGAAGGCACCGCCACCACCTCTGCTGCAGCTGTGTTGGGGTTTAAATGTCACCTCCCCCCCCTCCATGTCGCAGGGCTTGGACAAGGGCCAGGAGAAACCCCGGCGTGGAAGAAAAGGGCTGTGTTTGGAGCTGGGGAGGAGGAGGCAGGAGGTGGGATGTGAAAGGCTCTCTGTGCTTCCCAGCGGAGTTACAGAGCTGGGATAACGGGATGCGCTTCTCCCATGGGAGGCATCGCTCCGTGCCCTGCCTGGGTCCCTCGTGTCCGTGGCCTCCTCCCCAGGATGGGGACCCTGGCTCCCTGTCTGGAGGCTGCTGTGACTCAGAGCTGCTTTGTGCCATGGTTTGTGCTTCCTGCTCCCTTCTCGCTGCTCCCAAAGCATCAGCGTCGCTCCAGGGAAGAGCTTTTAGTGCTTCCATCCCTTCCCTGAGCATCCCCATCCCACAGGCAGTGGTCCCTGCTTGTCCTCAGAGCTTCCCCTGTCCCTGCCCTCTCTGGTCCTTGAGGGAGGCTGGCTGAGGGAATGGACACAGCAGTGCTGCTCTGCATCCTGGTGGGATGCTGGGAGGAGCTGGAATCCTTCTTCCTTCTCTTCTTGTCCTGCCTCTGAGCTGCTCCTCCCGCAGGGCTGTGGTTGGGACCAAAGAAAATTGGGATTTTTGGGAGCAGTGGTGCTCATTGGCATAAGGCACTGCCCTTCCTCACCCCTTATCCCCGTGGCACTGGTTCCCAGCTCCCCACAGCCTGACCAGAAGTCACTTTCCAATATTTAAATTGCCAGGGAAGCCCAGAAGCCTTTTCTGGAGCGTTGCTGGTGCTTTTGCCCCCCCATCCTGGATGTGGGAGCCCCTTGGAAGGGATGGGGAGCAAGCAGGGGTGGCTTTGGGACCTGAGAGCTCCAGAGGTGAGCCTGCCCAGCTTGGATTAACTCCTGTTTTTTACCCACTTTATATCAAATAATCTCCCACCAGTTCACAGTCCTGACATGGAGGGGGGTGAAGCAGGATGGCCACATCCATCCATCCCTGTGGATGCAGCCAGGGACGCTGCTGGCTCAGGTTGCCATCCAGGGAATTTTGTCCGTGGCAAATCCCACAGGATCCCACGGGAGGCAGGTTTATCTCCTCCAAGACTGGGAGAGACTCCCTGAGCAGGTACCACAGAGCCACTCCCTCCTCCCAGCCCTGGGCAGGTCCCCTGGGAGCGCTGAGCTCCTCGTGGCCGTGATGGATGCTCGGATCAGCGCGGTGGGAATGCCGCTGTCCGTGCGCGCTGCGCTGGCTCCAGTCCTGCCGCTCCCCATCACCCTCCTGCCAGGGAAGAGGGATGGCTGCGGGAATGAGGGGAGGGAGCAGCCTGGGGAGCTGCCAAGAGCGAGCTGGGGCTGCCAGGGGCTGAAGAATGGCCGAGAGCAGAAGAAGGGGCTTTAGAGCTTAATTTCCTGTCCCTGCCGTGGGGATGGGATTTGTGCTGCCATCTCCAAGGAGACGCCGGCGGCGCGGCCACTGGAATACTAATGGTGCGGGAGGCGTGTGCCGGGGGCTCCGGGCACCCCGAGCCCCTCCCTCGCTCTGGCAGTCGCTGAGGTTCTTCCATTTTGGGGAGTGGGAGCCCCCAGGACTTGGTGGTGGTGGGAAGGAGGGACAGGGACATCAAGGGTATCTTTCCGTACCCTTGGGAGTGGGTCCGTGACCCCTTTCCCGCAATTCCCATGGTGGGGGGTCACTGCTCGGTGCACCCTCGTTGCCATGTGAGGGTGGCTGGTTTTTGGGGGGCCACAGGTGTTTGTGGAAGTGATTCTTGGACACCCACCTCTCCAAGCATTCCCTTGACTCTGGATTGAGCTGTGGATCCCTCTGGGTTTTGGGGATGGCAGAAAAAGAGGATGTCCCCCCCCACAAAGTAACATTTTCCAAGTCTGCACCGTTGTTTTGGGGGAAGTGGAGTAGTTTAAAATTCCCTGCCCAAGGAAAAGGAGCTGCAGAGGGGAGTCAAAAGTTGGGGATAATTGACTCAGCACAGTAACTGAGCTGATGGGTCTGGGAGCAAGGTTTTGATGTGTGATTTTGAAGAGGGACATAGTTTGAGGGGATGATGTCTGGGAGCAAGGTTTTGATGTGTGATTTTGAAGAGGGACATAGTTTGAGGGGATGATGTCTGGGAGCAAGGTTTTGATGTGTGATTTTGAAGAGGGACATAGTTTGAGGGGATGATGTCTGGGAGGGTTTGGGACTGGTGTGCTCTTGGCAGAGCTGTGGGATGCTTCGGGAGAGCTGGGATTTGGAGGGCAGGAAGCAGAGATGCATCCCTGAGGATGGAAGGGGAGCAAGACCCCAACAGCTTATCCCACTATCTCTTATGTAAAGGGCTGGGAGCTCTGGGGGGGTGTAATTAAACCTGCTGCTGATGAGCTCCTGCAAAGCTGCTTAGTGCAAATGGAATGAGGGGAATTGCAGCCAGGGTCTCCGCCATGTCACCCCCCTTTCCCTGTCCCCCAATGCCAGCACCTCCCCTTCCCGGCACCGGGGAGAGGGGTGTCCCCAGAAGAGGTGCTGGGGTGGGGGGGCTGTGGTGTGACCCCTCTCTGCTCCCCTGGCAGATGGAGAGAGGCCGGGGGAGGTGACGGATCCCGGGAGGCGGCCGGCGGCGGCGCGGCGCAGGAAAGCCGAGGATTCCAGCGAGAGCCGCGAGGAAGATCCGATGGTAACGGGGCGGGAAGGGGCTGTGGAGGTCGCTGCTCTCAGAGCAGAGTGCTCCAAGTCTCGTCCAGCTGAGGGGATCCAAGGGTTTGGGGGGTACATCAGAACCTCTGGTTCTGGCCAGCAGCCCTCACAGTGGATAAACCCTCTAATATCCCATTGAAACTGGGTGGGATATCCCCCCAGTATCCCACACCGTGCTCCATGTGCCCTGTCACAGCTTCCCTGGGAAGGGCCCAGCTTCATCTGCTCTGCAGTTCCTGCTTTTCTGGGCTAAGCCACCTGCTCTTGTGTGTTCTGCTCTGTCCTGGAGTGGAGAGCCACTATACCCCAGGTGGAGCCTCCAAGCAGGAGGCACTCGGAATTGTAGCCACGAGGACACCCTGTTGTGCCCTGTCCAGCAGGTCACCAAGGCCCTGTTGAAGGCCCTGCTGTCCCTGTCCAACCTGTTGTCACCAAGAGGCCTCACAGCAGGGCAGCCAGGTGGGATGGCAGGAGGGGGAAGCCACGGGGTATTCCCTGCCCTATCCCAACAGTGGGTCACTCCTCAGAAATAAGGGACAGATGGACAAAGGAGGAACCTCAGGTGCCCACAGGAGGCACAGGCTGGTAAGGACAGAGGTCACAGCAGGAATTGCATCCTGGCTTTTCCTGGGAGGAGGGAGAATCCTTCCAGTGAGCCTGGCACAAAACCCTCCCTCATGAGGTCTTCCAAGGGCACTGCTCCCTCCTCCGGGGCTCTAATGAGTTTGTTTAGGCAGTTTGCTAATTATTTCCCTGGCATTGTGCATCCAAATGGGCTGTGCTGTGGTGACAGGGCTGTGTCTGCCCTGAGGGGTGGAAGAAGAGGGGGATGATGCTCTGGGGAAGCTGAGGAAGAGGGGAATGCTCTGGAGGGGCCCCAAAGGTACCTGGCTCTTCCTTGTCACCCATCAGCAAGCTGGAGGCAGGTAAATGCTCACTTAATCTCTAATTTATGAGATACAAGCAATGGGATTAACCTAATCCCCTTTAAAGGATGAGGGGGATGGAGAGGCATCCTGCTTCCTCTGCCCAGGATGTAGAGATCACCTCTGTGCTTTTAGAGAGAGAACCTAAAATTCCAGCAGCCCCCAAGACTGGCCAAACATTTTGGATGAACAGAAAACTCACTGTTTTGGAACATTTTTGGCAGAGGAAGGGAAACAAGTTTATCTGGAACATTTTGAAACTGCTGCCTGTGACACCTTGCCAATATTTTTGTGCCTCCTCCTGCTTTCCTTTGCCCTGAGCCGTGAAATCTTTTGCCTTGGTTTGGCAATGCTCAGAATGGGGTGTTTAGATCGTGGAATCCTGGAATGGTTTGAGTTGGAAGGGATCTTAAAGCCCATCCAGTTCCAGCCCCTGCCATGGGCAAGGAAACCTTCTGTAGCCCAGGTTGCTCCAAGCCCTGTCCAACCTGGCCTTGGACACTTCCAGGGGTGGGGCAGCCACAGCTTCTCCGGGCAGCCTGTGCCAGAGATGCACGGAGACATCCCACAAGCACAGGATGTGCTGGCCCTGATCACCCATGCCATCTCTCCCTCTGCGCCTCCACAGAACGACGGGCAGGACGTGGATGGCTGGTTTTCCAGAGGCCAGCGTTCCAACCGAGCCAGCACCCACCCCAAACTCAACCTGACCAAGCAGGCCTTGCCCTGGAACGAGCAGGTGGGTGTGGGCAGCAGCCTGGGAGGGGATGGAGGGAGGAGGAGGAGCCCCACTCAGCTCCCTCTCTTCTCCCACAGTACAAAGGGAAGGCAAACCTGCACGTCTTTGAGGACTGGTGTGGCGGGGCCGTGAGGCACCTGAGGAAGAACCTCCATTTCCCGCTCTTCCCCCACGTGAGTCCCGGGACTGGTGCTCAGGGTGTGGTGGGAGGGTCCACCCGTCCCTCCCTGGGTCCCCACTGCTCCTCAGGACCTTGTCTTGCAGGGTTTGGCTTGGGGAGGTGATTCCCAGCCGGAGGAGAGGTGGGTGGTGATGGGGCCCCCTCTGGGTGTGGGAGCCTGGGATAACATGGAGGAGGTGATCCACGCCCGTCTCCTCGGCAGACCCGCACCACAGTGAAGAAGCTGGCTGTGTCTCCCAAGTGGAAGAACTACGGGCTGAGGATTTTTGGCTACATCCATCCCTTCAAGGATGGTGAGTGATGGAGCGTGGCCTTTTCCCGCACGCAGCAATGTGGGGACGCCGTGTCCTTCCCCTTCCTGGACACAGGAGGACAGAAAGGCTCTTGGAGATGATCCCCAAATCCTGGCTCCTGGGCAGGAGGGTCCTTCTGGAGCAAAGCCCCTTTTTCCTGTGGCTTTGAAGGGAAGCAAAGCCCTGATCCCATCCAAGACAGAGCCATGACATGAGGTGGGACACTTCATCCCTGTGTCCCTCGTGGTGACCCTCTCCGTGGCTCTCTGCAGGGGATTTCCAGTTTTCCGTGGCATCAGACGACAACTCAGAGTTCTGGCTCAGCTCCGACGACAGTCCCTCCAATTCCCGACTGGCTGCATTTGTGGGCAAGGTATGGCATTACCTCTGCTCCAGGGGGAAGGATCCATGTGTGGCTGTGCTGGGGGCAGCTCTCCTGCCTCTCTGCTCCTTTGGGAATGCCAGGCTGTTTCAGCCTGCTCCCATCCCTGGTCAGGCCTGGCTTGGCTTCCAGAGGAGCCCCTTGGTCCCTTCTTGGTTGGAGCTGCCAAACACCAGGAGATTTAATATTTATTCCCAGATTTTCTTGGGGTTAATTCCTGTAACGGGAAGCTGGTGGGCTTTGGTGTGGTGTCCTGCTGCTCTCATGCTCCTCCTTCCTTCCTTCCCAGCTGGGCACCGAGTGGACGGCGCCGGGAGAATTCACCAAGTTCAGCTCCCAGGTCTCCAAGCCCCTGCGGTGAGTGTGTCCGTGGGGACATCCTGTGGGGATGGAGTTCAGGACATGCAGTTGCTGCCTCTGACCTCCCTGGGCCGTGGTCCTTTCCCAAAAGGCACGTGGGGCTGGGCTGGACCTCAGATCCATGGTTTGAAAGGGCAGGTGACAAGGTGGGGACAGGGATGTCACAATGTCCCCCCAGTCCCATAAAAGCCCTCAGCAGTGGGATGGGGGAGCAGACACCCTGCTCAGCTCCCTGTCTCCTTGCCTCAGGAAGGTTTTACCCCCCCGTGGGCAGGACAGGGAGGCTTTCCCAGGCTGGCCCTGGGCTCTGACCGCTGTGTCCCCTCCCCTGCAGCCTCATGTCCTCCCGACGTTACTACTTTGAGCTGCTCCACAAGCAGGACGACCGGGGCTCGGACCACGTGGAAGTTGGGGTGAGTAAATGCCCACCTCCCCCATGCCAGGCTCCTTCCAGGACCAGAGAGCCAGTGCCAGGGCTTTTCCCATGTGTGTCCCCAGGAGCTTTATCCTGGAGCACAGCCACGGTTTCCCCCTCCACAGCTGCCAGTGGAGACAAGTCAGTGTCACTGTTTCCCTGGTCATTCCAGCACTGGGATGCATGGAGAGCTGTTCTCCTTTCCTGCTGGCGGTCTTTGGGCAGCTGAAGGCCCTGCCATGGACTCCCATGGGCAAGAAAAGCCCAGACAGACAGGTCCCACCTTGCTGGCTGCATCCCACCAGTGGGAGAGAGGTGGCCGAGGCGATGGAGCCATTCCCTGTTTTCTTCTTTTTCCCCCTTGGAATTACCATGCGTTTCGAATCTGAACTTGCCTGCCTTGGCAGCACAGCCCTGGCAAAGGCTGAAGCGTGTGTCAGGGGCTCAGGCTGGCTGAGGGGAAGATGTTGGCTCGTTAGCAAAGGTTTCCTTTCTCCCAAGAACTCATTAATCACTGGAATCAAACTGATGCCAGCAAAGCATCAGGGAGGCTGGCAGCACCCCTTCCTCGCTGGCTGCCTCCCTCCCTCCCTCCTCCCCATCCCCTCTATCCCGATAAGATCTGCATTTCTTTGGGCAAAAACAAATAGTGGGGAAAACAAATAGATGGGGGAGATGTTTCTGAGCTGGGATGTTTTTGCTGGAGGGAGGGAGCGAAGCCTTTCAGCCGTGCAGAAAAACCTCTCAGCTGTGCAGAGGGAGACAACAACAACATCCACAACAAAAGCAGGACCCTGATGTGTCTCGCCCCGGGGGCATTGAAGGGCTTGTCCCGACAAGGGCTCCAGACTGGCTTTTAAAATGCTGGAGTTAAATCAGGGCAAGCAACTCTGGAGACCCTCTTAAATCGAGGCAAACTCTTCTTTATAAAGCACTGGAGTGAGGAAAGGAGCCCTTTGGTCATAGGACTTGTAACAGTCCCAGAGGGAACAGGCATGAGCCTGTATCCTACCCACAGGAGCCTTTTCCTCTCTAACCCTGCAGGGATCCCTGCTAACCCCAAACCCTGCAGGAAATGGGACAGGATCAGCCCTCTCTCTTGCTCTTCTTCTGCAGGGAAGTTTCTGGGAGCTGTGGACAGGGAGGACCCATGCTGGGGTGCTGGGGTTGGGCATCTTGACCCCTGCTCAATCCCCATCTCCTTTTATTTTTTCCCAGTGGCGAGTTTTCCTCCCCAGCCTGAAGTTTGAGGTGATTGACTCCTCCTACATCTCCCTGTACACAGGTAAGGGCCAGGTGCCTCCTGCAGCCACAGCCAGCAGGCTCTCCCGGGGCTGCATGTGCTGGGAGAGATGGGAAGGAAAGCAAAACCTGGGAAATTGGGTCCTGGGGGGACATCTCAGCCTCTGAATCCCCCCACTGGATTTCTGCCTGGTGTAAGGAGGGATGCAGGGGCTGCAGTGGGTCAGATTGATGCTGGGAGCAAGATGAGATGCTGCTAAAAATGGGATGTGGAGTCAACCCACCGTGGAAGCACAGCTCTGCTGGTGCTCCAGCCTCGTCCTGCCTGCCAAGACCCCTCTGGCTCCAGGGCCTGGCCCTGAGTTACGAGGAGCTGTCGTGGAAGCAGGGATGGATGGCACAAGGTTTAATTAAATCAATAGATCTTCTGCTTCCTGCCCCTGCCCTGGCAGCAGGAAAGGCCTTGATGGATGGGTCCTGCCCTGGCGCTCCGCACGGAGCGGGAGCAGCCATCATTCCTGCTCTGGGAGGTGTCGATAAGGAGGAGGGGGCAGGCAGCAGCCAGGATCCGTGGGGAGAAGAGGGATGAGGGGTGCCAGTGGTGCTGATGCAGGTGCCCATGAGATGGATGATGTGCAGATAAATCCCTGTCCCTCAGCACTGGCTCTTCCTGCTTCTCCTTCCTGCTTCCCAGCTCCCTCCGACCCAGCAGCACCCTGAGGGAAAGCCATGTCACCCCTGGGGAGCCCATCCCAGCTGGGGGCTGCCAGCAGCAGGCAGAGCTCCTTCCTTCCTTTTTTCCATCCTTCCTCCCTCCTTCTGGACTTTTCCAGGGGCTTCAGCCTAACCCCAGCCAGCTGCAGGGACACATTTGGGAAGCCTTTCCCTGCCACAAGAAGAAGAATTTGGGGCTTGGGAAGGGGGATCCTGCTTCCCTGTGGCTCTGCAGCAGCTAAGGGAGCACCCATAGGAGGCAGCTTGGAGCATGGCCGAGGTGACGGGAGCAGGGTGACCTCCTGTGGGAGCCTGGGGGCTGGTTGGTGGCCAAGGGTGGCACGCCACCCTCATCCCTGGGTAGGAGACAAACCAGCTTGTGTTGCAGGTACCTGCAGGAAGGACATCCAAGGTTTAACCCCTGTGTCCTTGGGAGTTACAGCCCTGAGCATCCCCTCGTTTTTGGTGGTAATCGGAGCAGGAGGCCTAGCTGGGATCAGCTGTGCCCTCGTCCTGTCCTCATTAGTTGCTGCAATAATGATTAGGCTGATTATCATTAGTCACAGGGTCTCAGAGATGGCTGGGAGGGCAACATTGCCTCCCCCAGGAGCAGGAGGGATTGGGAAAGGCCCCCTTGGAGGATGCTCCCGGTGTGCCGGGGGGTTCAGCCTGGCCCTGTCCTGCAGATGAGTCATCCCTGAAGATGAACCACGTGGAGCACATCCCACAGACCTTGGCCAGCCACAGTGGGAGCCACCTCTGGGAGGCCCAGCAGGATGAGCACGGGGCTGACATGCTCAAGGCCGACCCGAGGGACACGTTCTTCCTCAGTAAGTGCCTGAGGATGCATCCATGCTGATCCCTGGTGGGCTTTGGGGGAGGAAAAAGGCTGCTGTGGGCACCTGGGCCATCCCTGCCACCCTCTTGAGTGGAGGCATCTCTGCGGGGGTCCGTGGGAACACGTTGGGATGCTTTGGGCTTCTCCACAGCCCCTGCCATCGAGGCGTCCCGCGTGGAGAACGTGCTGGTGCCCTGTGCCTACAGCCCCACCTACGTGGTGAAGGATTTCCCCATCGCCCGCTACCAGGGCCTGCAGTTCGTAAGTGACTCCCTGGGGACAAGGCCATGCTCCCACGGGGACACGGCAGAGCCCAGGGCGGGGATGTTCCCTGGGTAAAATCCAGCAGGAAGCATCCCTTGCTGGAGGATCGGGCTGAGCTTGCACGGCTCAGCCTGAGAGGGTTGGGGTTAAATCCCTGTGTTTGAGGTGCTGGGGGTCACTTTGGTGTTGGTGGTGGCCTCCGGTCCCCAGCTCCTCGGGGTGACATGGCACCATTTACCTGCCAGGTCTACCTCTCGTTCGTGTATCCCAACGACTTCACACGCCTCACCCACATGGAGACAGAGAACAAGTGCTTCTACAGGGAGTCCCCCCTCTACCTGGAAAAGTAGGTACTGGGGGCTGGGATTTTGGGGTGCTGTGCAGAGGGGGCTGATGTCAGCAGTGCTGAAATGATGCATCCTCAGCCACGTGTCCCTGTCCCCCATGGAAGGGCCACCCCAGGCTGGCTCTCTCCCCATCTCCCAGGCATGCAGCAGCTTGAGCGCTGGCAGTGCTCCTGGATTTGGGAACCTCCCCGCACACATCCCCTCGCACCTCCCTTCTCCCGGGCGCTCACCCTCCCTCTCCATCCCCAGGTTTGGGTTCTACAAGTACATGAAGATGGATGAGGAGGAGGAGGAGGATCCGCGGCAGCGAGCATTTCTCTTCCTCGGCCCTGACAGTGAGTCACCGGCATCGCTGGGCACGGGGCCGAGCTCCCGGCATCCTCGCTGCTGGCAGCTCATCCCCTCGGAGCTGTGGCTCATCGGGATGACTCCAGCAGTGCCAGAGGCTGCAGGAGGGCTGGGCTGTGCAGAGCAGCATCCCTCAGACCACCCCTCCAAGCATCCTGCAAAAAGGGCGATGTGAGGTGTGGGAAGCAGGACACTGGGTTAGGATTTGCTCTCCCTCCAACATCTCTTGGTTTGGCCTCGGCAGTGGGCAGCAGGAACCAGACCCAGTGTGGAGTCTGGGGATGTCCATGGAGCCTGGGGGTGCTCTTGGGGAACCAGAGGCTGTTCAGAGCCTGCCTTGGTCAATTTGCAGCTTGGCAAAGCCCTGGCAGATCGGGTCTGCTCCTGGATGGAGTGGGATTGGTGCTGAGATTTGAGGTGGGGATAAATGGCAGCAACCGGAGCTGCCAGCCCTGTGTGGGCATCCCTGTGTGGACATCCCCTGGTGCCTGCCCCAGCTCTGCTCCCTCAGCCACTCACAGGTTCCTCTCCTGCTGGGATCAGGCTCTGCCTCGTCTTAGCCTCAGGGTATTAATCTCTGCCTTCGCTCCCTAGATTTCCTGGAGGATGAGGAGGAGGAAGAGGAAGGAGTGGACAGCCCTGAGCCCACAGACCCCCCTCCTGAGGCCAAGGAGCAGAGCTTTGGGCCGGCACCCAGAGCCAAAGGGAAGGATCCCGTGCCGGTCACTGGGGATTACGGAGATGACCTGGACTATTACAGCTTCCGCCGGAAGCGGGGCCGGGCGCAGGCCGAGGCGGGCACCCCCGGGCAGCTC
>VXBC01003778.1:33833-48025 GCA_013399945.1 Ploceus nigricollis
GTTTGGCTCTGCAGCTCTCTGTGTACAACCCCTCCCGCCCTGTGTACCCCTGAAATAAAGGCCTTGAGTGATGCTCACCTGCACCTGTGTTTGGATGGCGCCTGGGAGAGGGGGGACAGTGTCCCAGTGATACCAGTGCCACGGGGACACCAGCACAGGGTGAGGCTCCGTGCCTGGCATGGCTCAGAGTTAGTGTGACAGGGACACTGGTGTGGAAAGGACAGACCAGAGCACTGCCTGTGGTGAGGAGACCCCCCCTGTGTCACCTGTGTCCCCATCATGGACAAACCCAGTGGGTGCAGCCGCCTTTTATTGTCACGGGGGTTTCCACATGGGACAAAGGTGCTGCCACCACTCCTGTCGGGCACTCCCTGGGGCTGGGGCACATTGTTCCTTGGAGAGCATCATCCATCCCAGCATTTGTCCATCATGTAGGAAGAATGTCCCTGCCACCCACGGCAAGGGAGAGGGCCCAGCCACCTGGGTGGCACCCAGGGGTGGCACTGAGGTATTATGGGCAGGGTGCTCCTGGTGATGGTTTTCCAGTTTTCCACTTGGGAGCCAGCTCCTGCTTTCCCAGCACAGCCGTGGCTCTGATCCCATCATAACTCCCAGGCTCCTCGGCCCTGACCTGGTCCATGTGTCCCCACAGGGCTGGGGGACACCTGTGGTCCTGCTCAGATGTCATCTTCTGTCACCAGGCAGTAGAAGTCCGTGCGGGCGCCGTAGTTGCGCGATCCCAGATCCGAGACGTCGAGCTCGGAGCGCTGCCCGTCCCGCAGCTGCGTGTCCTCCATCCCGCTGGATGCCGGCGCCCCGGGAACGCTGCGCCCACCGAGGCGGGGGGGCGGGGGGCTTCCGAAGACGCGCCCTCGGAGGCCTGGCAGGAGCAGGGAGGTGGGTTTAGGTGGAGGGGGAAGGGGCTGGACCCACCCTGTCGCCACAGGAGCGGGAGGCAAAGCGCAGGAGTGACCTCCAGCGCGCATCTGTCCCCTCGGGAGAAGCAGCAGGGACACGGACCTGTGCCGAGGTCCCCGTCCGGGTCCAGGTCTCCAGCGTTGTCCAGGTAGCTGCTGTGCAGGATGAGCATGGGGTCCTTGTCCTCCTGCAGCTGGGTCTGCGGGTCCCCCACGCTCGCCGGGAAGGACACCTTGCGCGGCAGGGCCAGGCACAGCTCCTTCCAGAAGTCCGACGACGGGGTCTGCAGGGGCCCGGAGGGGATGAGCCGGGCTGGGACCACCGGAGCACGGCCCCGCAGGGTTCCACGGGCTCGGCTCGCTCTCCCCGGCGCTGGGAGCTCGGCCAAGGTGAGGGCTGTGCTCCGGCGTGGCACCGTGCCCAGGTGCCGGCGGAGAAACCGGCCCGACCTGCTGGAACGCTCCCCAGGGCTCCGGCTCCCAGCCTGGCCCCGAAATGGCTGGAGCGGCCCTGGGCCAAAGCTCCGCTCAGGGAGCTGAGGCTAGGGAGGCCCTGGAGTGTCACAGGGTCCGGACCATGCAGGTTTGGGGGGTGAGCTCCCAGATGTGGGGCTCTTCTGGTTGGGTTTTTAAATGTCCTCCAAAAAGCGAGTGCCCCAACCTGCTCTTCAGCACTGGAGCCTGGGGCGCAGCCCCAGAGGGCAGCAGGGAGGTTGACCCAAAATGGAGAGCTGGGAATGGAAGGGGTGCTGGTGGGATGGGTCCTGCTGAGCTCTCACCATGGGGCAGCCCTAAAGGGCAGCAGGGAGGCCGGAACTGTGGGGGGCTGGGGAGGGAAAGGGGGCTCTGGGGGGGTCAGGATCCTGCTCGGCACTCACCATGGAGCCGGCTCTCCACACCAGCAGGGTCACTGCGCTTCGGTGCTGCTTCAGCAGGGTGATGGCGGGGTGAGTGATCTCCCGGTACTGGCTCTCGAAGACGATGAAGATGGGTTTCCTGGAAAGCTCCAGAAGCCTCCAGAGCCCTTCCCTGTGAGACAAATGGGTGACAGGATGGTGAGGGACCTGCCAGCCCCTCTCCTCTCCTGTGGGAGCTGCTGTGCTCCTACCTGAAGCTGCTGTTGCACCACTCCTGCTCCAGGTATGCGACGGAGAGCACCACGATGAGGCGCCGGCACCGGCTGACATTCATGATGAGGTCAGCTGACGGCTCTGTGGGCAAAAAGGGTGTCAAGCCCCCAGGCCCCTGTGTCACCCCCTGCCCAGCCCTGCCTGGTGCCTACCTGAGTTGGGCAGGATGTTCTGCTCGTCCAGGAAGAGCTTGTAGCCGTGGCGGTTTTCCAGCTGCGGCTTCATGATGAAGTGGATGAACTTTCGGTCATCGGGGGCAGTGGCGTGGGAGACGTAGGCATCGTAGAGCTTCCCATCTGGGGAGATCCACAGAGCAGGGATAACGTGGGAAGGGCTGTGTGAGCCCCCAGAGCGCGGGAGGCTGTTCCCAGTGGGAACACCTCTGGCTCACCGTTGATCTCCAGCTCTCCGTAGCGGTCCCGGTACCAGAGGAGCACGTTCAGGCGGCACTGGACGTAGAGCACAGCCAGGAACACCAGGAGCACCAGGACCAGGAGGGCTGCCACCACTGCCGGCACATGCCCCGCCGCCTCTGCCACGACAGGGAAGGGCACGGTGAGCAGCATACCTGGGTTTGGTGCAGGTTTGCACCCCGATGTGGGAGAAGCAGCAGAGCTGCACTCTCCTCAATCCCCCCGTGCACCTGGGTTCTCCGTGGGATGCCCCCTCCCTGTCACCAGCAGGTCCCTACCTGCTTGCCGCAGGGTGAAGGTGGCCGTGGCATTGCTGATCCAGCAGGCAAACACCCCGAAATCGGCATCGTGGGTGAGGTTGAGCTGCAGGACGCTGGCCAGGAGCTGCTCCGAGGAGTTTTGGCCAGACCTGACAGGACACGGGGGATGCTGTGGGTCGGGCTGTGTGGTGACACCCCCCAAAAGCAGATGGACAGATGTCCCCAGGGCAGGCTCCTTACCAGACAGTGTCCTGGCTGCTCCCACTGCTCAGCCACTGCCCGTCCTTGCTCCAGGTGGGAATGGGCTGGCAGCGCTCGGTGCCCGCCCAGCGCACGGTGCAGTTCAGCTCGACCCGGCTCCCCAGCACCAGGTCCAGCGTCTCGTTGGCAGCTGGCACCAGGATTTCGGGGGGCACGCTGCAAAGGTCTGGGGGCACAGAGGGGATGGGGTTTGGATGGGAAAGCTGATCCAGCTCCCCCCAGGGCACGTGACTGCTGTAGCCATCCCGGAAAAACATCCTGGGGCTCTGGCAGTGAGTGGTGTTCGTGGCTGTTTAGCAACATGCTGAGCCGGTTTGGGGGGCTGGGAAGGACCCTCGGCACCCTAAGAGGTGACACCAGAGCAGGACCTCCAGCTGAGCTTGCACAGGGATCCTTCCCAGATGAGAACAGGGGAGATGTGGGATTTCACCTACCTGCCATGGCGCGCTCAGGTGACAGGCGTGGGCGCTGCCAGCATCTCACATGGCGTCTTCCGGGGGGGACAAAGTCCACCTGCCTCTGCCACAGGGCGGGCTGGGCCTGGGACAGACCGGGAGCAGCTCTGTGAGTGCTGGCACAGGGAGGGCCCGGTCACCCCCATCGGCCCCCACAGTGATTCTGTCTGGGGGTGGTGGGTACTGCTCTGCGGTAAAGCCAAAGCCACGTCCCACCCACAGCCTGGTGTCACCTGCCCTCCCTGCACTGACTCCCAGCCTGGCTTTCCCAACCGTGAATTTATGCGTGGGAGGTGATTAATGACCAGCTGGGGGTTGCAGGATTTTAAAAAATGTGGCTTCAGCCCAAATCCAAAACCAAGGTGGGGAAATGAGCTCAGCCATGGGAAAGCTCAGCTTTGGGTGTCTCGGTGGTACCTCCTTCACCTGCCAGCCCCCTGCCTGGGCTGCAGAGCTGCCTCCAGCCTGACATGCCCTTGAACCTGCTAATTACCAGCGGTCTGGTTTGTTTATGGAAACGCAGCCTCCCACCTGGAGATCTCCCCGGCAGGTGCTGTGTTCCTGGCGTGCTGGGAGCCTCGGCACGTTGCTACCCCATGGCTGTGCCCAGGGATTGGCACAGCTGCACAGCATTCCAGGCACAGGGGTGGCACACAGGGACCCCCCAGCTGGCGTCACTGGTGGTGTCACTGCGATGGCCCCGTGGGAAGAGGCGGATACTGGGAGCAGAGCCTGGCAAGGCTGGGCTCCTCTGTCCCCACACACCTGATGCGGGTGACGTGGGTGCTGGGGCTGAGGTGGGAGTCTCAGGGACATCACGGTGCCAGTGTTTCCATGGTACACACTCGGCCTAACTCTGGGAGTCAGGAGGGGTGAAAGCCTCTCCCAGGGCTCCTCTTTGCTGTGGAGCTTCAGCACCCCTGGCTGCGCCCTGATTGTTGGTGGGAGCAGGGCTGGTCCCCCCGTGTTTGTTGGTGTGGAATGGGAAGGGGAGGTCTGTGGTGCTGCCTGGCTTGGAGCAGGGATGCAGGCAGGGTGCTTCCCTCTGGAGCAGCCTAGTGCCAGGCGTGGGTGAAACCAGGGATCAAGGTACGCCAGAGACGCCCAGTACGTGTTCAGCTTGACCAGCTGGAAGTGATTTATACCTAAAGGATTAACTGAGTTTCTCCATGGCCAGGGAAAGAAGAGGATGGGATGGAGACAAGCCAGCCCACCTGGATTTCACATGGAGAAAGGGTGGGAGATGCTCATGAGGGTGGCATGGGGCTGTCTCTGCCTGGCGTGATGCTCCAGCTCTGCTCCTGGATGGGTCACACCTAAGCCCTTTCCTCTGTCAGTCGCCATAAGGAAGCTCCAACAAGCTGCAGCCTGGCCAGGGGGTGTGGGGAGGCCCCAAGACCCCTGGAGCCCTTTGCTCCAGGGAAGGACAATGTTGGATGGCAGGGAGCGGGTGCTGGGGCTGCCGAGGGCCAGGGAGGGAGGAGCACCGGCTAACGGGCAGCAGTGGCTCCCATTTCCCACATCCTGGCGTGGGGACACCAGGGATTTGAGGCAGAGGGCCGTGTGGACGTTGTGGGGTGGTGAATGCTGGCTGGGCGCAGCATTCCTGGGAGCACGGCCATGCGGAAAGCGAGCGGGGCAGGGAGGCACCGTGGCCAGGGAGCTGTGGGGTGGGTGTGCCGAGGCAGCAAGCGGGATGGAGAGGGAAGGAGAGCCAGAACGGGAATGCACAGGGAATGGGGTGAAGGTGAAACCCTGCTGACCTCGTCTGAGGCGGCTTCAGCACGGAAAGAAAAGCAGAACAGAGCTGCATTTACCTTTGGAGCTTCCCCAGCCGCGGGCTTCCTGCTCGTCGCCTCCCGCTTGAGCCGACCCGACCGGCCAGATCAGTGCTTGGAATTTCTCTTTTTTTTTTTCTTTCTATTTTAATAGTTTATCTATTTCTCCTCCCAGTTCAGCCCCTGCCCTCGGCCGGGCGCTCCCGCTGCCCCAATCCCCGGGCGCCAGGCCTGTGGGAAGGGCTGGCTGTCCCTCCCTCCCACTGCTCCACCTCCACCTGAACCTGCGGGGGAAGAATTCAACAACCCCGGCTTCAGGGGAAGGGAAAAGAGAAAAGAAAAGAGGAGGGGGACAGCAACACACCTAGCAGGTGTCACAAGGCAGGCTTTGGGGTCAAGGCGGATTTTCCTTGGCTGGAAGCACCCAAAGTGTCAAGGCGAGTAGAAACCTGCCATCAGCTGTGGGGTCTCCTGTTTGTTTCCTTCTCCTCCCTTTCCTTCTCTCGGTGCCTTTAGAGCCTTTTTGCCAGGTGAAGCTGGTGCTGGAGGGGGTTGCTCCAGCTGGCACTGGCTGTGGGGAGCCAGATCCGGCCATGGCCACTGGTGGACAGCAGATATCCCCTGTGCTAATTACCATGGAGGTGATTAGAGCCTCGGCACGCCCCGGGCATGGATGTGGTCACAGCAGCACCAGCAGCCGCTGGACAAACACCAGCCTGAGCCACAAAAACATCAACCAGCACGTGATTTGAGGCCAAGAAGGGAAGAAGAAGGCCACGGGTGCAGTGTATGTATTTTCATATAGATATTATCATATTTAATAATACATAAATATATGTAGATGTATACTGAATAACTAGGTGTATATAAAAAACCAGGTACAGGTCACAGGTAGGACTCTGAGCCTGTTCCCGTGGAGAAACACCCTGACTCTGACTCCTCATTGTTTAGGATATAAGCTATCAGTGCTGTTGGCTTCTTGTGGGAGGGAAAGGGACAGATCCCTGTTGGCATCTCTGGGGAGAATCCCCTGCTCCTGGGCCCCACAGCCACTGGCTGTGTGTGTTTGGGGCAGCAGATATTGGAGCAGCCTTTTTTGAGGGCTTCCCACTTCTCATGGATGCTGTGATGCATCAGCTGGAAAATCCAGTGTAAATCTGTTGGATTTGTGGGATGGTGAAGGATTGCATGGAAGAAGCCCAGGTCCTGGGGGATGGCAGGGGTGTGGGGAGGCTTGGGAGCAAACCAGGAGCTGATAAGATCTTTCCTGTCCATCAGGGTTATCCCTGTGGTAAGTTACATGGAGGAGCAGATCCAGTTTTGGTCACAATGGTGCAAAACCAGGACAAGCCTGAGGGCTCAGCAAGCTCCTTTCTGTTCCCTATGGGGTTGTTAGTGGCTTTCTATGCTCTTGGGAGCGAAGTTCTGAGGCTGAGTTAACCCTGGTGCCTTTCCCTGCAGTCCTGACTGGGGTGTGTCACCTCCAGGGCACAGCCCCCAGGACTGACACCTTGGGAAGCGTCTGTGGCGGGATCCTCATGGGACACGGGCAGTGCCAGGGTGGTGTCCAGCCAGGTTGGGGTCACTACCGGTGGGAAAGGAGGGGGCTGCCCCCCAGTTCTGCCTCTGGGATCCCCTGTCAGAGCCCCCTGAGCTGTGGCACCTGTCCACTCCTGGGGTGTCACCCCGTTCCTGCTGCAGACAAACTTGTTCTGTCTGGAGTACGGGGGCCAGCCAGTAGTGATGTTTCTAAAGGAGAAGGTGGGATAACCCTATCATTTGGGATTTGCTGTGTTTTTCCGACTTCCCCCAGGTATTTCCATTATCCTGGCACGTTTACCAGGCTGTGTTCCCACTGTGCATGGCCAAATCCTGGTGTCCCACCAACCAGCTCCCACACAGCCCTCAGAGTGGGCACTGCAGCTGCCACCTGCTGTGATTGTCCCCACTAAGACAAGGAAAGGTTTTGGGGGATGACTGGGGATGGCAGAGGAGGAAGGCAGGAGCAATACCAGGCAGCATGTCCACGTGGGTGTTGTATTTATTTACTGATGGCTGGTGGCAGCTGAGCCAGGAACAGCTCCCAGGACCCGGCTGAGGCCGGAGCTAAACGCGAGATAACAACGGCACTTTCCCAGTGACCGCGGAGCTGCGTCCATGGAGACAGCAGGGCGGAGCTGCAGCCGTGCGGGAATCGTGCCGGAGAGCAGTTTGGTGAAAAAGGGACTCAAGTTCCCACCCAGTGGTGCGAGAGTGAGGTGGTGGAAAAAGGGCAGTGGAAAAAGAGGCCAAAGTGCAACAAAAGGGCTGGAGAGGGAGCCTGGAACGAGGTAAGTGGTGTTTCCTGTGCTGAAGGAAGTGAGTGACAAGGACCCAGGTGATCTCCTGCAGCACAGCGTCTGAGTGCTGCCCCTGCGTTTGTCCCCAGCGCCACGGCTCTGTCCCGGCCACTCCCCGTGCCGGGGAGGCACATCCCGGCTCTGCCACGGCATCCTTCCTTCCCAAGTCAGGAAGCAGCCTGCTCCTGTGAAGCCACTGTCTTGTCATCACTTCCCAGCTCAAGTCCAGCTCGGTCCCAGGTGGGACATGTGGCATCGCGTCGTGGGGTTCATCCGGCACCCCTGGCACTGCCAGGCTGGGAAAGGGGCTCGAGTCCGTGTTCTCCTTCTCCTTGGTGAGTGGTGGCTACACCTCGGTGGAGTATTCTGTCGTGCTGGGGAGAGAGGAGAGAGGCGTTGGGAGGGGAACTGTCTGAGTTGGGAGGTGTGGAAAAACACTCCGAGTAGGAACAGGGCCTCTTCCCCAGAATAGATGGAGAAAGAATGACAGGCTGTTTGTGGGAAACCGCTGCTTGTGGGAAATCCCAGTCAGTAGGAAGGCAGAGATGGGAAGCTGTGGCAGTGTGGTGGTGTGTTGGTTTTGCATGGCCTGGTTTTTGGTACTGTGAGGGCACAGAGGTGGCTTCTGTGAGAAGCTGCTGGAAGCTTCCACCGTGTCTGGCAGAGCCAATCCCTGATGGCTCTGAAGATGGACATGCTGCTGGCCAAGGCTGGGCCAGTTGGAAATGGAGATGTTCATAACGTATTTAAGAAGAAAATCAAAACAAAAAGGGGCACAGGTTTTTTTGCTAGCCAGAGAAGAGGAGGAGGTGAGAACATGTGAGGGAAACAAGATGCAGACACCAAGGTCAGTGCAGAAGGAGGGGGAGGCGGCGCTCCAGGTGCTGGAGCCAAGATTCCTCTGCAGGCCATGGTGAGGCCGTGGTGAGACTATTGTGAAGCAGCTGTGATCCATGGGGATCCACGGGGGATGCAGAGATCCACCCGCAGCCCGTGGGGGAGATGCCCAGGCTCGAGCAGGTGGATGCCTGGAGGAGGCTGTGATCCAGTGGGAGATCTGGTGGAGAGAGTGGGCTCTGCTTCCAGGCTGGAGCAGGCTGTCCTTGAAGGACTGACCCTGTGGAAGAGTGACCCACACCACAGCAGCTTTAGGAGGACTGTGTGCCCATGGGAGGGACTCGCATTGCAGCAGTTTTGGGAGGATTCCTGCTCATGAGATTTGAACCATGGTGGAGAGGATTGCAGAGAACTCTCTCCTGTGGGAAGGGACCCCATGATGTAGCATGGGAAGGACTCCTCTCCCTGAGCAGTGGAAGAAAACCTTGGGTGATGAACTGACCAAAACCCCCATGCCCTGTCCCCTGCACTGTCGGTGGGAAGGAGGGAAGGACTGGGGGAAGCAAAAGTGTTTTTAAGGGCTTATTTTACTTCTCATTGTCCTCCTCTGATTTTGTNCAGAGGAGCAGCTTTCTTCTCCACTGCATTCCCAGAGGAAGCCCAGGCCCATCTACACCACCACTGAATCTTCAGAGGAAAACTCCACCCTTCTACAGGCTCACTGCTCCAACAGAACCACACCTGCCACTGCAGGAGGGCTGCAGCCACCATTTAATGGGCCTGCTACCAACACCCTGACCAACAGGATGTCAGGTTGTATTCTGTCAGTGGTTTGTTTTCTTGTTTGTACTATTGCATTTGTATTTTTAATTTTCCTAGTAAAGAACTATTATTCCTATTCCCATATCTTTGCCTGAGAGCCTTTTAATTTCAAAATCATAATAATTCAGAGGGAGGGGGCTTACATTTTCCATTTCAAGGAAGGCCCCTGCCTTCCTTAGCAGACACCTGTCTGTTCAAACCAAGACACAGGTGTTTCCTGAACCCCACAATCTGCTCCCATCGGGATTATGGGTGGCAGCTGGGACAGGGTGGCCATGGAGAGGGGTCAGGCTGAGCCCTTCCCAGAGCAGGGCTTAGTCAGTATGGGGCAGCAGCACTGGGGCAGCTACAATGGTTCTGTTTCCTACTGAAATACTTAATCCTTTCTCTTTAAACAAAGTTTAGATGGAAAACCCGGGCAAAGTCCTTCCCTGGGCAAAATCGCTTCTTGTTTTAACTTGGAGCTTTTCTTTTTCTAAAGGAAAAGGGGCTCCAGAGCAGAGAGATCCTAAAACCTGGCAACCCCTGGCATCTTCCAGGGCATCACCTACCTGAGTTCATTACGGAGATTGCTGTGTTTTTCCGTCAGAATTGTATTCTTGACCTTCTGGGGGACATCGGGGATGTACCACGCTGCGATCAGCTTCACGCACAGCGCCACGTGCTGTGGGAAGCAAAGGCAGTCAGGGGCTCCCAGCCTGGGCACGAGGCACAGATCTAACCCCTTCCCCAGCCCTCTCCTGCCTGCCTGGGTGCTCACCTCGAAGAGGATGAGGAAGGCGAGCCGGGCTGCGAAGATGTGCCAGAACTGGACGGTGTAGGTGTAGTCGTCAGCATTCCGGTAATCCCGGTACCTGCAGCAGCACAGCTCCGTCGGTGCCAGCCCAGGCCATTCCATTCCGGCCTGGATGTCACGGTGAGGGACAGGAGGTGGCAGGGGGCTGCTCTTACCTGCACTCCTTGATCTGCACCCCTTTAAATTCTGGCAGCACCTTGGTGTGGGGCTCGAAGTCCTGGATGTGGAATACGGAGAGGCTGTTGTTGATGTACCCGGTGGAGCAGCTGTGGGGAAGGACCGGGTTGAGCACGGATTGCACCTCCTGTTCTGGGGAAGCAGAACCCACCTGGGGTTCTCACTGCCCACTTCCACAAAGCCTGGTGGAAGTGGAGGGCTCGGGGGCTTCTGTCCAGTTTGAGTGAACTGGGTCAGTCAGCCAAGGCTTGGAGAAACAGGGGGAGGGCAGGAGAGAGCATGTGCCTGCATCCTGGGAATCCTGTAGCTCTCCAATGTTCCACACTGCCCTTTCCACTCAGTTCACCCACCACAGGGATGATGTGATGATGCCATGTGGGAATGTTCCCCTGCTCCCCTTTCCCCCCCAACCCTGCTTTGGGGGACAGCTCAGCTGTCTTGTGCTCCTGCAGTGGTGGCACTGAGGCAGAAGAGGACACGGCTGTGGGGGCAGGGCCGTGGGGATGCTGTGGGCAGGAACTGTCTCAGAACTGAACTCACTCCATGCTGGTGTGGTTCTCCCCCATGCAGGGGCTGTACATGTACTTGTAGACCTGCACGGGGATGAAGTCGGAGGTGATGGCGATCACCAGCCCGTTCCCAATGACAGCCAGGATGCCAATGGCCTCTAGGACCTGCAGCCAGATCCCTGTGGGAGAGGAGCAGCCGGTGAGGTCCCTCTGCCAGCTCACTGCCACCATTCCAGCTCAGGGACAGCTTTAGCATAGCCAGGTCAAGGAAGGAGCCTCCAAGCTGCGCTTCAACCCCTGGCAGAGTCTGAAGCAGCTTGTCCTTCTTCGACTCACGGCTCTCCCTGTGCTGTCCCACTGCCGTGGGGTGCTTAGGGGCTCAGCCTGGTGCCGGCAGGACCCCTCTCACCGATGTCCTTGGCCTTCCTGGGCACCATGCGCCGGCGCAGCCGCATCATCTTGATGGCGTCCAGGTGGATCTCGATGACGTTGTTGACGAGGGCCAGCAGCGGGGCCAGGGGAAAGGCTGCCACGAAGATGGTGGTGAAGCTGTACTGGATCACTGTGGAGGGGCAAACGCCGGGTGCTGGTGTGAAGCCACTGCAGAAGGGACGTCCCCCTCTGCTTGGGTTTGTCCTGATTTGTGGCTTGGGTCAGAGGGGTTTGCAGGGGTGGAAGGGGGAGATAGCCACAGCTTGGGGATGCCCAGCTCTCACAGGGCTGTCAGAGAGTGGGATCTGTGGGGATAGTTAAGCCAGCCAGCCACAGGCACACCCTGGGGTTACAGCTGTGGCCCTGGAAGGAGAGGAAGGTCCGAGGCAGGGCCAAAGGCTAGCACAGTTGCTTGCTCTCTGTTCTGGGAATGATCTTGATGTCCCAGGGCTCTCAGAGCGGGGCTGGGTGTGGAGCTGTGGCTCCTTGCCTGTGTATGGACTCCCTAGCATCCATCACTCCCCAGCCAAGGAGTCCACATGGATCTGCCCCACGTACCCATCTCCAAGTACTCGTTGAACAAGCTGAAGACGTTGACCTCGTTGAGTTCATAGTTATTCAGCCACTGCCTTTTGCAGGGGTCCTCTGCCTCCTCTTCCTCTCCTAACATCAGACTTCTCTTCTTGGGGCGCTTTTTCTTCTTCCGTAGCTGGTGGGATATCAAGCTGCAGTGGGAGAGAGGGATTTGTGGGGCTGCCTGCAGAGGACAGCAGGGCTGGGCTGCTTCCAGCACATCCCTGGAGGAAGGGGAAAAGGAAGAGGACCAGGGTTCCTCTCTGGAAAGTGTCACTGTGGGAAGCTTACGGGATGAGATACTCCATGATGTTGCTGATGGTCTGCTTGAGCACCATGATGACAGCCATCTGGATGAAGAGGTCGGTGATGCAGCCGCTAGGGTGGCACTGGAGGGGACAACAAGACAGGGGTTGTCACCTGCAAGCAGGGTGGGTGGGGCCGAGGGACCCTTTGGCAGGTGCTATGGGAGAAAGCTGAGCTTCCCAGAGGCTCCCTGGGCAGTAGGATAAGGAAGAGGAGGAGTTGTTTGTGGGGTCAGAGAGTGGGTGCCTCACCTCCTCCAGCCTCCAGTGACCAGCGATGCGCACGTAGTGCCCTGGATGGCCATTGATCCTGAGCAAGGAAGCAACAGTGATACCCATGGGGTCATGGCCCTCCTGAGTCCCAAATGGGGTCCCTGTGCCTGGGGGGGAGGCAGAGGGGCTGGGCTGTCCATACACCCTGAGGAGAGTCAGGAACACCCATCTCAAACCCTGGCTGCCCTGTGTTCTCCACTCACCGTCCCAGGAAGAAGGCGATGTAGATGAGCGAGGAGAAGTTTGTGAAGAACTGAAAGAGGAAGATCTTCACGGTGAAGTTGTTCTCCCGCTGGGAGAAGGTCCGTGGTTCCTCTAGGAAAGGGAGCAATGCCCAGGGGCTTGGTCATAGAGCAGTGGGACCTTGCCCTGCTCCCCCATGGGTGCCACCACAGCTCTGAAGGTCCAAAGGGCATCTGCCACTCATGAAGTCTTCCCTGCCCTCCACCTGAGCCCTCTGACGGAGGTGAGTCCAGCCAAGCAGGGAGGTCCCTCAGAGTCGTGAGCTGAGGGAGAAGGGGCCTTAGAACTGAGAGGAAATCCATGTTGTGACCTCTCCTGGAGCTGGGGTGGCTTCCTGCTCATGCCAGGTCTCAGCCCTGTAGGGCGACTGTCCCTGCAAAGCTGGCTGTGGGACAGCATGTGGGCCACAGGTGTGCTGGGGGGCTGCTGGCCCCCCCGTCTGGAGCTGCCTGGGAACTGCCTTGTGCTGGTGGAGGGACAGAAGGAGCTGGGAGGCTGGCTGTGCTCAGGGACAAAAGGGTGCTGCAGGTGGGACACGCCCCGTTTCCCTTACCCAGGTCACAGAGGAAGAGGGCCACTTGCCAGTTGACCTGCAGGACAGAGGGATACGATGAGCAAGGTGGGCTGGCCATGGAGAAATCCTGCCAGGCATGCCGTGTGGCTGCTCACCTTGGTCATGATGACGATGGTGAGGTAGTGCAGCACGGCCCCCGTCATCACGGCGATGAGGTCGGCGTGCTTGCTCAGCAGGTTCACTTCGCTCTGCGTGAACAGAGCCATGGCCACCGCCCGGTAGATGACGAGTGCGTGGGCAATGCCGATCAGCACCATGATCTGTGGAGAGAGACAGGAGGGCTCAGGAGCCACCGAGGGCACGTGCTCCATCACACCTGGTGGTCCCCTCAGGAGGGCCCTGGAGGTGGCCTCAAAGGCAAAGCAGTGCCCTTCGGTGGAGGCTGACAAGTTTGTGAGGGTGGGCGTAGTGATGGGACAGGGAGTAACAGGTACAAACTGAAAGAGGGGAAATTTAGGCTGGATGTTAGGAAGAAATTCTTCCCTGTGAGGGTGGGGAGATACTGGAACAGGCTCCCCAGGGATGTTGCAAATGCCCCAACCCTGGCAGTGTTCAAGGCCAGGTGGGACAAGGCCTTGAACAACCTGGAGTAGTGGGAGATGTCCCTGCCCATGGCACAGGGCTTGGGACTAGATAAGGTCCCTTCCAACCCTTAACATTCTGTGATTCCAGGATTCTATGTCTCCACCTGAGCCAGTCTCCATTGACCCACAGCCGGGACAAGTGCATTGGGATTTGCCTCTTCCTGCTATCCATGTCACTTCCTTGATCCTCGCTGCAAGAGCAGAGCCTTCAGCCCATGTCCCCGAAGGGTGGGTGGCCCCTGCTGTCAGCACAGTGAGGTGTGAGCATAAGGAAGCCCCAGGATCCTTGTGATGGGCATGGAACTGCCCTAAAAACCTGATCTGTGCCTTTGCTCCTTTGGTCCGTGTGCCCTCAAACCAAACGTTCCCGTTGTCACCTGGCACGTACCATCAGCAGGGCCAAGATGAGGATGATGGCGCTGCGGAAGTAGGAGTGCTGGTACAGCCGGGGTTCGTGCTGCGAGTTATTGATCAGCTGCAGAGCCAGCTCCTCCTTAAAAAAAAAAAATATATA
>VXBC01003780.1:0-36915 GCA_013399945.1 Ploceus nigricollis
GGGAGACAAACAGGGAAATAGTCAAACCGTCTCATTCAGCAGGGTAGTAAGTAGTCCCAGTGCACCATCTGTCTATCTGTTGTCTACCCAGTTTTTGTTTTGTTTTGGATGGTCTTGTTCTCTGTATGGAGTGGGATATGGGCCACACAAACATATATTTTGAAATGAGAAATAACAAATAACTTAGAACAAATCCTGGTTTAGTCCCAGGTGCTGTAGGGGACAAAACAATAGCATGCTTCCTTAAAAATTTAACAGGTGGATGGGGGAGATTGGCATCACTAAAGGATTGGGAGCACAAAGTAGCACATGCTAAAGGTCAATGTGTTTAAACAGTGTAAGTTTATGAGGGGAAGATAAGTGTTGAAGGACCTTGAGAGAGAAGAGAAGCTATTTGTTGAATGTGACAGAAATGAGTCAGGAATAAATTGAGAAAGGTGACATTATCAAAACAGGTGCTAAGTTTGCAACGGAGGTCTAATTAAGTAACAACAGGTAACTTGCATTTTTTAAGGGATGGAATAAAGGCCTTAACAAAACCTGATCATAATGATGCCCACTTATGTTAGTTTTGTCAAAAATCATGTACTTTAGAGGCTGCTTTTCTACCTGCTCTCACAGAAAGACCAAACATGTTTACATTACATACATATACATATATACATATATACATATATATACATATATATATAAAACTTAGAAAAATTGATGCAGAGGTTCAAATGGAATAATTAGCTAGAGTCTGGCTGAAAGTACCTACACTTCCTCAAAATTAAGAGAAAAGAAGAGAAACATGCTTGAGGAAAAGTATGGCATCTCCTGTTTAAGGAAGGTGTACAATTGTGTTTATTGTTAAAGCTACATCACAGTATCAGGAACTGCAAATTCCTTTTCCTTAGTTCTTCCTCCACTGTCTTGAACCAATGTACCCTGAAAACCAAATTCTGTACCTCAAATCAAAAGATTAAAAATGACATTGAATTTTAAAATGCACATACATATGAAATGTTTATTTAGTATGCTATCAATTGGTACTATAGACCATAGTCTATATAATGTCTCATTTTTTCCATGCAGATTACAGAAATATTTTTCTTGCCTTTAACATCAAAGAAAAGAAATATGGCCATTTTATATTCATAAGCAAAAAGTTGAAAGAAATGTCTGGTTAAGCCATTTTAGCTATTTAAATATACAGAATATAGACTATATAGAATAATTATTTAAGAATTAAAATAATATTTGTACTTGTTTGCTATATTATTTTGCTCCAAGTCACTACCTAAAAATTACTCTTAATGATATCACAAATAGTTAATTCTTTTGTCTGTAATTTCCCTTTGCCTGGTACATTTTTATTTCTCACTGGTGCCCAATACTTTCAGTTTTACATGCAATATAAAAGGAATACTAAGATGGAAGGATGGCTGGACTATTCATTGCAACCTCCTTTCCTAACCAGCGATTCTGATCCTATTACTACAAACAAATTTTGCCAAGTCGTCTTTTGAAAAGGGTGCCAGCTGTCATTAGTTTAGGAACTACTCCTTTTGCTCTTTTTCTTAAAAAATGTAGAACCAAGAACATTAAACCAGCGAACTGAAATCAGATTTTTTCACTTACATCACTGTAATGTGCATTAGACTACATCCTCATTGGTCCAGTTTACCAAATACTTTCATCTGCTGAATCATCCTTTGGATCACTTCTTAACATCCTGTTCCAATTAAAAAAAAAATCAGGACTAGTTTTACTACTCACAACCCTATTGCTACTGAATTTTTATATTGGACAGAATGCTCTTTTCTACCATTAATTCATGGTATAGCAGGACTAATTCCATCATGTAAATATTTAAAGGTGAGATTTGGTGATTTTCTCCCAAAGGGAGTATTATAAGTCAATTACAAAATATTCAGACACATTGGCTATGCAACAATAGCTACATTGCCAGATGCAATATTTTTATACAAATGTTTTATTTATTTCTCATTAAATGAATTGCTTTATAGCTTTTGGAAGTTTAGTTTTGTGTTTTGAAATCATCAGGTGATTTTTGTAACTGCTTGGGGAAACAAATCACTGAACTATTTTTTTTCATATCTTTTATATCTATATCTATTCATATAGTCATGCATTTGAAAGAAAAATAATTTTTTCTGATCCCTGTAGTGATGAGTAAATTTCCTTAAGCATCCGATGTCATTATCTGCATTTTAAAACATTTACATAGAAAAACATTGTATAGAAAATATAACTTTACACCAAATAAATGCTTGCTTTCAAAAACAACCCTTAAATTTGTATATTTGACATCACAGATCCTACAGTATGATTTAAAAAGATAATATAAATTCTCACTGAATATTGAATATGGGTATTGCTGCAGGAATCTTACTGTTTCCTACATTTGTTCCCACATAAATACGTCAACAGCTCAATTTGATTGCAGACTCCTTCCTCTTCCTTGCAGTTTTGAACTCTGCTATCCTTACAGCATAGCTATTTATTTCCAGGTTGAAAGGAAAAACACAACTAGTTTGTGCCACTGCCGACCAGAGCTCGAGCTTGCTCCTTGATGCTCTGGAGCAGTGACGAGAGTGGGGAAATGCCCTGGTTGAGGTGAAGCCACGGACAGAACCTTAGAGCTCTCGCAGCTCTAACTCCAAGGTGGCAAGGCAGGGACTGGGTAAAGAAGCAGAGGAGACTCTCCAGATCTTGAAGTTCCAACTGATTTATTGAAGGGGTCAGGACGCAGTGAGTTGACACCACTCCAACAAGCTCAAAGCAGCCAGAACAAGAAAAGCCCTAAGCATCTCCATGCACAGGATTTTAAAGCCTTACAAAACAGGGGGTGGATACAACAGAACAGCCAATATGGCAACACTTGGGGGGGAGTTTTGGGATTACAACCAGTAAGGATAGGGGGAGGAGAAAGGGCTCAGTTAGGGATTGGTCCTGCGAATGATTGACAGGGAACTTTCCAGAACGAGGAGCAGGGTTGCCTTGACAGGCAGGGCAGAAGGGGCAGGGCTGCCTTGATAGGCAGGGAAGGGTCTGGAACAAGGGGAGGGGACACTTTGAGGGACAGTTTGAAGGGAGGGCACAACTTAGGGAGAAACCAGCTTGGGGAAAACATGGGAGGTAACAGAACATGCTATTTCACAATCAACTTGATAAGACTTAATAAAATAAACACAAACTGCAACAAGTTTGTAAGATGGTGTCCACACAGGGCGAATAAAAATTGTGAAACAGTATGTTTGGTTGACCTTTGATGATTGCCAGGCCCATCAAGTGGCCCATCAAGCCACTCTAGCACTTTCCCATCAGTACGACAGGGGGAGAAAATACAATGAAAAGCCAATGGATCATGTTAAGAACAGGGAGATCACTTATCAATTACTATCACTGGCAAAACGGACTTGACTTAGACAAATTGATCTAATTTATTGTAAAAATGAATGCCCCAAGCCTGTCAGAGTAAAGAGGCATTTAGACAAAATAACATGCTTTAATGTTTGGTCAGCCATAAGTTGGTCACACAGTTGGACGGGATGATCACTCTAGGCACCTTCCAACTGAAATTATTCTATTCTCCTCTATTTTAATGTATTCTATTATTTCTGTTCTACAGAGTCCTTCATGAAGGACTGCTCCAGTAGTCCTTGGGTTCTTGTTAAGTCCTTGTTAAGTGGCCAGTCATTTTCAGATAAAAACCCAAAAACCAAAAACAGAAAAAAACACCAAAAAAACAAACCAAAACCAACACAACAACAAAATCAAAAACCAAAACAGGAACAACATCCCTCCTTCGCCCCATAACTTCTCCAAAACCTCAGAGAATGAGAGAATGAAATATCTATAAATATTCTTTCACATTTAGTTGTAAATGATCATCTGATTTAAAAGATATTTGGAAGATCTGGACTCCATTTGGACCACTTGGATTCAACAATTAAAAAGGCATCTAGTTATTTGCAGTTTTGGACTGTTCCAGTACCAAAAAATACATCGAAATATTGGAGAAACTTCAGCAGAAGTCATCAAGACAGTTGGAGGCTGTAGCACTTGCCCTGTGAGAAGTTCATGGAGCAGGTCTTGTTCAGATTGGAAAAGACACAGCTTTGGGAGGGAATTGTAAGCTTGTCTGACAATACATGATAGTGCCAAACTCCCTCAGAGGTATGTAGCAACTAGATAAAAAGAGAAAGACACATATTGCAGTGGAAATTTATAGTATCGAAGTGGATTTTTTTCACTCTGACAGTAATCAGGCACTGGAACAGCTTGCTGGAATTCCATTCTCCAACACTGAACTGGAAAAGACATTGAACAACTTGTTCTAGGTTGGCACTGCTTCCAGGAAAGGACTGAACTGCACAACATCTAAAGGTCCCTCCTGTCTAAGTTACTTGGTTTTTAATATAATCCTTTTGCCATCAGGAAATAGCTTAAAAAGAGCAGTTAAATGTACTTTTATTTTATTATTTTATTGATTTCTTTTTGCTGTCTCCAACTCTGCATTATTTAACACCCACAGAAGCACTTTCAAGTATCAGTGTTGGCACTACAGTTATGAAGATAGTTGTAACTGCTTTTGTAATTGTTATGGAATTTATAGAACATCTAGAAAAGTACATCATCTCTGTTTCTATGTAGGAAGATATGTAGGTTAAAATATAATGATATTTCTTTGAAAACTGAATCTAATTTATCAGAAAAAAAAAGTACAAGTTTTTCAGCACCTTTTTTTCATTCTGAGGTTCTTTTCTCCACCAGTTCAATAGACATGCAATACAAAATGTGCAGGGGAAGAAGATTAAATCAGAGAGAAATCTGACCTATATTCCTGGAGAAATTTTAATATCCATAATCTTTTAAATGCTCCTCATGCAGACACCATATTCTTTCTTAAGTGACACTTGTTACAAAGTTGAATTTAATGATTCAAATTTTCACTGCCATTTTTGCATTTGAATTTTGAAAATTAATTTATGGCTATTTTATTAAAAAAATCCCCAAATCACTATTATTCATATCATATGCTATATTTTTGCTCTCTATTAAGAGAAAAATCAAATATGCAAAATTATGGATAATTTTGTTTTCTCTTAAAGAAAATGTTTTGACACTTATTTTCTTCTTTTTTCCCTGTGTTGAAGATGTTAATTATCAGTCTCTTTTCCAGTGCATTGTGGTGCACATACAGTGAAAATTTTTGTGATTAAACAAGAAAATATAATTTTTCTAATAAAATACAAATAAATATTTTAAGGATGAGGTAGCTAAAGATCTAGCAGCTTTAATTCAAATTCTAAAAGAATAGTATAGCAATTGCACCTGAAATTATGGCTTGACCAAATAGAATATCTTATTCCTTTACATCTTTCATTTTTCCAGTGTTCCAGTATTTCTCAGGGTTTTTGTAAATGCTAGCATAGTTCTAAATCATAAACATTTTGATTTAAGAAAGTCAGTGGTGTGACTCTTAGAATGTTCTTCTGCAGGGCCAAGATGTGGGGTTCAATGATCCTTCTGGATTCCTTCTAATTCAGAATATTCTATGATTGTATGAATACCCTCAGTCTTCCTTTGTTGTGAAAAAGAAGAAATAGAAATGTTCACTGGTCAGATGTGAACATGTACTTCAGGATGAAATTGATGAAAAATTGTATTATTTCTTTCTGGTGTTGTCTGTAAAGTGGTAGCTCAAATGTAAATATCTAAAGAATAAGCCCATATATGATCAAAAGAACAAATACTGTATCTGAATAAAATTTTAATTTTTCAAGGACTTTTGGTAGGAGATATCTCTTAATGGATCAGAAATGAAAAGTTTAAAGATCAACTCAGCCCAAATCACCCAAAAGCCCAAATCAAACCACTTCTTAATTTTTAACTTTTTATAAAAACTACAGTTGAGGACTTCAGATAATATTAACCAGAAATTTTACAGATCTTCATCTCTTTTCAAATATTCACTGATTCAAAACTTGTGTTTTAGATTGAGCTTAATAGCTCTCTATGCCCTGCTAATCATGTGGAATTCTCCACTGATTAATGAGAGCTTAGATACCTAGGTTTTTTCTGTAGATACCTTATTATGCAAAATGGATCCTAGCTGTGAGCCTTTACTTAGCAAATGCCTTCGTGAAGGCATGAGTTCCATAAGTTCCTTGTGTGCCATCAGTGTAATATAAAAAAGAAAAAAAAAATTTAAAAAAAGGAAAAAATAAAAACCTTGGAAAAAATTGTCATAGCTGAAAGAAGGGATTCAAAGAATCTTTTGCATTAGTTGTGCCCGTGCACACTTATCAGCTTTATCCAGTCTCAATTTTAAGGATAGATTAAGTTCTACTTTATCTTTCTTTCTCTCCTTTTTGTCAATGGCTAGATAAACTTGTTAGTTACGTTTTTTTCAGGTCTTGCATTATTGTTCTTCATCTAAGTTTGTTTTTTTTTTTTACCTTAGAATTTAGAAAACAAATGCCTATCTACCTTACTGAAAATTCTAAAACTATATATATCTAGGTTTAACTCTTTTTTTTCTCTTCAGCATTTGATGTCAGCTTTACCCATGGTCAGGGAGCAGAATCTTTGGGTTGATGGCAATCTTGCTCATCTTAAACCTAGAGATCACTATTAAATGAAAAAAAAGGAAAAAAAAAAAAAAGAAGAAACAGGAATCTGAGCCTGACTACACAGTAAATAAATTAATGTGAGTGAAATGCACACCTGATTAATTCTATTTTTGCATGCTTGTAGGAGTTTCTAAGTTCTTAAGTATTCTCAGAGCTGATATTGATTTTTCCGGCACAATTTTCTAAATAATAGTTGTTTCATTTTTCTTTAACTCTCAGAATTTTTTTCTGTCATTTTTTCCTTACATTCCTCTTCTGTTTGCCTTTTCAGAAACATGCTTCCAGTTTTGATGTTTGGTTGTCAAGGTCCCCTCTTAACTGAGTCATTCCTTTTAAATTGATAGCCTATCACCTCTTGAATGCTATCTGTTGGTATTTTGGTGAGCTGTTTAAAGAAAGGGTTTATGCACTAAAGCAGACTATGTTGGGAAAGAGTCTAATTTCTTAAGTAAGAGGGAGACATAATCCATTAACAGGAAAGTCTTACTGAGCTGGGAGACTAATTGAAAGTTTCTGTTGGGAAATGTGATGTGTCCTTTGCAGCAGAGATACAATTAATACACAAATTCTTTACTCACTCCTAAGAAAATATTTTAGTGCAATACCAGTCTCTCTATCTTTAATTTTCTTCTTAGCAATTCCCTTTCATTCAGAGAAATGGATTAGATATTTTCTCTGTCACCTCTTGATTTTGGCCAACATACATTTTAAGGGAAGCTCTTAAAATCTGGATGAGGACATCTACTAAAGTTGCTATTGGAATAGTTCCCAGGAAAACTCATGACGGGCAATTCTGGCTGCTATAATAGTGGTGAATTTTACTTCTGTAGAATACCTTCTACCTGATACTCTGTTACATATTGCATTATCTGAGCCTCTTGAATCCTATTTCATTAACTCCTTTAGTAGAGACTGGATTTGCTGATACGATTAAACCCAATCTTCTGTTGAACAGTCCTCCCAAATATATATTGTTTATTGCTCTTGGGACATGGTCTTTTTTTTTCCCCCTCAGAGGAGTTAGAATTGAAAGGAAGAGGAGAAGGAGGTCTCCTCTGTTTCACTATATGGTGTGACAATAGGTAATCTCCCTTAGTGAAGGTCTTAGTGTGTAAGCAACTGTGAAGCAGTTTTACTTTGAACAAATCCCTACATTTTCTCCAAAAACCTAACCGCAGCTAAAAATTAAGTGCTCTTTCTACAGTTTGCATCACTTCATAAAATTGTCCTAGAGATTCTTAATTGTTACATATCCTACCAAAGTTTAAGCCTCTGTTACACAGTGTTTGTGCTAAGAGAAACTTGCCAAACACTGGTTTTCATGCACTCATTCATCTATAAATATGTACAGCTGTTTGCTTTCAACTTATCTTCAGTTAATACCCAGGGGCAATACAAAATATAGATTTATAATGTGAGACAGGGAGCTTTGCTCTCCTCTTGTAGATTTTGTCTGGCATTCGTACTTAGGCTTATTGAAAGAAAACCAAATAAAGTCCCAATTCAGAATATTTGTCTGTCAGTATTTCTGATTCTAGCTTGCAAAGTAATCATGGAACTATCTTTACCATTTGGCATTTGAAAATATGCCTACTTCATTTGAAATGCTAATATGTTTCAGTTTACTATTGGAAATGCAGTTTCAATATAAGAAGCAATGGGGAGAGACAAAATGTAAAAAATACTGTAGGTAACTGCGGTGTGGCTCCGGTGTGGCCATGGGCTGCTGGAGTGAGCGCTGGCTAGCACAGCCCCTTCTGCGGCCATCGGCCACACAGGAGTGGCCACCCCTGGGGAATAGCACAAGGCGCCCAGCTGGTGGTGTGTGCTGACGTGGCGTGGGTACGTGAGCACAGAGGCACTGACACGCTGGTCAGGGTAAAGGAAGGAGAGAGCGGACACTCATTTGCTGTCCCAAGAAGTTTTATTCCTCCGAGGGTGGCAGGAACAGAGGACCTCTCAGGATGGGTGCAGGGACAAATGTCAAAGAACTCAAATCTGGCCACAATTTATATAGAGGGTGGGCGGAGAAGGGTGTTCCCTACTCCGACCAATGGGAATACAATACAAAGGGATTACATCATGAATGACAACCAATGGTGACACGATGAGGGTGGGGAATAGATTCAAGGGCAAATGGGTATACAGCATTGGGGTAATAGACAGGGAATACTCTAGAAGAAACTGGGACTGAATATGAGGATTGACAGAGGAGGGGAGTGACACAGCCTTGAGTGACACAACCATACAAGGAGCAATAGGGGAGGAGCGAGAAGATTGACATATAACTGGGGAGCCGAGTGGCGGGAAAATAGGGGGTAAACAAGTCGGACTGAACCAATCGTGAGAGGAAAAATAGGGGGTACATAGAACATACCAACTCAAAACTATCTAACATTAATTGACTAACTAAGCAAAAAACATGCTACCACAGGTAACCTTGACTCCAATATGCTGAGAACTGATAATCCATTATCCAGTCTCTTTTCCACCACAGTTAAATACAATCTGGCAATACATGTCCAAAACATCTTTCTTTTACTGTTAGTTTGTTGTGGGGTTTGGCTTTGTTTTATATTTATTTTTGGAAATACTTCTTTCACTCTGAGATTTATTGAACTACTAATGATGGTTATGTTTGTGATTAAAATTTTTGTATCCATATACACAATACTTTGAGGAATGTAAAAAATGCATTTTCTCTTGAAAAATCTATATAGGTTAAATAAAAATTCAGTGTATTTTAGATTCATTTCAACTCATCTCCTTTTTATTTAACATTATTAATTCTTTCAACATGATAAGATCTAGACATATCTTTTAAGTAATTTGATTATTTTATGCTTGAAACAGTCCTATTCCTTACTAGTACTTTTAAACTCTTTCTTGAACTTAGCATAGAGAGGTTATATCCTTGCTTCATTAATATTTAAGGCAGACTAAATGGAAAGAAATGCTTATGAAGTCCAGACATCTTTGTCACTGATATAATAGTACAGAGAGACAATTTTCTTCATAAGAACAGGAAAATAGTTCTGTCTGTTCCATGTTGGATCATTTATCTCTGTTACACTGATGAATTCATTTTAGTGACAATGCTTTGCCTGAATAATGAAAAGCTGGATAAGATAGCCTGATGGTCAAGATGGAATACTTAAATTTTCTCCAATTACAGGAAAGCTTATTTTTAAAATTCACTGTTCAAGTAATTAATCACATTTTTCTCTCTGTTTCTTTCTTTTTCTCTATACGTTTTGTCTCTCACCATGATCCTAGAGAATCCATTATCATAACATTTATAGATATGGGTTTACTATTTTGTTAAATGAGCTCTCCTCACCCTCATCTACTACTATGTTTACCTATGTTATCAGAAATTCTTGAAAAACTGGTATTTTGCTATAGCTTTAGTATATATTATTTTGTCAGTGCTACCAACTTTATCTGTACACTACAGAGTAGAATTTGATGACTTCTTTTTCTTGAAGTTAACACTTCAGCAGAAGTGCTAAACATTTGATTTAATGCGATGATAAATAGATTTATATAGTCAATGAGTGTTTAATTCTAGAAGACACAATTGGGTTATCTAATTTGACTTGCTGATTAACATAAACTGTAGAATTTGATACTTTTAGGCCTGTATTAGACACATGATTTATGTATGACTGAAGCATTTCCAAAGAAGGACATCTATTCATAAATTAAAGGTGTCAAGAGATTGACCATAATTTGAGTAAATGCTAAATTAGCCACTCAATTAAAAGCTTTCTTCTAAGTGAATTTGTCTGAATTTTAATTTGTTATGTTTTTTTTCTCTCATGGACTCCAGACCCTTCCTCAGATTTGTCCCACTGTTAAGGTATTGAGTGCTATGTTATTTTTCCATATACCAAATTAATTGAATTGCTAAGATTGAAGACATAGAATAAAGCAGACCAGATAAAGACATTTGGATAAAAGTTCATGAATTATCAAACCTCTCTATTTCCATTAATTTTTTACTTGTGGGAAATTATTTTCATGGTAAAAAAAAGAAAAAAAGTTTTGTTTTTCAGTTTTAAAATCCATTGTGTGCTTGCTGGTACAAATAGTTTACTTTGTAAGCCTTTCTAACATTTTTCTGTGTAGATTTACATAGTCTTAGCCTGCTCAGTAATGACAGGAAGAGACTGTCTTTCCTGATGTGGTAATTCTCCTCCCTTGTACTAAATTTTCCATAATTTTAATTAAAATAATTTGTCAATCTAAAGAAGAATCTGTTAATGTATATAAAGGGGACATCCGCAACTGAAGATTTTCAAATGAAAGAGAAAGCTATTTGCAGATAGAGTAAGAAGATGGAAGGAAGGGTGATTTACAGATGTTTATATTCTTTCTGCAGTGCTGAAACAATAGTGCTGCTAGTGGAATTGAAATGTCCAAACTGAAAGATTTCACAAATCTTACAACAAATTGCAGTTAGCAGGAACTGCCTAACTAAATTAAATCATCTGTAGAAAATCAGTAACAAAGTTGTTTTTGGAAACAAATAAAAAATATGTTCATTCAAGCCAATCACCTTAAACTGAACCTACTTTATATCGGATTATCATCAAGTTTTCATTTGTAAATTGAAGTATTTCTTCAAAATAAAATAAAACTTCTTCTGAATTTATTTTAANAACAGTAATTTTGTGTTGAATAATTAGTTTTGGTATAACTGATGTTTTCTCTCACTGCGGACACTTATTGAGAAAGGAATTTGAACAAATGATTGGCTGTAAGCAACCTGCTGAGCACCCTTTAACCTAATTGACTGAGTTGTGACAGCTTGTGCTTGATGGGCTTTTTAGGGTATATCAACCTTTAGGAAACTGATCATCAGAGGCATTTTAAATAACATATCAACAAAATTCCATGTTTTCCTTGTTTAGGAAGATAAATGTGTTTCGGATATTTGTCGAATATCATTGCACAAAGATGAAATTTTCTCTTGTGGAATGGTTGCATAAATTGCTTTGAACAGTAATTTTTTTCTTAAGCAGTTAACAAAAGATCTAGACACTCACCTAGAAAGCTGTTATTAAAATTTCAGTGTAATTACAGATAGATGTTCAAGATTCTCTTCCATCTTCATCTTTCATTTTCATCTCTGGATACAACCCACTTATAGCCTGAGATTTTAAAAGCTAGTATTTCTCTTTTCCTTTATAAATAAGGAAATAATTTATTTAGATGAACCAGTGTTCAGGAATTGTTTTTTTAACATAGATTGTTTCAAAGCCTATTTCACTGGATAATGTAAAGTAATCTCTACCCTTTTTCTAGTGTGTAAAATAACCCTAAAATTGAAACTCGTTAGGGCCTCCTATCTTCAGCTTCCTGCTGCTATGTGTTATAACCACTGGCTTCATCTGTCTCATCTGGAAGCCATTCCCTAACTGTCTTTCAAGACATCAGCGTCAACCCCCAGCCTGAGTTGTAGCCATTTGTGTAAGTCACATGTTTGTAACCTCACACTGTGAATTGTAAGTAATCTCCTTTCTTGCACCATTTCATTTTTGGGCTGTAATCACAATCTCTAGTACAAGCTTATGTCTTTTTTGCACCACTAAAATCACAAAAACACATCACTAAAACACATTGCACTCTTAGCCTTCATATGAAAAGTCTTAATAAATATTACTAATTTCTATAATATATTTTTTAAAATGGAATTTGGCTTATTCTCACAAAAACAAAACAAAACAAAACAAAACAAACCCCTACAACTAATAGCATTAAAGGAAACCGTGGTTTTATCTTGCCCAGGCATATCCTATACATTATTTATTTGGATAATTTGAATTAGTGTTATTCATAGAATAAGTGTTATTACTATCATTCAGAAGTTGATTTTAGCAACACTTGGACTGAAAATACTTTCAGACTGTCATATTAGAGCTGAAACAAGTATATTCTCAAAATATTAAGAACATAGTAGAAGACGGAATAGAGTTTCATTTGCAGTGATAAATTGCTTTCTTCTTTTTCTTACAGAAAATTTCTGGTGGTTTAAGCAGTTTAGGGAAAGTAAGATAGATGATAACATAATGGTAGTTATATACTTTAAGCTTTTAAAAATAGTTTAAAATTTTGCTCACATATTAAAATACATACAAACCCAGTGATGTATAAAACAAATCTTGAGAAAATATCCAGAGTGTAACTCAGGCAAGGGCAAACTGGAGGAACAAAAGCAAAACTTAGGCGTTTTACCTTGTGAAGAAGTGAACAACTTGTTCAGCTACAAATCAATGTATATTGATTTTGATAAGGTTTGTGTTTGGCATAGCTCATACGTAGAACTGCACCCTGATTCCTGAATTGGTCATGTCTTCATGCTCATTTGTATAAAGCCTACTGTACTGTTTGCCACAAGGTTAATTTTCCTATTCATGTATCCTACAGCAAATAATTTTGTCATTCTGTTCCTCAGAGAGACTGATTTGAGTATAGGATGGTAAAGGATGCTTCTGTCTTCACGAGAAAGATATGGAGTATGGTTTTTTTCTTGCTGTTGTTTTGGTTTGTGGTTTTTTGGGGGGTTTTTTTTGGGTGTTTTCTTTTATTTCTTTCCAGTTGAACCATCATTCATCACCTCTGACATCACTGACAGGCATTTTGCTTGTCAGTCTCAACAAATTAAATACACTGTCTCTGTCTGCCAATGTGCATTTACAAAAGGTCAGTATGGAAAATGATATCAGTTCCTTAGATGTCCCTTCTAGGATTGTTATAATAAAAAACAACTCTCAACTTATTGATATCTTATGCTCAAAAATCATATTCTAAAGTAATTTTATTATATGCCTCATCAAGATGCTGCTTCATTTCTTACTGCATAATTTTGACAGAGCTGCTTGGAAAATCAATGCCTCAGAGCTGTGTTTGGATTTACTGCTGAATCCAATTACAATGTATTATCATAAAACACATCAAAGTGAAATTTATTGATGGTGCTTGTTTAGTGAACGTGCAACTGTTAACTCTAAATATAAATATTTTAATGGTGCAATTTCTCACCATAACAAAAGAGCAAAGAGAAATAAACTCTGTATTCTGGCACAACAAAGACTTTAGAAGCACTGCATTATACATAGTCTACTCTTACCTGACTACAATTACAGACAGAAGTACTAGCCTTTAAAATGTTATCTTTTTTCCTTTTCTTTTCTTATTTTTGTTATTGATGTTACCTAAATAATAGACATCAAGTACATGCTATTATTTATACCATTCTAAAATTACTAGTTGATATTTATGGGTTCAAGAGCACTTGAAACCATGTAATTTGCCTGTCCAATGTCCCAGATGAGACTGATGTGTTTCTGCCTCAGTCAGCCATCAATCTAATTGCTATTCCAAATTAAAAACTGGCATAAAAGGATCAGTCATTTTGTAAATTAAGAAATTTGGCTAGTGAATATTTTTTAATCTACTTCTGAGATGCCTCAGTGCTCTGTGCTAAGCTACCTTTGATTCTGTGGATCTTTGCAAAATGAAAAATAATCATCTCTTCATAAGGTTACACAAAAAGAAACCTTGTAGAGTTTCCATATCATTTTTAGAGGGCATGAAGAAACTTGCACACATGGGCATTAGAACAACCTGAGACTTTAGACTATAAGAGCAAATAAGTAAAGGAAAACAACAAAAATCAAATACAAAATTTAAATTGCAGAAAAATGTTTCATTACTTTTACCATCTATATGAGGTATTTCTTTGTAGGAGTCTTATAATTAGTGCTTTTTTTGTTTTTAATTTATCATAGGAAGAACACCAGCATGTTATACTATACTTTCAAAGGAAATTTTAAAATATATGAATTTATATTTAAAACACCACAAAAAAATTATTCTATTATTTTATTGTTCATACCTCTCTGTAAAAAAAAATTGATTTGATATGTTATCAAATTAACAGAGTTTAATAAATCCTTTGATTACAAGATTGTTTCTTAATTCTACGCAAATGTATGTTCATTTAAAAGTTACAGTTTCTACATTTTGTTTTCACTTGTTATGATATTTTTGACTTTGCTGTTCTGTTTCTTGGCTGCTGTATTTATTACTTAGGGCCACTTTTCAAAATTCCTTACACTTTTAGTTTCTTTAGATGGAGATGGGAAATATATTTCTACTCCAAAATACTTTTAAACTGGCTGAAAAATTTAAAATTATATATATCCGTATATGTGAACCAATAAATTGAACCGCCAGAAGAGATCACTTAAAGCAAAAAACAGTAACTCAGGATGTGATTACATACTCTTAAAAATAGGCATGGATTTGGATTAAATTGTTTCTAGCCCTGGAAGAATTTTTTTTTGTTTAAGAGTCACCTTTTTTACTACAAAAATTGAGAGTTCCCCAGAGTATTGAGGTAGAGCAACCATATCATTCAATGTTTAGTGTTATAAATATTCTGCTGAACAGTGCAGTCCATATATAAGAATATTTTTTCCAGTTTAAAGCTTCCAGTTTAAAGATCCAAATTTGCATAAAACTAGTAATTTTCCAAAGTAAATACATTTTTCAATATTTTTTGAATTATTTATACTAGCAATGTTTACCTATTTGTTAGTTACCAAGAATTCCTGAATTCAAACATAGCTTAGCCACTGTCTGCCTATGGCTATTAAAGTACAAAACTAAATCTTCCCTTATGTGCAACAGCTTTAACTTGCTACATGTTGTTTTCCTAGGGGAATGTATTGATTAAGGAAAAAAAGCCAAATACTGAAAATCAGGAATGAACTAGCACTTCTAAATTAAAATAATATATAACTGCTGAGGGTACACTGTTACTTCTTTAGCAAAGTCAGCGTTCAGAGAATTTGAGCATGTGACTGAAATAGCAGTGTCTTGAAAAACTTCTAAATGTCTCAAAAACATATAATTGAACTCCTCAATGTATTTTCTATATTCTGTAGGAGTTTAAATCCCCATCCAAAACAAATAAACAGAATTTTTTTTTCAGTCATCTGCTGAGATTTAGCAAATTAAAACAATGCTCACCAAGCAGTATTTATTCCTTAAAACTGTACTACAAAACAATTGCACATCACAAACACTATTACTTCCTTTGCAGTGTCACACTACAATAACCAGTCAATGCACATATCACGGATCAAAAACCTTTATCCTCTCCTTAGTTCCCCAAAACATAATCATAAATCTCAGTCATGGCATCAGCAAATATTAATTCTAAGTGGTACTTAGTGGTAGATCAGACCTGATAATTCACACAAATTCTACTAAAAAGTACCAAAGTGAAAGAGGCCCAAAGTTAAACTGGTGTGGCAGCTCATTTTGAATAAGGGACACTGAAAACACTCACCACCTTTGCAAAAGGCTCTGCTATTATTTTCACACCAATGAAAGCAGACAAAATTGCTTTAATTTTAAAGAACTAAGGTCCATGACCCTTCTCTCTCTTTCTCTCTCCAAAGTTCATCTATTTATAGATGGTTCTAGTGATTAGAAAAAATATGTGTACAGTTGCAAGCTGTGATAAGTACTACTAAAGTATTCTCATGTGGAAGGAAAGACAGAAAGTGCAGCAGGTTTCATGGGCAGAATTTTATAAGAATTAATCATTAAAGGAGAAATGAGATATCATATAGGAAGGACTGGATAACAATGAAAAATGTGGTATTAAATTAAATGTTATAAAATGTAGGAAGATGCATTTAGGGAATAGTAATGAAAATTTAACTGACATCTTGGAGTGTTGTGTTCTTACACATGTGGTTCTTGGACAGTTTCAATACTCAGTACAATAAATAAGTCTTTGGGACATAATATTTAACCTAACTAATGTTCAAAAAAGATTTCAACAAGGTAGGAGTTATTTCTACAGACCTTGTCACTTCAAAGGTCAGCACGTCTCTGAAAACCCACAAAACTATTCTACTAGAAATTTTGTGAAGATGCCATATTTCTGTATTAAGGAACATTATCATTTTGCAAAAGCATAGAAAGACCTCAGCATAGTAACCAACGAGTAAGTTAGAATTATGGTAAGGTCCAATTGTAACATGTCTGTGGAAAAGGAAAATGTGGGCCAATGTTCTATCACTGGAAGTATTACTACAGAGAAAATTAAAAGTCATGTCAATAAGTTCAGTGAGATCTCATCTTCCAGAAAGGCTGCAATTCTACATCTGCAGAGGCTGTGTTGGAAGACATAACAATGGTAGGTTTTTTATCATTTCAATTAAATACTTTTCTCACAATGTATTAAAAGTGAACACTTAATTGGAAAATTTCCAATTCATGCATATTTTGCAATTGATGGAAAACCAGAAACCAGTTTAATAGTATATTTGCTATACCGGTCTATTTGTAGAAGAATTGCCTATACTGGTCTAATTAAATTTTATGTATTGATAAGATTAAAAATCGGGATTCATTCCTTCATCACAAAACCCCAATGTATATTTCATAGTATACTGCACATAGTATACTGTATATATGTAGTCCATTAGACTGTAGTATATATAGTATACAGCATGCTATAAGATATAAAAGAATCTATTGTAAAGGTGCAGAGCTAAGACTTTCTCATCCTGTGATGTGTGCTAGAACTAAAGTCTGTGAACTGGGAGGTCTGGTGGTGTGACAAACTGCTTCTGTACAAGCCAGTTCAGGAATAGCAAAAATGTGCCCATAATGATCTTTGTGTCTGTTCTGATGTGGAGGAAAATGTTTATTAGTCAAACTGTATGTGATAGTACAGGGAAAAGGCAAAAAAAAGGTACTTGTATTATGCCCAATATCAGTGAAAGGACAGAGCCAGAAATATATTCATTCAGATACTTCTTATGAAGAACAATATTGAAATGTTCGCAGAAATATTTGCCATCTTGATTTACTGCACAGATCCTGAGGTTCGTGTGTAGCTATAGGAGACGTCTTTGAAAATATGTTTTAAACATATTTATTTTTATACACAGCTTTTCTGAATTGTAATGTGCCTGTTCTTCAGGAACAATAAGATATGACTTGAATCATTGTGGCACAATTTTGTGCCACACTACTTGTTAGAATGTGACTCTTAAAACCTTACTCTATGTCTATCCTGTCACTAACAATAGAGTTCTATTTTTTTTAATATGCAGGGACAAAATATAAAATAAAATATAATTTTAACTATTGCATGTTCTTAGCAACGTCTTTATCAGTTTGCATGATATATAGATTGAAATACAAACCATTTACTGCATTCTGCAGGCACACTAAAGCATAGGAGACCAGAGAATGTACAGAAACAGGAAATCTCCTATATAAGGATACTCCTCTTGGGTTCCATCTATTTTTAGCACATAGAATAAAGCTGAAGATATCTTGCATTATGACAAACCTGTGCTTCAGGAATTTGTGTCTTTAGCATTTTAGGCAAAGAACACAACTGGATGCTGCCTGGAATTTTTCACTATATACACCAGTTAATGGGTAGCAATTCAGGTACCCAGAAAAACTGTGGTTGTAACTGATTTCACAAGAGATTAAATGACAATTCTGATTAATTCAGGGGTGCCTTAGTAATGTCCAGAACACATGATGATGTGAGCTTTAGAACACATTTTGTCTAACTTAAAATGATCAAGAGACATCCCTCAGTGGCTTGTACATTAGGGTTGTTTAGGACATTGTGGTAACAAAGTCTCAGGGGGTAAATAATAAGCTTGAAACACACATGAATCTTAGTGCTACTTCAAACAAATATATTTACTACTTATCTTTGCTGAAGCAATTTCAAAACTGAACATGACAATAGGAAACTCCATAGAGTAGAAATGAGCAGATATCATTTGGTTCTAGCTCAAACCACCTTTTTCTAAAATGTGGTAAGAAGGCCTATTTGAGAATTGCCTGTCAACAAGGTCAGCAGCTTCAAAAATGTTTTGGAGTGATTTAATATTTGCTTCTTTCAGTAGCTTAATAAAACTATGTCTAGCAGGGAGTTTTTGCAAATAAAACACTGCTGGGGTGTTTCAATGAAGAACTTTTCCATCTCTGGAAGTGTTGGATGGGACTTTCAGCAATCTGGTCTAGTGGGAGATGTACCTGCCCATGGCAGGGGATTTGGACCTCAATGATCTTTAAGGTTTCTTCCAACCCAAACTGATGTGGTTCTATGATTCCATGTTCTATAAACTTGAGTTCACTAAAAAGAAAATAATGGGAAAATCTAAATATTCTCTGAAAGAGTCTTTTTTCATTAATTTAGTGAATCTATGAATTGAACCACTGTCATGGGTTGACAACCACTTTAATTTAGCCTGAACTATACACAAGAACTGATGCATTGACAATGAAAGAATTAAAAAATATTCTGAAAACAATGGCTAATGAAGAATACTCCAATGATATACCAGAAAAGGACCTAAATGGTAAACTGTTTATGACATCATTCTCAGTTCTAAAAGCTTGGTTTATTTTAATTTAATTTCACAACAATATGTTCATAATACTGTATTTCTATTTATTTATTGATATGATTTTTATCTATTAAGAAACTTAAAAGATATTGTTTAATTGTTTCTTTAAAAGAGAAAGCTGTACATTTAAAGGAGTCCTTACTTGTTAAAAATGCATTTAAGTCTTGAACATACCTTCAAACCCTCCTGGTTAGCAATACATTAAAATAAATAAACTGACGGTTTTATAAAACATGCCAATAAATGTGCCAATAAAAATCCTATTTACTTACCGAGGAATCTTACTCCAACTCTTTGCCTGTGCAAAAGGTTCTTGTTTGCTCTTCCAATTTGCTCCTGGTTCTTTTTGACACACATATTATTAGGACATCTAAGTATGCATAAATAAATAAATAAAGGGGTTTATGCTGCAATATTTATGATACAGCAAAAAACTTCCTCAGCACTTAAGCCATCTTTTAAATTCTTTTCGATACTGCTATCTTGATATTTGTTTGGGAAGCTTTAGAATAGAGATACATCAAATTGCTCAGGGTATGCATAGCTAGGTCAAAGACCAAAGTTCTGAGCTAACAAAGTGTCATGATCAGTTTTTAACCCAAGGTCTGTTGGGGTGTGGGGGTGTGGAAGTTGGGATGTTCTTGTTCACTCCAGTTCTTTGTTCGATTTTTGTTCTGATCTCTATTTTTGTAATGCTTGTTAAAGTTCTGACTGTTATCTGTCAATCATTTTCCCCTCCTCCTGCTTTCCCTCAAAGTGCAAAGTCATGGTGAGTTGTCAGAGTCCAAGACTGTCAGTCACCCAGTCACCACCCCTCTGTTCTAGAAAGATCTGTTAGCTTGCCTTTGGGATTGGTCAACAACAAGTTTTCCCCTCCTCCTTCCTTCCCTATTAGCCCACAATACTGTCCCTCAAACTCGAAGGATCCGNCCAATAAAAATCCTATTTACTTACCGAGGAATCTTACTCCAACTCTTTGCCTGTGCAAAAGGTTCTTGTTTGCTCTTCCAATTTGCTCCTGGTTCTTTTTGACACACGTATTATTAGGACATCTAAGTATGCATAAATAAATAAATAAAGGGGTTTATGCTGCAATATTTATGATACAGCAAAAAACTTCCTCAGCACTTAAGCCATCTTTTAAATTCTTTTCGATACTGCTATCTTGATATTTGTTTGGGAAGCTTTAGAATAGAGATACATCAAATTGCTCAGGGTATGCATAGCTAGGTCAAAGACCAAAGTTCTGAGCTAACAAAGTGTCATGATCAGTTTTTAACCCAAGGTCTGTTTATGTCTCAGCTGGTCTGTGTTTAAACTGAGGAATTATGAGCAAGTTGCAAACTATTGCTGTTATTGTCAGTACTGTAGAAAGAGCTGCCAAATATTTCAGTACACTCTTGCACAGTAATTGGTATTCAACTGTCATTCTTCACCTAATGGGGCTGCATAAACTCTTGATGTCATTCAAATGACGAGCTTTGATGATGGAGACAGCTATATGGGCAAAGAGTAATACGGAATGTAACTGAAAAGAAAGGAAGCTGATGTAAGTAACAAAATTTTCAACTAACCTTTGTTTGTAAAACTTTAATTTTCAATTCCATCTCAAGGCCATAGGAAGCTAATTTTCAGAGGACTCCTACCATTATTTTAAAGCTCCACAGATATCATGGTTTTACACAACTTGAGTAATCCTTCAACAGTTTTTTGAAATTATATATATTGTTGTAGTTTAGGAATGGTATTCCCCAGTTTAGTGTTCCAACTGAAACACTCTGTGCTGCTTGCTCACTTCTCATTCCTCTTCCTCCGCCTCCAGCATAAGGCTGGAGAGAATGGGAGGCACAAAAGGTAAAGATCATGGATTGAGATAACAACAATTTATTGGAAACAGCAGTATGATGAGAAAATGAACAATAACAACAACAATTCACACGCATGTGGTCACCCCCAACAATACCCCACTCCACTGTTGTGCTACGCCACCTGGAAGAGACCCCTATCCCCGTCCTTGCAAAATTATTTGAGTTGGTATAGAATAACCTTTGGGTCGTAGTCATGCCCCCTCCTGGCTACTGCAATAATTAGCCCTGTCCTAGCCAGGACATATATGAATATTGGAAAGAATTAGCTAGCAGATATCCAAGGATAAGTGTGAAGCAGAGGAATGGGAAGTACTACTTATGAGTGGGAAGCAGAAGCAAAACAAATTACTGAACCAACAGCTTAGGTTAGTATATTCCAATTGTAAAATAAAGAGCTTTATACAAGTTTGCCAAGTCTGGCATGTTACTCACTCTCAAGAAGCAGAAAGTTTTGAAACTCATCATCATGACTATGACTCAAGTACTAGATTCTGAGCAGGGCATACAGTTCTAATGGGATGAGACTGACTATGGGAACTGCTTCCTTTAATATATTTATGCTGTACCTTCATATTTCTTTGCTTAAATGAATGAAAAAACCTAAAAACAGTGTATATACTCTGCAAAGTAACTTTGAGGCATGTAGAAATGACTGAAGAGGAACAACAAATATGCATGTTAAACCTTTTATCAGGCAAAATATATTTTCTATTTAAATGTCAATTTTTCACGTTACTTTTTGTTCTTTACGACTATGGCAGGTAGATCAAAATATGAAAATCCTGTGATAAAATCCATATTTATTTATTAATTTACATTCCACTAAGTCAAACACTTGTAAAACAGCTTAGATGTCTTGGATGCTTTACCTTCATATGTTCATTGTTGTGAAGCTTGTATGTTAAAATACATTGATGGATAGAAAAGTATCTGAACTCTGAAAACCAAAAGGATACATGAGGACAGACCTTTATGAATATGAAACTTTGTGCCTATCATGGTTTAACCCCAGCCATCAACCAAGCACCATGGAACCACTTGCTGACTCCATCACTAAAGGGATGGGGGGGAGAATCAGAAGGGCAAAAAGTGAGAAAACTCATGGTCTGAGACAAAGACAGCTTAATAGGGAAAGCAAAACTGCACTTGCAAGCAAAGCAAGACAAGGAATTAATTCATTGTCTGCAACTGACAGACAGGTGTTCAACCATCACTAGTAAAGCAGGGCTCCATGACACATAACAGTCTTGGAAAGAAAAACACCATCATGCCATATGTACCCACTTCCTCCTTCTTCCCCCAGCTTTATATACTGAACATGATACCATATAATGTGGAATTGTGAGTGAGTAGTATGCTGATTTTGGCTGGGGTAGAGTTAATTTTCTTCACAGTAGCTGCTAGGGGCTGTGTTTTGGATTTGTGCTGAAAACAGGATTGATGATATAGAGATGTTTTTGTCATTGCTGAGCAGGGCTTACAGAGAGCCAAGGTCCTTTCTACTTCTTCTACTGCCATGCTGAGAAGGAGTCTGGGGGTGCACAAGGAGTTGGGAGGGAACACAGCCATAACAGCTGACTCCAAGTGGCCAAAGACATAGTGTCATGCTTACTTTGTAAAACTGAGGGAAGCAGGAAAGGGAAGACATTTGGAATGAGGGCTTTGTCTTAAAAAAAAAATTGTGATGAAGGCCTGTTTTCCTGGAGATGGCTGAATACCTTCCTGCCCATGGGAAGCAGTGAATGAATTCCTTGCTTTGTTTTGTTTGCGCACACAGCTTTTTTTTCACCTATTAAAATGGTATTATCTCAACCCACCAGTTTTCTCATTTTTACTCTTCCAATTCTCTTCCTATCCTGCTGATGAGGGACTGAGTGAGCAGTTACATGGTGCTTATCTACCAGTTGAGATTAAATCATGACAGTGCCTAAATAAAAAGCTAGGATTTGTTCTACTTCTTCTTTGTATTACTATTTTATCCTTTATGTATACTGCATAGATGTCCTCTGAGAATGTATAAAGGCATGCACAACCACACAGTAACAGATGCCCTATATATTAAATCACCACTGTCTAATTTTACAAGAGCTAACAAGCCAGAATAACAAAACTTGAAAGCAGAATGAGGAACATTAGGTGATAGACATTTTTTTATTAGTTCAAATTTGTATGTCCAGTAACTCAAATCTTTATGGCCACACTGACAGTGAGATTCAAAACCAATAATATGCAGAGAAGTTGGAAGAGGAGCAGAGCTGAACATGAGGGCATCACCAGAGCCTGGCCATCCATATTTTGATTCTTGTTTGTTTTAATTGTTTCTTGAAATGTTACCTGGTTCCCCACAGCATTGCTCTCATGAAAAATAATAAGAAAAACATAATCCCTGACTGAGGACACGTTAATACAATACAATTTTCCTAGGGCAGCAGTCCAATTAATTATATTCTAATATAATCCTAATCTTGCAATGAATCATTTGCCTGTCATATTCATGTAAAATCAAGTTCTCTACAAGATCAGGGCCATAAATTTTGAAACTATATTAATAGCCTTAAAATATAGGAAATCTGTTTTATTTTATTCTGTGCTTTGTACAATTAAAAAACCCCATTTCCTAGAGAGAAAGAGATTGTTTTTAAGTGGGTATCATCAAATTGATAATTTGTCTTTTCATATAATCTCACTAACCCTGCCTTTCTGAATTATGTTGATGGACAATTTTTACCATGAACAAAAAAACTTTAAAAGTGTGAGTGGGGCAACCCTGGGGAATGAGATGCTAGAAAGCAGTGCCACAGAAAGGGACCTGGGAATACTGGTTTGAAGAAAGTTGAACATGAGTCAGCAGTGCCCTGGCAGCCAGGAAGGCCAACCCTGTCCTGGGGGGCATCAGGCACAGCATCACCAGCTGGGCAAGGGAGGGGATTGTCCTGCTCTGCTCTGCACTGGGGTGGCCTCGCCTCAAGTGCTGGGGGCAGTTTTCGGTGCCAGAATACAAGACAGATATTAAACTATTAGAGATCATCCAAGGAGGGCAACAAAGATGGTGAAGGGCCTTGAGGGGAAGTCATGTTGAGGTTGCTTGGTCTGTTCAGCCTGGAGAAGATGGGAGATATTGCAGTTACGACTTCCTTGTGAGTGAAAGAGGAGGGGCTGGCACTGATCTCTTCTCTCTGGTGACAGTGACAGGACCTGAGGGAATGGCCTGAAGTTGTGTCAGGGGAGGTTTAAGTTAGGTATCAGGAAAAAGTTCTTCCAGAGGTTGGTTGACACTGGAAGAGACTCCCAGGGAAGTAAGTGGTCACAGCTCCAATGTGACAGAGTTCAAGAAGCATTTGGACAATGCTCTCAGGCACATGATGTGACTCTTGGGGATGGACTTGTGCAGGGCAGGGAATTGGACTTGATGATTCTTGTAGGTCCCTTCCTACTCAGAATATTCTGTGATATGCCATTTTAAAGACCAAAACAATTGCTCATAGAGTAACATAAACAATAGATAATGAGGATCAACAGGTTAAGCATTAATAAATTCACTGCTCATGGTAGGACACCTAATAGGTCTCTGTTGTTTACTCCCTCACCAAGAAGATGAATAAGGGATGACTGTTGTTACTTATGGAATTCTACTGCTCCTTTTACTTTGCCAAGTTGCTGTTTTTCAATTCTCTGTTTTATCCCTAGGATTTCTTACCCTTCATATCAGTGTTTTCCCTCCTGAATCCTTGATCTAGTAACTACCCAGTCTCAATAGTCTTCTCTCTGCCTGAAATTTTACATTTCTTACCTTGAATAGCTACAGCTTATGCACTTTCTGATGGCTCCTTCCTACTGCTTAGCAGTTTTCTCAAAAATCTAAGCCAAGATTGCACAGCTGTTCTCTATCAAAACCAGGCTTTGTATCACAGCCAAGTGAATCCCTGGGAGGAGGGTTATATACAGGTTACACCTATGCTGGTTTATTTGACTGGGTCAGGGACCATCACAAGGTACTGGAAGACAAAAAACCTGTCATTAAATTACTGCCACATTTAGCAGTTTGGTCAGGGACAGCTAGTACTCCCCAAGTTGTATCTGAGCATGCTTTGAGGGATAGTATTGCTCAGTAACTCTTAACACCACATAGTTTTGACATGGCTTCCCAGTAGTGGGGTGTGAAAGAGTTTAATAATGCAAACTTCAACATCAAAGAGAAAATACAGGCATGTATAATTGATTTGCCAGCAGTGTTCCCAGGTGGCCAGGAAGGCCAATGGCATGCTGGCCTTGCTGTATCAGGAATGATGTGGCCAGCAGGAAGCCATTCTTCCCCTGTACTCAGCACTGGTGAGGCTGCACCTTCAGTGCTCTGTCCAGCTCTGGGCCTCTCAATTTAGAAAGGATGTTGAGATGCTCAGACACATCCAGAGAAAGGCAAAGAGGCTGGTGAAGGGTGTATACCACAAGACAAATGAAGGGCAGCTGAAGGAGCTGGGGGTGTTCAGCCCACAGAAAAGGAGGTTCAGGGGAGATCTTATCCCTCTCTAAAACTCCCTGAAAGGAGGCTGTAGCCAGGTGGGGGTCATCCTCTTCTCCCAGGCCACCAGTGACAGGACAAGAGGACACAGTCTTAAACTGTGCCAGGGGAAGTTTAGACTAGGAATTAGAAAAACAATTATTTACATGAAGTGTGGTTGAGCATTGGAATGGGCTACCCAGGAAAATGGTGGAGTCAATGCCCCTGGAGGTGCTTAAAAACAAACTGGATATGGCACTCAGTGCCATGGTTTATTTGCTAAGCTGGTGCTAGGTCATGGGTTGGACTCGATGATCTCCAGGATCTTTTACAGCCTAGTTGATTCTGTGATTCTATGATTCTGTGATTAATGCAGACTTAGCCTATTATATCACCAATCTGACATCAGCAAAAAAGGAAAGGGGCATACAAACTAAAATCAGAATTAATATATTATCCATAATGTCAGCTATAGTGAATATATTTCAATTATAATGAGACACTTTCAGGAGATTTGGGGAGTGAGAATACTTGATTGTCCAAAATAACCAAAATCACTACAATTCAATAGCAAAATCCACAAAGCTGTGAGAAAAAAAAAAACAACCCAGTTTGCCAAATGAGGACAATTTTATTTTAAACCATATATAATTTTTTTTCCTGAACAAATATCCAAGAACATGAACGCATGCATGCATGAAACAGAATATGTTTCAGTGAAGGTTGCTAACACATTCCTCCCAAAATAACTTCAAAGAATTAACATAATGAATGTGTAAATTGAAGTAGAAACTTGTTACATTTTTGCTGCCCTACAAGCTGAAAGCAGCTTGGCTGATTTGCTTTGAACTTTCAAAATATTCCTCTTTTGTAGTTTCAAACTAGGCAAAAGAATTTTTAGGACAGATAGTATAACTTTAAACAATAACAAAGGTACTGAAAAGTAGGCCAACAAGTGGAATATTGGTTGAATCTTTAACTAGTCTCGTTCTTTCAAGTTCTGCAGATTCATTCCATAGTCTGTAGAAACATGCAAAATTTAAGTTTTTATGTGGGTTTGCTTAGCTTTGACACAAAGCAAAATTGAAACATTCCTTTTGATTTGCAATGTATTTTACACAGCTCCTCTCCAGTCACCAGAATATTCTGCAGTTAATGTTGAAAGAGTTGGAAGAAAAGAAAAGAAAAGAAAAGAAAAGAAAAGAAAAGAAAAGAAAAGAAAAGAAAAAAGAAAAAGGAGAAAAGAAAAGAAGAAAAAGAAAAAACTTGTTTTGTAACTATGCCATGTTTACTCAAAGGGAAACCAGGTAATGTATATCACAGTGCAGTTTACAGAGAAAGGAACAGAAGTAAATTAAAGTCAAAGAGTAGAAACTCCATATGCCACAGATTGTTGAACACCTGCTTTTCCCTAACACCCTGGAGTCTATTAGGAGGGCAATGTTACACTTGTGGAAGGGGAGCTTGTGATGTTAAAACCACAAGCTATATTTCATAAAAATTTTGTTTGTAAGGCTAGAACTGGCACATTGTATTATGAGACAAAAGAGCAGAGAGGTTGAAGTTTCACAGCTCTATGATGCCTGGTTGCTTATTATTGTTATTGGTCTTATTGTTTTTATTGCTGTTTTATGCATTTTCTTATTTTGCTTCCAGGCAGTTTTTCCATCAGTTTCTTTATTGTGCTTTTGTACATAGCAATCAATGATCTTGTTTCCATATCTACCCCTACAGGAGACCTATGTTCTCTCCCTCCATCTGCTATCAGCCTCTCAGGTAATAAATGAGAGCGATGATAAGCACTCTGCTAGCCTCCCTCAGGTGCTCTGACTCACTCTTGTGGAAGTGCTTTTTGCTTGAGGGATCCTGGCTGCTAGTGCTTTCCTCCTTTTTTCTCTCTCCTGCACCAATGAATAGCCAAAAGCAGACCATGGGACCATAACTGCTAGCCATCTGTTTTCTCTGCAAACTAAAAAAAGCATCAAAAAATTTGAAATTACTCACTCTCATTGTGAATTGGTTTATTAAAAGTGTTATACTCCATGAACAAAGAAAGAGAAGCAGGAGAGAATTAGAGAACAAGAGATAGTTGTTGTTTATCACTGAAGTTTTCCAGTCATAAAATAATCAGAAAGCAGAAAGAAAAATTAAGTAATTCAAGTCAATTCTTTATGAGTTTTGCAAACGTGTGCTCTCCCATCACTGATATTTTAGCATTATTTTACACCCACATTTGCATGCATCTTTTAAAAGGTACAAAATACACTCATGAAAGGTACTAGAAGACTCAGAGTTTGAACCCTTTAAGGTCTGCAACAGAAAAAAAATTAAAATTTATCTCTGCTTAATTATACTATTTTTTGATCATCATCTTTCTTTTCTGGCATTACTTCCAAAACACAGAAATAGTGTTAAAAAACTTGAAAAAAAATTAAGAATTGTAAATGTTTCACTATTATAGGATAAGATTTCAAGTAAGAAGTACAGAAAAAGCAAATTTAGTCAAGTGCTAAAAAGGAAGAAATCTCACACAATCAGATAATGAGATGTGTTAGAAACTGAAATAGATGGTGCCTTCAAATGATGGAAATTATATCAGTGACATTAGTGGACTAAATATCTTGGTAGAAACATTTTCAATGAAAAAATAAAGTTTCTGAGTAAAATTGCTTAAATATTATGTCAAATTATTATGGTTATCATCAAGAAAATCAGTCACTTCAAAATTGGCTTCAGTTTTAACTAAGCAAAACAAATACTTTTGTCAGCATTTTCCCCCCTCCAGTGTTTTGCCACGTCGACCAAATTGTGTGTTTGGGCTTACAAGTAACTTTGGTATTTATTTCAGACAAAAATCTGGAATATTTCTTCTTTTTTTATTTTTTTTCCCAACCTAAAATATTTATTTGTATTAGTATTGTTTATTTACTGCAAAGAAATATTATTCTACTATTTCCAGATGCCCACATGGGAAAAGCTGCTGCTCACAACGACAAAATCACAAACAGGTGTCTGGAAAATTTTCAGTTTCGATTTTCAGCAGATCTCAGGCCAAAGAAAGATCCTAAGTATGATATGGTTGTGTTTTTCAAAAGAATCTGCCCCGGTCTTTGAGAGGCAGGACTAGGAGAGAGTGACTAACAGCTACTTATGGAAGATTAGATCAGGCTGTTGTTGGATGACCACGAACCTCCAAAATCCTTCTTGTTATTTCATTGGGAAAAAAGGTGCTGATTTGTACCTTTGGTTGCCAGAGGAGCAACAGCCTCATAATAGCTTATTAGTCAGAGTGTGAGAACCTCTTTGAGGTAATTCTGATTACATGAGGGAAAAAACCCAGAATACCATATCTCTCATCAGCAGGAAAAAAGCTGAATTACCTTTTCCAATTTCTGGTTTCATTGACTGTACAAAGTTTAATCCAAGTATGTTAAAAAATGCCTTATACTCTGGAAAAAAACAACACTGGTTTTGTTCATGGGTCATCACATGACTGTGTGATAATACTTGAAATAAGGAAGATTTTAATCTCCCATTCTTTTGAGGAAATACTGAAAGTTAAGATGTCTGGTTTTGTTAAAAATAACAAGAGGGACGTATAAAACATACTGCAGTGGAATGACCAGTTAAACTGAACATCTTTGCTTGTTTTAATATAGTGGTTTGAAAATAAGCATTGCTGCTAAGTAACTAAATTGATTTTGTAATATTCCATACTTCAAAAGTTTAATTTCTCTTTATTCTCTTCTGCATTTTCCAAATTGCAAGTAATGCTTTTGGGGCACTATAAATAGTTTCTCAAATATTTGAAGTTTATCAGTTTTGAATCATTTTTACTACCCAATGAATTTACCCCTGTGCACAGATGTATACACACACATAGAATCACAGAATCACAGAATAATGAGGTTGGAAGAGACCTCTAAGATCATCAAATCCAACCTATGCCTTAACACCTCAACTAGACTATAGCACCAAGTGCCATGTCCAGTCTTTTTTTAAACACATTCAGAGATGGTGATTCCACCACCTCCCTGGGAAGACAATTCCAGTGCTTTATTATTCTTTCAGTGAAAAATTTTTTCCTAATATCCAACCTATACCTTCCCTGACGTAGCTTGAGACTGTGTCCCCATGTTCTGTCAGTTGCTGCCTGGTGGAAGAGACCGACCCCCACCTGTCTACAACCTCCCTTCAGGAAGCTGTACAGAGCAATAAGGTCACCTCTAAGCCTCCTCTTCTCCAGGCTAAACAACCCCAGCTCCTTCAAACGTTCCTCATAGGGCTTGTGTTCCAAGCCCCTCACCAGCCTCGTTGCCCTCCTCTGGACACGCTCAAGCATCTCAATGTCCTTCCTAAACATGCAACCCTCCACACACCTTTCAACATAGTGTTGTAATAATAGAGGAGACAAACTGAAAAGAAAAAAAAATTGCACAATTAGTATAATGATCTATATTGTTTGTGCAGCAACCAATACACTTTCTACTTGACACAGCCTTGAAAAAACTGCAAGTTGCAAAGAATATATCTGTGTGTTGAAATGAGAGAGCTTACCACTAATTTATCAAGTATTTAATTTAGTCATAGATTAGTAAAATAAAAAAGTCTAAGGTCATAAGGAATTATTAGGACATCCAGTCTGACTAGCACATTACAAGTAATTACATTTTTCCTCACCAATTTTATATCAAACCCAGCAATTTTTTTGTAATGTCTCTTTTATGAGTAGCTTGCTTGCATCTGAACTAATCAAGATATTTAAAATTTCTTCCTATTTTCATCATTTTAATTTTTTCATCTGTGCAGATTAATCCTTCAACCATCTTGTTTCCTTCATTCTAGTAAAACGTTATCCTTTTATGTTTTATTTCTTTCTTTGCTTATGAAATATTACATCAAAAGTCAGTGTCTTGATTAAAAACATAAACCTATATGAGTAAAACAATATCATAGCATGAATCTGACCACAAGCATCTGGACAAACAGGTGATGGCTTAAGTTTTAGCTTTCATATTTTCCAGATTCTGTACTGCATTAGTACATAACTCTGAACTTCAGATAAAGTGTTTGCAAGTTCTCTTCACAGTTTAGTTAGACAAAACAATCCTTTTCCAGCTTGATAACCAAGGACACTGTTGCAGCTTCAGGCCCAAAAAGTACAAACAAAAGTCAATTGAGCAGAGCAATCTGGGAGGATGGGACTTCATAACCTGAAGCTGTTATTGACAACTAACCCCAATATGTAAATGGACCAAAACCTATACAAGTGTGAAAACTCATGACCAGTCGTCCATCCTGGGTCCATCTTGCGTCCGTCTTGGGCGGAGCCCCGGCCGGGCTCTTGTGCTGCCCAAGGTGTATCCTTTGAAGGCCTTTTAATAAATACCTACTTTATTCCTTTAACTCTGTCTAGCCTCTGTTCTAGGTAGCCTCTGCAGGCATCACAAGTGTCTGGAAAATTTTAGCTTACCAATTCTGTTGCTATTAACATACTGTCTGAGAGGCTTTCAACTGAGCACAGTTAGTACTGATGCAATGCCTGAGTATAGTCCAAGGATTTAAGGCATCAACAGAGGGATCAGTTCTAGTGCTCAGTCTTTATGGAGCTACCTAGTTTCTGAAGGGACAGTGTAATTGTATGATTCATGACTTGCTGAGTGATATGGATTATCAATAACCTCCTTGAAATGCACTTCTGTGGGTGTGAAATCAGTTTGTAAAAATGAAGAGGAAATATTATAATTGGATTTAAAAGAGCTGGGAAAGTGAATTTGAAATGTTTTATATCAAAATTAATCACATTTTTCACCTTAGTTGCACTCAGAATATAGTGAGAGACTGTGTGGTTCATTTCTCCTCCATATGAAATATGATTTACAAGGATATGTGCAAACTATAGCACTTAAATCTCTCTGATGGCCCAGCAGGACACCACTGTTTAGAAGCCAAGAAACAATATTAATAGTAAAGAATTCAGGAGAGAGAATGCTTTTAAATGAAGTCACGTTGAATGAGTATACAAAGAAAAGGGGCTCCAGATGTAGCATACAGAAGAATTATACAGAAATTCAAGGTAGAAAGTGTCAAAAAAAAAAAAAAAAAAGAAATAGGCATGACTACACGAAAGTAATTTCTGGCAAAGAATGAAAGGGAGTATTTTAAGCCACATAAATGCTAGCTCCAAACACAGGGCTAAATCTAAAAAGATTCCTACATCCACTCAATCTTGCTTTAAGCATCAGGATTAACTGTAGAAAATGAAAAACTGCAGTAATAGAACTTAATGAAAATTCAGGAGTTCTCATCTCTCAGAGAGTCTTCCCTTGCTACACAGTGATGCTACACAAAAACACATGGGAAAGCTGAGGGAGGGAAAATGGACATAAAATTAAATTTACTGAGTTTCAATGACTGAAGCACAGCTCAGTGGGGGTTTTTCCTGTACATGGTTGATAACAGAAGCCAGTTCCATTCTGCTTCAGCTACCTGCTTTTTGTTAGCTGGAAGAAGTCCCTGAGTTGTTGCTTCCCAAAAATTTCCATTGCAGAAGGAAAGTCCTCAGTTTTAAAGTTATTAGACATAAGTCTCTGATGGGGGATAGGAGGATGGAAAGACTCTGCTGTCACAAAAACAGAAACAATCTCTTTTATTTCTTTCTCAAACTGTGCATTGGGGATAAATATGTATGTGAACACCGTAGAGAAAGTTCCCATCTCTCAGGGAGTCTTGCCTAGCCACACAGTGATGCTACACAAAAACACATGGGAAAGCTGAGGCACTGAAAACAGACATCAAATTCTCAAACTAGTAGGATACTGGGGATAAGTATGTGAACAGTGTAGAGAAAGTTCTCAGTAACTGAATCCTGTAAAGCCAGCCACCTATGTGTGTGTCTTAATACAAACAAGTTGATAGAAACAAGGAAGCTCATCAGAATCATAAAATCATAGAAAAGTATGAGTTGGAAGAGACCTTGAACATCATCTGGTTTTAACCTCTGCCATGGACTGGGATATCTTCCACTTAGAGCACTATGGTCAAAGTCCTGTCCAACCTGACTTTGAAAACTTGAAGGAATGGGGCATGCACAACTTCTCTGAGCAACCTGTTACAGTGTCTCACTATCCTCCTCATAAAAAATTTCTTCCTTATATCTAATCTAAACCTATTCTCTTTTTGTTTAAAGCCATTCCCCTTGTCCTATCACTGCAGGCTTTAGTTAAACCTCCACCTTTAGAGCCCTCTTTTAAGTATTGATATACCACAGTAAGGTCTTCTATGAATGCTCCAAAAGTGGATTACACCCCTGAGAGCTTAACATTGATTACCACCATGCAAACTAATTCTTTTCACTATCTTGATATGGCTTTTTCCTTGATAATGGCTTTTTTAAAAAAAATGTTGAGTTATGTTAAACAACTCTGTAACTCAAAATTTCTCCAGTATCCCATTAAATGTGCTGTAAGTATAGCTACATAGTTTCAAAAAAAGGGTATTCACAAGCATGATTATCTCAAATTATCCAAGAAATATGAGAAGAATAAAATGAGGAAAAAAATGTGGTCAGTGAAGGAAAAAGGTGTCATTGGTATTGACTATAATATTTTCACATACATCTTTACATTTCTAAAATATAAATTTAATGGGAAATTTCAGACTTCATAAAAGGGCAAATTTTTATGCTTTAATATCAAGTCAAATGCTTTGCAAAGTCTAATGAGAATTTCACCTCTTTATGTCAAACCAGGAATGGGAGATAAAGTAAATGAAAAGGGTAAGGGCTTGCCAGGCTAGATGACCATATCTTGTCCAAAACTTTTAAATTTCCTTCTAAAATAGATTTTTTGTTTATATAATATCAGCAAGAACCACACTGGAAGACCTCCTAAAATTACAGCATAGGTGACATTTCCATGAGAACATCTGGCAGGTTTGATAGTTAAATGACACATGATGTAAACAGAAAAATAATGCAGACCTCTACTGCAAAAATTATTTTTCTTCAGTTTGAGTCTGTAAGACCTTTAAATGTCCAGCTGTAAGATTCCTCTTATTGAATGTTATTCATATTAATATGTTAACATGATTTACAGTAAAGGAAATAGATGCGTGAATCCTTTGAACGAAAAAAATAAAACAAAAAATACTATTTAATTCACTTCAAAAACATCAATATATATATGTGCAAGTATATATGTATGTTTATATGCATACACTTATATATGTGTTAAAGAAAGTATTTTTCAGATATCTCTTTGATAATGTACCTCATCATTAGCTATGGGAATCTGGCAGATTTCAATCAAGATTTAAACATTTTTTACTTAATCTTGTACTAAATTCTAAAAATATGTTTATTATCTATCCAGATTGTATGTAGCTAACTCATTTGAAAATGAAACACATGTATAAATATAAATCTATATAAATAAAATCCAAAACAAAATGTAAAACCCCTCATAACTTGTAGATGTTTGGGATTTTTAAATGCATGCATTTTTTAAAAGAGTGATCTACCTTGCATGTTGCTTTTTAATAAAGAAATCTCTAAAAAAAGATGCATGTTAACACATGCTGTTAACAGCTTTGTAGTCTCAGTTCTTTATAAATTGTTCTTATAAATGTTTAGAAAGAAAAAGATATCACAGATTGCTGAACACTTTTTACCATATTGTTTTCTTTTCCAGATTTCTTTGGTTAAAAATTAGGTCAATAGTCAATCTGTTAACAATTTTACAGCATGTTTTGAAATATTAAATATTCTTTGGACTAATTTCTTCTATTAAATTTTTTAAAATATTTACAAAATGTTTTCTATTTTCCTTAAGAAAAACATCATTCAGTCTTGAGGCTTGTTATGGTTAAAATACATAGAAGCAATGTGACTTTGAACTTTATTACAGTGATTGGGAAGAGCAGAATATGAACTATGACTCAGCTCAAAGTTTCTATTTCCACCCCTGTGAATTGCAATGATTTAAGAGTTATTATTGGGTCATATTTTGGCCAAGCTCTTCCAGGACCATATTTTAAAGTATCTTTATAAATGCTTTAGGTTATTTAGAGAGCCAGGAAATGGAATTTTTGATATTGTGAAAAAATAGGTGTAATACATGGAGTTTCATGAAAATGTTACACATCAAATTATATAGCTGCACAATTTTTCTACATCCTTATAGCCATAAATGACCTCTCTGTAAAAGTAGAAACTTAGATCAATTTGCAAATATAATAATTCATTCATTATCTTATAATTTCAGACCAAATCCAGTATCATTTATAGGAATATATTATTTCATTGCCCCCTGAAAATCTGAATGAATATTGTGCCTTATTTGATATTCTTATAAAAATGATACCATTTCTTTTTAGCAAAATCTGCCTTTCAGAAGAAAAATTTAGTCCTAAAAAACTGTAAAAACTTCAGCTTCCTGAGTTTTATATATTAGCATTTTATCCTCTGACTTGTATTTTTTATAGTAACTAATTAACAGGTGGATGTCTTCTAAAAACTAAAGTTTCAAAATGTAATTTTCTATTACTGGTGGGTAACAAATGAAAATGAAGCATGGTCACAGTCCAAAACCAAGAGACAGATAAGCAGCACATACTTGATTTTGTGTGAGAGAATGCCCCTCGTTTAATGACCTCATTTGTTCCCTTTCACATGTTGGGTTCTTTTTATGTGAGATCATAGACACCATTTCATGTGCAAGAATACCACCATTATTCTTTCTTGTAGTCAATGCTTCTTCCTTTCCACACTACTTTTATACTTTGTGTACTCACTCATCTCCTTCTTTCTGCCTCTCCCATTACTGGGATCTCAGTAATGAAGAGTGTATAAGGAAGAATAGGCAATAAGTGAAGTTCAAAAGATTTATTGGTTTTAAGTTTCAACTGGTCAGTAATATCACTCCTTAGAAAGCCAGTCTCCAGCCTTTTCTACTGGAAGGGCATGAGACCTATGTTACAGGTAACTTGTCTGGCTCTTGTCTGGATATGGCATATGGCAGCAAACAGAAAACAAACACCAAAAACACAATGGAAGATATTATAACTATTGAAAGGTCATATATATTCTCTCCCACATGGTTCTTTCCCACATCATTCATGAATGTATATCAATGACAATTGGTGTCCCTCAGGGATTTGTGTAATGATGAAACAACTGTTATTTATTATCTTCATTAATGACACATTATGAAGGGATCAAGTGCTCCTTCAGCAAATATGCAACGACTTCAAGCTGAGTGGTGCATTTGGCACAACCAAAGAATGGAACATCATCCAGAGGGACCTAGACATGCTCCAGAAGTGGGCCCATGGTAATCTTAGGAGGTTTAACACCACCAAGTGCAAGGTGCTGCACTTGGATCAGAGAATGGTATCAATAGAGGCTGGGGCATGAACAGATCCAGAGCAGCCCTGCCAAGAATAACTTGGGGGTACTGATGGATGAGTGGCTGGACATGACCTGGCAACACATCCTTGCACCCCCAAAAGCCAAACTTATCCTGGGCTGCACCAAAGCAGCATGGCCAGCAGGGTGAGGGAGGGGATTTTGCCCCTCTACTCTGCCCGTGTGAGACCCCACCTTCAGAGCTGCATCCAGTTCTGGGGTCCCCAGCACACAGACCTGTATCATCAAATCCAGAGGAGGCCCAGCAAAATGGTAAAAGGGATGGAGTTTATTACTTTTCCTATGAGGAAAGGCTGATAGAATTATGTTTGTTCAGCTTGGAAAAGAGAAGACTTTGGGATGACTAAATTGCAGCCTTTCAGTCCTATGAGAAAACCTACAAAGAAGATGGAAAGGGACTTTTTACAAGAGCATGTAGTGACAGGACAAGGGGGAATGGATTCAAACTGAAAGAGAATAGGTTTAGATTACATATTAAAAAATTCTTTTCTGTAAGGCTAGTGAGGAACTGGAACAGGTAGCCCAGAGAAGTTGTGGATGTCCCATCCTTGGAAATGTTCAAGTCCAGGTTGTATGGAGCTCTGAGGAAGTTGATCTAGTGGGAGGTGTCCCTGCCCTTAACAGGGAGTTGTAACTAGGTCTCTTCCAACCCAGACAATTCTATGATTCAATGATTCTATTATTAGTTCCTTTGGAGAATTTTTTAAAAGAAAAATCCTTTCTAGTCAATATTACTCAAAATAAAGATATGTTACTTTCAGCATAATAAAGTGATTCTTTTGGAGAATGCCAAGAGGATTTTAATAATAACATTAATGGAGGAAGTTGATTCAATTTCCTTCTTATCAAATCAGACTACTAGTCTCAGACTGAAGTATAATTTTCTGAAGCTATAAGAAATTCTCTGTATACATTAGCAAAACTGCAAAATGGATATTTCTATTCATCTGTTTTTGCAACTAATCCACCCTGTCCCCCTACTTCTTTCAAAAAAAAAAAAAAAAGGATA
>VXBC01003780.1:42361-54379 GCA_013399945.1 Ploceus nigricollis
GAGTTTGTGCTTTTAACCCCTTTGTGTTCTCAGAGGCGTATCTCTGTCCTCAGTGGTCACTAAAGGTGTCAGTATCCAAGCTTGAACACTGATTGGTGTGACCACAACTTCCTGAAAAAACTCATTTCCCCCTCAAACTATGACACTGATGTATCATTGAAGTCAGCATTCTTTGAGCACAAAGTTGTACTAGGTGAATTTCAGAGATGCCTTCCAATATATTATATTATATATTTTCTATTTTGTGAAAGCAGGTGTCAGGAGGCTACAGACAGTTGTTCTCTCATCAAAACTCAAGCAAGTGTTTTGGGGGCCCAGACAATATCAAAGCTCAGAGACAAAGCCAGGCTGCTGTGTTCTGAAGGCGGAGAACAACCAGACAGGTCTGGTGTGTGTAGTAGAAAGTGGTGGCTTATCAACATGAAGAGTGTAATTCTGAGGTGTCTTTAGATAGCTGGTGATGAACATCTGGGTAATTACATATATACAAGGTTGAGGACTTCATCTTTGAGGACTATCACTCCAACTTTTCCAGAGTGATACAAAAGGTTAGTTATGATCCTTGTTGTGTGAGAGCTCAGCCAGAAGATTCAGCACATATTGAAACTGTGGCCAGTATTTATCAACTCTGCATGCACATTTAGACAGTTGTTAGAAAACTGCATCTATTGTGGGAAGCCTGCTAAGATGAAATTGGAAATGATCCATGCACCATTTGGAAGGGTCTTTGTGTGTAGTTTCAATTCTAGGATACAATGTTATCACCATTGTTTCAGTTTTTGTGTCAAGTGTTTATGAGTGTCCAAATTTATTTATTCTTCTTATATGAGTTTAAAGCAAGCAGATTTGGTTTGGTTTGATTTGGTTTGGTTTGGTTTGATTTGGTTTGGTTTGGTTTGGTGATTTTTTTTCTTTTATTTTTTTAAATTAAACATGCCAGAAGAATGAGAGTATTTTTGGCTTGGTTTGGTTTGGTTTGGTTTGGTTTGGTGATTTTTTTTCTTTTATTTTTTTAAATTAAACATGCCAGAAGAATGAGAGTAAATGAGAATACTCTCATTAATTTCTAGTGATTTGGACTTCCACGTTCAGATTTCTTGATTTTTTTTTTTTAAGAATTAAAAATGAGATCCAAACAAAAGGAGGCCATGGCACATCTCAATTTGCCAGTTTGTTTTGTTACTAATGCCTGCAGAAAATACTTTTATTAATAAAAAATCCAGCATGAATTCTTTCTATCACATGCAACAAACTCTCAAACTCCTCTGTGGCACAATGAATGCAGAATTATGCAGAAAGACATTAGCACAAGAATTCAAGATGGTATTAGATTAACTAACCTTATTCTTTACTTGTTGGCATGAATATTTAGCCAAACACAAAATCATATCCATTTACCTATGTTGTGTCTTGTTCTGTGTGAGTTCTGCTATAATTCATTTGTATTCCTTGTGATCTATGGCATGTTGTGGAAATATATATAGAAATATATATATTTTGTAGGTTTTGTAGGTTAAAAGACCTGCAATGTTGAAGGTCTGACTGACATGTAATAGTGACTAAATGCTGTTTCTACTACATTAATCAATTACCAATGAAAGAATAAGCCTCTCACTGCTTCTGATCAGGAATTCACCCTGGACCTGATAAGTAATGCTAACTAAAAGTCTTCCAGAGAAGTTACTCCTTGACAAATCTTCTTTCCCTCACCCCAAACCCTCTACCCTCCTTATCACAATAGAATTTTCTGAAGGAAAAAATTCAACTGTTGCAGCACATGTCATAGGAGTAGAAGCAAATAATAAAGTTTCTGGTAAAAGCTTCTTTGAAGATTGTTTCCTTGTGCATGCTTGATTTGAAGAATTCATTCCTTCATGTTGTTGAAAACTGTTAAGGAAACCAGGTAAAAAGAATTTCGGGAAGGGAGCAGGACAGTAGTAATGAGAATATTTTCTACCTGTCATGCAGAAAAAGATACTGAACTGTATAAACATGAAGAACTTAGTAAACATTTCTCACTCTTGATGTTTTTGTTGCTCATTTAAACTTGCTTACAAAATCCTACAAACTTTCCATTTACTTTTTCTGTGTTCTCAATACCTATGCAAAGCTCACAAATCTTTAAAATATATGCATATTTTATTAGATATATTATGAAGAAAAAAGCATTGAATACTTTTGATGCAGTCATTTGTGAGAACACACAGTCATCCCTCGATGTTCCTTTCAATCAAAACAGAAGGCAAGCAAAATATTTTTGTATCCTGAGTCTTTTTCTTTTCATGCCTTTTGACAATTCACAAATCTGTCTCACTATTTTGTGCCTTGGTTTCCAACTATGATCTGAATACAGTTTTTAAATGAAGGCAAACTTTACACTTAACAGTTTTGAAGCAACGCATGCTGTGTAAACACAACTTGTGTACAGTTTTTATTAAGAATTCAGGGCTAAGTTGGCCATCCATTAAATTATGTGGGGAAAATATCAGTAAAGTTAACAAGAATTAGGTCAGGTTGCCTGCAACTCACTGACAGTTTAGTAGAAGATATTTCATTAACTTCAAGACCTTGAAGGTCTAAGAACTGTATTACCTTTCCCTTTTAGTTACAATATTTTTTATTTACCATATTCTTAGATCTGATACAAATAATGGAGTCCAAATATTTGGAAGTACTCAACCAGCTCTGATATATAACTGATGGATCATGCTTCCTTAAGATCTACATTATTTTATTTTCATGTAATTAATTCATTTCAGCTATGAATCTATCTTCAGCTGAATTTCTCATATGCTGTTCTGAACATAGACTTCAGTGACCATTCTGTAACCTTTTTGATATTCAATCCTATTAATTCATAACCTTAGTTTGTCTTGTTTAAATCTTCTCCTTCATTGTTTAATGAATTGACATATAAACTCTACATAGAGACAAAGACCATTTATTTGCTGAGGCTAGTGTTATTAAATATATTAACGTATTTTATTCTGGTAAGCAGTCAGCTCATACTTTCAGAGACAGAGTTCCATGATGTCATATGAAGATCTTTTAAAGACAATTCCAAACAAGAGCCTTCATAGAAGTGTATGCTGACATTTGGCTTGTATCCCAGGAAACCAAAAGTCAGAGTACTGATAGGTGAAATATAGAGCTAGATACATCAAATGCTTTTATGTTTGTGTTCCCATTGTGAACCGCTGTTTGTTTTATCTTAACACAAAGATAGTATTCATTGAAAGGAGATTGGTCATTTGCTTTGCCAGCATGTCCTAAAACAGAAAAAAAAAATCTATTTTATTTTCTCAGGCTAAAGCTACTTAACAGTTATTGTTGCCAAATATAAAGTACTCTAATTTTCTAATTTTCTAACTACTACTAATATTTGAGGAAAATAGCAACACTTTAAACATGTGTCAATAAGAGTTTTTTGCCAGAGTTACCCAAGAACCACTGAAATGCCTAACTTAAATGGGCTGTCTTAAGTGGGGCAAAAATCATGCCTTACAGTACAGCCTAACTTTGGAAGTTAAAGCATTTCTCCACTTAGTCAATGTGATTTTGGTCAACAGATTTTCCTAGATAACCTTGTCTGGGCTTGTTTTTTTCTATTTTGTGGTGACAATGAATTTTCCGGTGACAATGAATTGTCTATTCTATAACCAATTTCATTAAACGTATATGCATATATATACATGTATGCACACATACGTACATGCTAGAGTAGTGATTTATTATGCATTGTTGTTTCTTCGGTATTAAATCAAGTGTGCAAATAGAAAATATGGTAAAGAAAGCACGATTCTTTTAAAGGCTGGGATAATCACATGGGAGGAGATTCTGCCACCTCTTTCCAGATCTGCATAGATATTTTATAATACTAGTCATGGTAGATGGATCAGAGAGCAGGATTGATTTAAGCTTGTTTTCTGAATATTACAAATTTTGGTGATTAAATTAAACACTAAGTTTTTTCTAGGGTTGGTGATGAAAAGGACCTTCATTAAAATGTAATACAAAGATAATTGTGCGTATTGGGTTTGTGTAGAAATGTAGCAGGGGGAACCTACAGGGGTGGCTTTTGTGAAAAGCTGCTAGAAACTTCCCCTACATCTGATAGAGCCAATGCCAGCTGGCTTTAAGATTGGTTTGACACTGGCCAAGACTGAGTCCATCAGGGACAGTGGTGGTGCCTCTAGGACAATGCAGTTAGGAAGAGGGGGAAAAAACCCAAAATAACCAGGCAACTGCAGTTGAAAAGAGGAGCACAAAGTTGAATGGGTTAATATGTGCTCAGGTTCAGATGAGAATGCCCACATACTTCCCCTGAGGATGAGAGTTTTACACTGTTATGCAACACTGTGGATCATGCATAATCCTTTGGTGGAAGGCCCCAGAAATTCGTCTGATTTATGACACCTTCTAGAATATGACCACCATCACGACAGCCTAGTTGAATCAGTTACGGCCCATCAGAAGGGATGAACATCTTCACGCCAACATGTGAATGTCCTGATACTTTCCCCAGGGGAGGGGGGAATTTTACGCCAATTGTGTAAGGGAGGGTGTTGGCATAGCAAAAAGCATTATCCCACCTCTGCAGGATCTGCTTCTTATCAGCTTTCTCACCCATCTGACTCAAAACCCAGCTTGCTGCTAAACAAAGTTTGGTTTGTTGTGGTCATCCTCTGGTGGTGAGTTTGCAGCTCTTCTGCACCAGGGCCGTTCTTATGCAGATAAGAGGTTTTACTATCACACACCTAAGAACTCTCCTCCCCTTCTTTGGTTGGAGGGTACAAACTTGGCTCAGCAAAGCACCTGCTGCTTTTGCAATAGGACAAGAGGCAATGGGTAGAAACTGATGCACAGGAAGTTCCACCTGAGCATGAGGAAGAACTTCTTTACTGTGTGGGTGACCGAGCACTGTAACAGGTTGCCCAGGGAGGCTGTGGAGTCACTCTCACTGGAGATACTCAAGAACCCTTGGGACAAAATCCTGTGCCATGTACTCTAGGATGACCCTGCCTGAGAAGCAAGGTTGGACCAGATGACCCACTGTTGTCCCTTCTGACTTTAGTAATTCTGTAATTCTGAAACCTGGACACCTAGTTCTACATCAAGCAGTCAGAGTAAATTTTTATTCCTTCAGACTGTCAGCAAATATGCTTATATTCACTTCTCACTGCAAAGGTTTTCATGGCTCAGCAGGTTAGGTTTTGCTTTCTTTTTAGCTAGAAACATTGCGTAGTGTCTTTATTTGATATAGGGCTATCTCTTAAACCAGAAATAAATAGCCATGTGACTGAACTGGAATAAATCTGGGAAAAAAAAAAGGAAAAGTATGCTTCTTCTTGTTTTTCTACCAAACAGATAGGTTTAAGGCAAATCTCAGGGGTGTTATAGAAGAAATTAATCAAATAGATATAAAAAATTGGATTTTAAACAGCTTAGACAAGTTCTGTTTCTTTAGTAGTCTCATATATTTCTGCTTTTAAAGATCTACTGTAAGGCAACACAAACCTTAATATATATGCAAGTGTGTTTAAGTGTGTGTGGGTGTATGAATATGCACAATATCCGTTGATTTCATAGTAAGAGCCAACTGCAAATGCCTTACAGCTTTTTGTACTAGATTTTGTCTTTCCATTTTTATTTAATTTTTTAGAAATATGGTTTCCTTCTCTTGCCTTTTCCTCTAGGCTATTGTTTATCCCAATGGAAAAATTCCTTATAACCAGGATTTGTATCTTAAGCATAAATACTGACAGCTTGCCTGTAGCTATATTGCCTATAGAAGCAATTACAGAATGACTGGATTGCACACGAGCAGACCAGAATCAACTTTTTACTGCAAATGTCTTTTAAATAGAAATACATTACCATTAGAAAATGTTGGTTTTGGCTGCGAAGTTAAAGGCAGAACATCAACAAATCTAAAATGCTTTCATCCCTGAGGGAAGAAAATATTCCATTTCATGAAATAAGAGTGTGGAAGTATAAAAAAGCAGCTCATAAAAGTCACTGACTAACCAGGTCTCTTTTCCCATATCTAGCATCCTCCCCAACTCTCCCCTTCCCTCTGAACAGACACAATGCTTTCCATCTAATTTTTCTACTTTGAGCAAGCATTTTCTTAACCCATTGTGTTTTATTCCTCTAAAACTGTTTGGTACTGTGCTAGTTTTCTTCAAAATTGTTTAGAACAAAATCTTATTTCTACAGTACCTTTTTACACTCCCTTTGTGCCAAAGCTTTCCCTCATGCCTTTGTAAGATAAAAACCAATGACTTACTTTCATCATATTACAAGGATAGCAGTGATTAATATTATAGATTAAATGTTCCAAAGGACAAGTCTTTTCTAGAAGATACTGCAGAGTCAGAGCTCTCATCATTCCAAGAATTCCCACCCCCACTCCGCTGACTTGGGAGGTGCTGTTTAGGCTGGTGAAAAGTTATAACTAAAGAAATAAAATTTTTAAAATTATTAAATTTTATTACAAATGTATATCTAGTTATATTTCAGTTTAAGATAGATAAATTGTCCCTGTATTTATAGATGAATGTAGTATTTTGAATCTCTATTTTATTTTAAATTAACTTTCTATGACTCTGCCAAAATAGACAACCTTGCTTATACACAGCCTGAATAATTTCAATTCACTGCTGTGTAGAAATTGCTAATATATGCATAAAATTGCAGTAGGAGGAGGACCTTTGGACTAGAGTGAACTGGCAAACAGATGCTTTTTCTATTTAAGTAATTTCTACTTTCTCTATTAGGTAGCTTGATTTCTCATACAAACACCTGTAATGTTCAAGTATGTGCATTTGTTTCTGGTCAGGTGGACAAGTACAGAGAAAAAGAGAATTTATAAATTACTTTGGGGAGGAAACTATAACAGAAAAACATTAGGTTCAGCCATCTGTTTGATCTATACTTGAGTGGCAAGAAAATTAATTTATTAATAATAAATCCAGCAAATGCTTGATAGTTGAGATTTTATTTTTCAACATTACTTTAGATAAATTCCCTAAATCAAGTATAAAGCTATAATTAAAATATTTCTGATAACAACAACCCATGTAGATTAGATTTGATTTTGTCAGTCAGCTCTGAACAGAAGTCACATGCCTGCTATGAAGAACCATACCATGAGTCCAAGAATTCAGCTTTCCAAAACAAAATGAGAAACAGAACCTTTTAAAGAAAGATGAAGTCCTAAAGGACTTTCTCCTTTTTCAATTATTTGTAACTTCTTAAACATTTATACCCTTCAGTTCAGATCTGTGTCTCTAATTTATAATTAATATGTACAACAGATCTAAAAAAATCCCAAAATAAATAAAACACCCTGAGTTTTTTATCTGTATTATACTGAGTTCATTTTCAGTGATGCATTTTAGAAAAGTCAGGGTTTTTAAGTTTCCCTCTGTTAATGCCTCTATTGACTCTATGCTTAATATTTAAATGTAAAGAGCTTCATCTATGGTTAGTTTGGGTACTATTCAAAATTCCTTGAAAAGATTGTGTAAAAGATATTACAAATTTTCATTACTTCCCATTGAATTTCATGTTTTGTTTTATTACAGAAAGTATAAGATCAAGACAGAGATCACATTGTCACTTTAAACAGTCCTGGATTTGCCCAATTTTGTTGGTGATTCCAACTAAAAGTTAAAGAAAAGTGAACTTCCCAATCTAAATAATAAGGACTTCAAACTTTAAAACAGCTACATATGTAAGAATCTGCTGCTTCCAATAGAAATTAAAATCCTATAATTTTCATAGTTAATTGACATTCTTATACAGCATTCAGTGCAGCAGAATGTCATCTTTTTGCTGGCTTCTTGATATCCTTTTAAATAATAAAAACACAAGTGATTGGTATCAATACTCTGAGCATCACAGCATTTCAACATTTGGCATCAGAGAAGAAGATTATTTCCCTGTGTTAAATATATTATTTGTACAATTCCTGCTAGAGTAGTCCTGCCTGGAAATGAGTATGGGACTGAAAGAAAAGTGCCACTGACATATCAAAACAAACTGTCCATTAATAAATACGACACCTGGAGGTATGTTTTAATTACTTTTATTTGACTAATTAGAATTAATGGTAAAGTAATTACCTAATTGCATTTTGCTCAGAAATTTTGAGATGCTCAAAACACAGAGCTGGTTCCCAGAATACATCTTACTGACACCCCAAAACACTGCTGTCTTAAGAATTTCGTTTTCTACTTACTACAGCATTTTTAAAGCCATGGAGTTTGTAGAAATTAAGTTTAACTGCCGTCTAAAGTGCATTGGGACGTAGGACTGAGATGATAGATAAGGGCTTGGATCTCTCTGGACACTAGAGAAAATTAATCTTTGGTGTGAGCTATCTTCAATTTAGCTAAATTAATCTTTTCCTGATTTGAGATATTATTTAAAGGAGACATCATATCTACCCTGTGTTTGATGGGAAAGTTTAAATATAAACAAGACCATGGACTGTCTACTGTTGTAAAAACTGAAGTCTTTCAAGCATGTCAGGATACAAAGTTTTGGAAAAAGGAAATTACATTTATTTATCTCAGGAGCTTTCAGGAATACGTGGCAACTTAGCCGTGGCTGTGAGGAGCTACAGTTCGAATTTAGTTATCAAAGTTGAGACATTCTTTTGTGGTTAAAGCTCTGGTTGCAATGGTTCATTAACTGACCAATATTTAAATAAAATATCAGAAATATCAGCTTTATAAGAATGACACTTATTTTAATATCTGAGTTGTAATCTTTCATAGATCTGCTGTCAAAAATGAAGACCACATGTAGCATACAACATTCTTTTAAAGTCCATCAGAACATGTAATTGTGCCTAAATTGAGAAGTATTTCCCCATGTTTTGTCTTCTAAAAACATTTTAGATCAAATTTCCCACAATTAAAAGAATGTCATCTATTTTCCAGAAAAACAGAAGGGTATCTCAAGCCTAAGCTATTTTTTTAAGGTACAGTACTTTACAAATGACCACTCAGTTATTCTTAGTCACTAACAAAAAAAAAATCAAATTATCATATCTTATTTACCATTGTACCTTGAGGAAAGGCAGGATTTGATTTCAGATCTGAGATGCTACTAAAAAAGAGAATATCAATAATCTGTCCTGAGCCTTAACTGTTAATTTTGAGAGTAATTTTTTCCACATTCTCAGTAATAAGTGGGATTAGCCTAGAGGCACCTTAAACTGATCATAATTTAACATGAACTTTGGATTTTGCCACATTATCATCTATGATTGCTTTACTAAAATTTGCTGTAGGCAGGATAGAAAGGAAAAAGGAGAGGAGATTTAATGCTGTTGCATAAAAAGCAGACTGCATTATTCTTTGACATTGTATTCCAAAGTCTTATTCAGTGCTCAGAATGTGATACTTGCAAAAAACAGTTCCACATCTATGATATAAAGTAGTAGCATTCATAAATTTATATATTATTATCTATGTATTAACAGATTTATGGTTTATCCAAAGTAGTACAAATATCAATTTTCAAAGAGACTTGGTGCATACATAAAAGACCTTTTCTTTAGTCATAAACTGCATGGGCAAATTAAAAAAAAATGTCTTGCATATTCGGCTGGTTGTTACTTAATCATTTAAGTATCTTTCTATGCGAGTAAATTTTATTTCATTACATGTGTCAGATAAATGGTGACTAAGTTTCTTTTAAATAAAAAACTGTTGTGAATCTTGGATAATAATAATAGTAATAATATGTTAAAATGGCTTTTAAACCACAGTTTTTGATAACAGCATTTAAGTAAAGAAGCATATATTTGGTAACAAAAAGAATCATTCTAAAGGGAGATTTTCACCCAGAGAACCCAATAATAAATGATTTTTCATGTTTACAAACTGAAAAAAGAATTAGAATTTGCTATGAAATAATCTACCAGTTCTTGTATGGAATTGCAAAATTCCCATATCTAAAAATTATTGTAGATCTATTTTCTGGGGGAAAAAAAAGCATTAGAGGAAAATAAATTCTGCTGAATAAAAAATTAAAGCCCGAGTTAATCCCTAGTTCAGGTTTACTGCCTGTGGAGGGAGTTGCAGTGTTACTGACTGCATAAGAGCAACAACTCTTGACTCAGTAATAAAATAAATTGCAAACATTTTCCTTTTCAGTTTTAATGTAAATCAGTGACGAATCTTGCTTGTCTTGTGGCCTAAAATGCTCATAAAATAAACTTTTTTTCTGCTCCCCATGTTGAATTTTGCTGATGCTGCTGAAATTTTTCTACAGAAAAGATGACCAAAATATTCTGACAGATCAGAAGCTCCTTATTCTCATCCTGAACAACAGGAAAACAGAAAGTAAGTTTGATTTTTGGAAGGGCTGCATGATTCTTGATCAATGTCCCAGTGATTTTCAATGGATTTGGCTCTGAAGTTTTTAAAGGATGTGAGTATTGTGCAGAGATGTTAGCTTGCATTGACCTCAATTGAACCAGCTTTGGGACTGTAAGGAGTATAGCTCTCTTAAGCTTACCCTAACTCATGAATGAAGCTGAGAAAAAGGTTTAATGTGAGCGAAGCATGATGATGACACACCCTGTGGCACATGTGTCTGAGAGAGCAGAGTGACTGCCAACAATTAACATGGTTCCTGCAGCATTACTGGGTAAGTTTAGTTTACTTTGTGCAAGCTCCATAAACATTTTAAAGAGCCATCCAATGAGAACTTGACACCTTTGTGAATACTCATATCCTTTCAGTATGTGGTTGCATTAAATTCATAAAAGGCACTCCAAGGAGACCTCAAAGGCAAGAAAGAATGTTGTCTATCAACAAGTCTACCTCCTGGATGGAGATTTTGGACTGCCCATTGATTTACCTTCAGACTAAGTAGGCTGTGGCAGGGTGAGCAGGTCACTTGGTAAGGGGTAGTGGTAGCCTGTTTATTATTAATGAATTTCCCAATTATCAATAATTTCACAGATCCTCATGTCAAATGCTCCTTTGGCCCTGGCAAGTATCTCTTTAGAAGACTAAAAATGGCAACAGTGGCTCCCTTGTTGTCATGAGAATATACCAAATCCAGGGTAAGAACTTCACCTAGAAGATCTAACCTCATACATATTCCAAATACTCTACACATTGCTCATCAGATTATCAATATTTATGAATTTCCTGTGTTTTATTTTCTGAAAATATACTGACAAACTTGAATATATTTGAGTAAGATACAACAAAAATGTATCAGTGTAGATTTACATGTGTGATATATGAGGTCATACAGAATGTACAGCTTTAGTGAATATTTCTAAATATGTGTAATTCTGAGCAACACTTCTTTTTCCTCTTCATAATATTATTGGATATTTTACAAAGAAAATTTTGAGTTCGCTCTTCAGTTTCAACAGTAGAAAATAGAATTTTAAAAAAGATAAAACTTCCTTAATTAAATCTTCCTATAGTCTTAATTTACAATAAATTAAATAATGTTCCACAAGTTGAGTCTGTTTTGTCTGTGATGGTGATTGGTAAGTCCTGCCCTCATGGTCAGACGCAGGGGCCTGGTTACTACCTATGGGTCAGGAGCTGAGCTGTGGCTGATCACCATCTACAGAGTACTCCATTGCTAAAAAACCACAACTGCAGTTTTTTGTTCTACACAGTATTTAGGATGTTAGAAAAAATTTCTTCACTGAAAGGGTTTTCAAACATTGGAAGAGACTGCTCAGGGAAATGGTTGAGTCATCCTGCCTGGATGTACCTGAAAGGTGTGTGTAGCTCCCTTGAGTCCGGCTGGTGGTGCGTATTCTCCCGACGGATAGCTCCACTCACCACCCCGGAGGGTGCCACAAGTGTGGGCCTTGCAGAGCTCAGCTAAAGCTACCCTGCTAAGGCTGATTGCCGTGGCGTGGGAACGCAGCAAAAGGCTCTCCAAAGACTACTCAGCTCAGGTAAAGAAGAGAGGAAGGGACTCCTGTATGCAGTTCCAAAGAAGCTTTATTCCGAGGAACAGGGA
>VXBC01003780.1:56693-85810 GCA_013399945.1 Ploceus nigricollis
TTTTTTTTTTTTTTGAGACAGTGACAGTTCAGTGTTTGGCTTGCACTACAGGGCCTCTAATAATTGGCAATATAAGTTCTTGGTTTGTGCCAGACATGTTAATTAGTTGGACAAATCATAGGACCATAGAATAGCACAGAATACACAAATCATACCCATATTGATTAATGCCACACCCAGAATGCTTCATAGATACATGCAATGTCTTATTTGAAGGGCAAAATAAATTCTTTTACTAGACTAACTGATATTTTGGGGAAAAAGTTTTTAGCCCAGAATTTTCTTCAGGTTTGAAAGCACTGTTTTCCTAAAAAAGCATGTATACATCTCATTTGAAAACATTGATTTATGCATAAAATTCCCTCTGAAACAATATATCTAAATGACATTAAACTTGAAAGTGTTGGAAAATTTCAGAATTAAGGTGGTGTTCACATTTCATTCCAACCATATTTTTTTTCATCTTTTGATAGCCATGTATTGATTAAGAATGGGAGACAAAATAAAAAGTTCTATATGTCGCAAGTGTATCCTGTTTGCATGCAATGAATTCTAGTTATAATTACCCTTTTGAAACAGGAGGAGCTTAGGCTTCAGTTGTTTTGTGTCTTCTTATAGCCTTAATTTAAACTTATTCCTTTTTTAATTGACATATTCTTGAGCAATATTCTTCAGCAGTGAGGGGTGGATCTCAGACCTATTTTTGAGGATACAGAGAGCGCTAAGCCACAGGAAGATCTGTGAGTTATAAAACATCAGATCTTGTAATTAAATATTTCTATTCCAAAAGAAATAAATATGAACTGCAATTTCAGTCATTTTTGTTCCATCACTTAATGACGTATGAATGTTTAACTTGACCAAAATCAGATTTATTGATTCATTTTTGACTTCTATTACTTTTAGCAGCTCCATTTTCTTATTTTTCCCATCATACAAGGCTGTTAAAGCTGCTTTGGTCATCTCTTTCACTTCCTTGCTTCAAAGGTCAGTGGAAAAATTAGTGAAAATGCAGGCAAGACAGCTCTGTTCTGGTACCAGTGCCAGGGGAAAATAGAAGTCACTATTCAGATTACACAGCCCTTGACCTTCAGAAGACAGGAATTGTGAAACCTGCAGTTACCAATTCTTTAATCTTATATCTAAATACTTTTTCAAAAGGCTATGTAAAGATAAACAGATTAACAACAACAACAACAACAAAATCTTACTCTAGCAGTTTCTCAGTAGAGAAATCTGATTTAGTGAGCATTTCAGTGTCAATTGCTTTTACTATGACAAAGTTAGGAGTAAGAATAAGCAGGCCCTTTCAACGGAAGCTGTCAGTCTCAATGTGGTGGTTTAAGCTTTGCCTAATTAACAGATAAACAGAGACTTGGGTTAAAAGATCTGCTAGTGGGAACTTGAATTCATAGTCATGACCTTCAAAAAGCATTTCAGAAAAACAGTTTATTTTATGTTATATAATTTTAAAAAATATTGTGAAACTATTATATCTTTTGTTTAAGACCCCAGAGTTGCATGCAGCACTCCAGGTCATGTCTTACAAGATTGGAGTACAGGGGCAGAATCACCTCCCTCGGTGAGGAGAGGTTGAGAGAATTGGGATTGTTGAGCCTGGAAAAGAGAAGGCTTTGGAGTGACCTAGTTGCAGCCTTCCACTGTCTGGAGGGAACTTAAGGAAAGATGGAGTAAAACTATTTTCAAGAGCATGTATAGGACAAGCACATTTCCATTTTTTCTTTTATTTGCACCTCTCATTCACAGATGTAAGCTGTCAGAAATACAAGTTGAAATTCTTTGTACAAATACGTGTATAAACTTTCACAGTTATTTAACATTCATAATTATGAGTTTAATTTTCACCATTCGGAGTCTTCTGCAGCTGAATAATGCAGTCACTATTTTTTGCCTTTCAGAAGTACAAAGTATAAGAATACCATCAAGATGTGAAAATGTCTCAAATAAATTTTAAAAAATGATGGAAAAAACAAATGCCTACTGTTTTCTAATAGAATCATAGGAGGGACTTCTGTGGCATTATCAGATTCTGCATGTGGCCCTTCAGTGTTAAGAGAAAGGTAATGATAACTTTAACTACCTGTCTCACTATTCATCAGTAATGTAAGAGGAAATAAGTTTTTCTTCTTTTCTTCTGTTATGTCTTTAGATCATTGCTAAAATAAAAATATAAAAGTAAAATTATTTTGCCAAGGGATATTCTCTTTGCAAAAAGTACAAAATGCTTTGGGTATTCTGGAAGTGTTCAATTGAAACCAACTGCATTCCATTAGTGACATTAATACTTTATCTTTCCTAATGGTCAGGTGAAATTTCCTGAGACTCTTAAGCAAAGGATCTTGAAACTGGTAAAGCAGAGCTGCTCCAACTTCTTACTTTGATGCTGACTGCACAGGCTATTTATTCATTCTCTTCTTATCTTTCTTTTGCAGTCTAATTAAAATAAATTGGATTACTTGGCTCTTTCTTTGCAGAAGGTGGTTGCTCTGAGCACATGCTTCAAGACACTGACATTTCCCTGTATTTTGTTTACTCTGGGAATCACCTCCTAAGTTAAAATTCCTCATCATAATTATGCTCTGAGACAAAGTTTGTAGGAAGGGGTAGTAGCTGACAAGCTGGTAGAATTGAAAAAAAATTTCAGAAACAGCCTTTGTTTAGGTCTTAGAACAGAAACATCACAAAATCTAGCAACATGTCAAGAACAACTTTTTCGGGTTTAGCTTGATTCTGTTCCTCAATTAGACAATTTGAGTAAAAAAGCTAGGTAGCAGCTGCAAATCAAGAGACCATTTTAAAATGGGAAAAATGACAATGTTATTAGTGTCTGTATGACAAGAGATCATCAGTCCTGAGGAAGAAATGAGAAAAGTGGAAAGTCCAAAATTATGAAACAAGCATTTCTAATTACTTGATTTCTTTCTTCTTATTTAAAATTCAATTCAGCTATGAATTTCAACTACCAGGACCTTAAGAAGGTGTTTCATTGAACTTCAGTCAAGATCGGTACTGAGAAGTCAAACCTTAGATTTTTAGTGCAAGGTATTCTCCCATTAGTAACTAGGCATTGATACCCTTTATTACTTCTTTTTATCCCAGTTCGTCTGGATATGTAATATACTTCAGCCTTCAAAAAAATTATTCAATATACTACATTCCATTTTCTTTCCTCACGTATATTAATTCTGAAAAGGAATATAGTAAGATCAGGGATTGTTTGAGTGTTAGGAGAAAGCCTTGTTCCAAGACAGAATCTTCTTTCATTAATATTATCTCTGATTTCATTGTGAGGAAACAAATTTCAGCATGAAGCAGACAACTTAAGTCTAGAAAAACCGTAGTTTTCTTTTGCACTACTGTCTGTTTATAGGAGAAATATAATTTATTTTCAGACCTTACAATAGAGAGAGACCTCCTATGAACAAAACTACTTTTTAGACTTTTGAGAGAAACCCAAAAAATTTCTAATATATAGCTAGAGTCTTAGATACCAACACCTTTCATTCAAGTATAATACCAAACAAAATAGCACCTTTAATCATGTTTTATTAGTAGCTGAAACCAAGTTCCTGGTCCCTGATAGCATTGTAGTGACTTTACTTCTTACAAAATTGATCCAATAGCAAATTTACATAAGTAGAGTGGTCCTTGCCAATTAGCTATGACACCTTTTGAGAAAAACACTTCAACAATTTTGCAATTGTAATGTTCATGTTAAGTCAAATCTCATTACATTATTTGCTAATCCTATTTGTGTTTTTCAGGTTTTAAAAGATTTAAACAAATTAACACAATCCTTTTGCCTCCTGAAAAAATATTACTTCAGGTAGAAATTAAGGCAAAAACATTGATTGCCATAAAAGTCCACCTCTTCAAACAAATTAGAGGGGTTTAGTTTTGGTTTTGGAGAATATGTAAAAATTGAAATCAAAATGTATCAAAAAATAGTAAATCAATGAATTTCATTAAAATGAGAGGGAGACTCATTTTAAAGAAATGGTTTTTAATGATAAAATGTAATTAAAGGAGGTTTTGTTCATGAAAGTTTTGAGGCAGGGGTAATTTTCCAGTTGACAGTAATGCTCATGAAGGCAACAATTTAATAAAAAATTATTAAATCTGCAGTTCAGATTTCTAGAAACCAGTTTTCTTATGAAAGATTTGCTAAATGTCAGTATATATACAATCACTTTTAAAATTTTTTCCTTGCATTGCTCCCAAACATGATCAGAAAAAAAAAAAAAATTAATTTTATCTAATAACTACTACAAACAATTTCAATTTAAGTGTTCTCATTATTGTATTTATTTAATGATCTAGGGAAGAGCATTTTCATTTAGATATAATGATATTAGTAGGGTTTTCCTTAGTTAATTTTGCTTTTTCCATTGCCTGATTGTATTTCAGCATGGTAACATGAAAACCTGTGTTCCTGAAAAGAGTAAATAAAGAACTTACACTGATGTTTTAGTTTAGGTCAAGAATATAATTTTGAAGTGAGTATCTTAATTATTTTCACTCTTCAGACACACTCATTTATATCACAGAGTGGTTTCAGAGTGTCAGCTGTTTCCATTCTGGATGAAAATGAGGCCAAACACAGAAAAGAAACACTTCCAGTATTCTCTAACAGCTAAAATTGCACAAATCCAGGGCTCCAGTCCAGCACTAGCAAGAGCAAAGCCTCATATGGTATGGACACTGCATCTTCACTACATCTTCATTTATTGTTTGTGTATGGAGGCCATCATCCACTGAGATGCACTAGTTACTACACACTCTAAATACTCAGGTCCCCACTCAGGTAGGGAGCTGTCGGGGAACGAACAGAATGTCCATTCAAAGTGTTGTTAGCTCAAATGGAAGTCAATTTAAAATCCTTTCCATAATTTCTATTAAGACTTAACATTTCAATGCAAGTAAAATGAATGGAATATTTTGGGGGCTTTTAAAAGGATGTGGAACTACTCTATTCTGTCACCTGACCATGAATGTGTTTGGAATCATACTTTTCAAAGACATGTTTGCTTATTCTGTCTTGTAGCAGAGGCAGGTTTTACTTTTAATCTGCCTTTTTATCAAGAAATTCAAGTTCCTGTGCCTCTTTCATAGTGGAATCATGTGGTTCAACAATACTGGAAAATTACTTACTATTTCTTAGGTGTTACTATTATTTTCTTTTTTTTCTTCATACAGGCTACTAATATGTTTTGTACTCTTCATGGATTGTATTCTGTTTGAAATACAAAACAATAAACAGAGTTCAAGATCAGTTTGAACTGTAAAAAAACCCAAAACAACAACCCCTAAAACCACATCAGTTAGGGCAAAGAGAAGCAAAGAAAAACTATATGTGTTCTATTCATATCTAGGCTTAAACTGTTCAAATTTTTGTAAGTTCCAGACATCCTAGTTATTGAAATTTCCCAATGTAAAGAGAAACAGATTATACTTCAGTAATATACTTTCCCTGTCTTTCTGTTTGAGATCCATATTCAGTTCTTGTTATCAGCCTGAAAAATATTTTTTTCCTTCTGAAGAAGCCTGTAGTGGTACTGTCTTCTAGGCTTGCTCAGAAATAGGACTTCCAAATAAAGAGATTCTCTTCTTTTATAAATCTCTTAGTCTATAAGTATTATTATTGCTGTTTTCTCTTTGTTTGCCTTCTATTTCATTTAAATATACCCTTTTGTTTATGTGTGTGAAGACAATCTGCATAATAATAATAATCAAGTAACTTTTAGGTGATGTGTGTATTGAGACAGAATGCCTCCTCCCCTCTCTTTTTGTATAATGTCTTTGCTTACACTGTGACTGAATAGCAATTTCAATAACTGGAAAAGTGTTACTGTTAGATAATAGGAGTGACACAGGAGAAAGTCCTTACATTGCTGCTGTGAACAATGTAAAGCACGTATAAATATTCTAACCTGTGCAGGAATACCAGAAATCAGCAGCTAAAGGATAGTCAGGGCAACAGGTTGCAAACTAAACAGTGATATATCCCCTTTTGTGGCCCTTGGGAACTGTTTTAGCAACAGAGTGGCAATATAGGTACAATTAAGATATTTCTTTTGATATTGTTCCCTGTTTTCTCCAGCTTCATATACTCTTTCCCTTCCAGAGTAGCTGTACTTAGTGTTCTAGTTTCAGTAAGGCATTTCAGCAATTGCCACATACAAACATTTGAGTTACCCCTTGAAGACACCTTGCTGAAGAAATATGGTGAATTGGGATCTGAGTGATTGACCATGCAAATTGTAATTGGTATCAACAGCAATGATAAGAATCTGTCTAGGTAACCATCTGGTTTGTCTGTGAATGAGAACTCCTTCTGATTATTATACATGTTTTAAATGCAGGCGAGGATATCATAACAAAATTTTAAGTAAGAAACATTACTTCCAAAATTATTTTGTCCTAAATTTCTATTTTGAAAAATATGTAAATCAGTACAACTCTTAATATAAAAGTAAGTTACAAATATTCCTTGGGCATCAACAAATGACAGTGCGTTAAAATAAGCTATAGCATGCATCAAATGAAATATTATTTCCACAAAACAAAGGGGCTAAACTCTTAAGAGCTTTTGAAGAGATTTCAAAGACTTAGTTGAATTAGAAAAGATTCATAGAGGAACATCTAAACTGGGGAGAAAATGCTTGCAATTAAGCAGTTTTAGAAGAAAGCACCTGAAAAACTCATCTCAACTCCAATAAATTACATATTTCATGGTGTTACCTTGCTGAGATGAGGAATGTCTGGATGGTACATTGAGGTAGGAGGCATGGAACAATTTACAAACACATGCTGCCTTCAAATTATAGCACTCTTGTTCTAAGTAACTGTTTGCATATTGTCTCTGTCAATATTGATTACACTAAGTATGTTATTAAAAGACGGTATTTCCTGGGAAGGAGAATAACATGGCTCAGTGGATAAGATTTTCATCTCTAGAAAAAAGATGTTCATTGAGTGAATGTTTGGAAAATAATATTAATTTTTTGGACTTGAGTTTGATAGTGTAAAATCCCTACACAGTTAAAAATATTAAAAGGTTAATATTTTAAATTAAATTAAAAGGTTAACACAGTTAAAAGGTTTTTGCAATGACTATGAGGTTGTGATATAAATAAGGAGTAAAGAAATACATGGCACAGAGATTAACTATGTATGTCTGAGAGATCTAAAGACAGGAAAGAGTGTTCACAGAACTAATGACCCGTAAAGTCCAGTTTTAAGCATGCAGTTTTATTTTCTGTGCAATTATTTGTCCCTAATTTAACATGTGATGTGAATGCTCAGCTCTTTTCCCTATTAGCACACTAAACTCAACCTAAGTTATTTCACTGAATTCAGTAAAGTTAAAATTTGATCTCTAGGAAATTAGAAATTATTTATTTAAGATGCCCATCAGGATAGTAGTAATTAGGTGTATTTTAGTTCTCAAAAAGAAGAAAAAATTCTCCAGTTGTCTTCATCTAAACACTGACCCTTGTTTTCAACATGAAACAAAGTGGATTTTGAAGGCCATTATTTTAGTTGTAGGGATCAATAGTCTACTGAATGAATGAAAATTTGGGGCCAGTCTTGTGCATTGCATATAGGAAGTACCTCACAATGTATATAGTTAATACGCCACAAAAAGAAGTGGGAACACATTTCTTCCTATAAATAATCTTATTCCAATGTTCAGAAAAGTAATCCACATCCTTAGAAACCTGCATTTTTTGAAAAAAAGCATTGATGTGAACTCAGAACTCATTCCTCTAGAAAAGTGCTCATTTTTTATTAATTTTAGTGATACTTGGTAGTCACTGGTAGTGATACTAGTATGAGTAGGCACTCATACTCTGTGGTGCTTTTGGTTATCTGAATGCTAAGTATGTAGTTTGTCCCTGTGCAGAAACCCAAGTCTGTGTTGACACCTGAATGGAACACATCCACCTGTGTGCCTTTTGCCTCTAAAGAAGGTTCTTGATTATACCAGAAAAGTTCAATGGATGACTTGACAGGTTTTAGACTGGTAAGAAAATCTACCTTAAAATGTAGACACTGCCATAAAATTCAGAGATTCTTGAAATTCCTATATGTGCACCTTATTGTGAAAGATGTATTTAATATTATATGGAACATGGTCTTTTGCCCTCAAAAGTCTTCACTTTAGGAGAGGCAGAGATTATAAATACACTTCAACTACTGCTTCTTTTGGGCCTCCCACTCACTGAAATGACATTAGTTCCAAGCTATTTTTCTAACTACTTCCCAGAGAATAATTCCTTGAAGTTGTCCTGTAAGATTGAACAACTGCAGCTCAGGAATACTCTGAGAACAAAGTTGATCAGGAAAACTCCAAGGAATATCAGAAAGAGAGAAATATTTGAAAGTGAAATCTTTACCAGAAACAGACTTTAAGATACTCCTAAAAACAAAATGTTGCAAAGTGGGATACGGCTCATCTGTTTACTGATTTTAAAATATATAGTATTATATCAAATAGAAGTTTAAATCCAAATTATTTATTCAACTTCTTGGTAATTTATTATTTGAATCAGCAATCATGTTAAGCTACATTTTACATGGAATTTTCACTTTTATTCTGTTCTTGTTCTGTGCTAATTAAGAAAAAGATAAAACAGTTGCTGACCAGTTATTTTAAATAAACATGAAGACGAAGACAAAAGGATGTATCATCCTTTTGGAAGATGGAATAATTATATTTTGCTATGGCTATTTCAATTCACATTATTTCTTGTTAACCCTCAGTAATACACAAGTATTGGTAAGTTAGAATTTAACAATAAATACATATTTACAGCTGAACACTTGTTAAATGAAGCACCATTTCTTAGTAATTTCTAAACACATATTTAATATTTATTGTTCATCAATATTTGGTAAGTAATTAAATTTTCTTAATTAATATGAGTCATATTACACAAAAGGAACCAACACGCATATGATAGAATAAAACAATTCTGTTTTAAAGTTGTTGCCTAATGGCAATTAACAAGCAATTTATTAAATTCCTCTTTTATGTGTTTTCTTTTGATAAAGAAAATGGATTGCATTGAGCAGCATTGGAATTACCTGATTCTGAGTTGATTAACAATTTAATCGTGTATATATATTGGCTGGTTTCCTTTATAAGACAGTAATGGTCAAAGCAACCTACCTCTAACCCTTATGTCTTCATGATTACAAATACCAAATCTCTCCCGACACTTGGGCATCTGACTGTGACAGAAACAAATACTGTACGTGCATGTACTTGATCAAAACTGAAATCTCACCTAAAGACATGTCAACTGCTTCTGAATTGATTAGAGCTGATATGTGGCACATCTGCGAGAGATCTTTAAGCTACCTTATTTTTCTTAACTAAAACTCTGGACAGTGCAAAAAAAAAAATTCAATTTAGTTGCATGCTCATATCTATTCTCCCAGAATAATATTTTGTGCCATTTCCAGATGTTGCCAAAATATAGTAAAATTTCCATTCTGCACGCATAAAGCCCGATCTTCCTAATATTTCTTTCTAAAAGCTTCAAGTTTTCATCAGTTTCTGTGAAGAGTGCACATTTTCTTCCATATTTTGATTACTAATATTAAGATACTAATTCTTCACAGTTATTTCTTTGTTGCTATTGTCAGGATCTTCAAAAGTCTCTCTATCAATCAACTGCAGCTGAAAAAAATACATTAATTTTTTAAAGGTCCACCGACATGACTAGCCTACATTCATGACTAAACACCAGGAATGACTATCATGGTGTTTATCTCATAAAACTAAGTGCTTAAGTGTCTCATTTTGATAAAATGTAGATCTAATTCTGCCCACACTAAATGGAACTCAAAATCTCTTTGATAATTTGTTGCACAGGTGATAAGAAGGCTAAAAAGCAATAAACCTGCACTTTTACATATTAATTAATGTTATGTATAGGTAAAATCATATGAAAGAAAGGCCTTGTAAAATCAGGCCTTGTTACTTGGGCTAAGCTAACAGCTAGCCTGATAAATTCCCATGAGAAAAGAATTGTAACAGTGAGAATCAGTTAGCATAATAATCTATTCTTGTGGGAAGACAATTTTCGCCTGTGTAGAGAAAGATTCTACCCGTGTGAAACATCCACTTCCCAGGAGACAAAAATGTAAACATATGTCAAAAAAAGTTTGATGGACATGTACACTAGCCATTACCAACCAAGGAACTGAGTTTCAGTGAATTGCTGACCAACTGGAGTTAAATATGATACCTTCTGATAATCATATAAATATGAGCTATATGACTAAAGATTCAGCTATTCTGCGTGAAGAACAGGTGTCTTTGTCTGTCTCTATTGTGACAAATTACTATGTATTAATTAAAATATGTATTATAATTAATTTACATGTATTAATGTCTGTGTTAGTTGTATTTAGCCACAATCACTTTTCCTGTATGATAGAAGTCAAGAGACAATGTGTGATTAAAACATAAGATGAAAATATCCTGCAGTATAAATAGTCTGTTTACCTTGATATACTTGAATCTGACAGTAGCCAGTAACACTAAAGGAAGATTGCATGTACATCAAAGTGTATAGTAGTGTTTTTTGGGGGAGTTTTCTTATTTGCTCTTTCAGTTTGTAGCAATTTGGGGGTTAGGGATTTTTTTTTTTTGGACTCACAAATTGTAATTTTAATGTTTAACACCTTTCAGTAAATTTGTACTTCCTGCAATTGTCTAGGAACTTTTTGAATTCAAGATTGCTCTGGACAGCCATAAGGCTCTGCAGCAAAGTTTTATATTATTGAGTAACACACAGTATTCCATTTGATTTAGAATACTGTGTGTTACTCAATAATATAACACTTGTTACTCAATAATATAAACATTTGTTACAATATTTAAAAGTAATTCTCTCTTTTCATTTAAATTCGTTCAAATATTTGCCTGTCTTTTTTATCACCGAGTTCGTATTTTCAGTTATAGCTCCTTAGAAATTCTAAGATCTCTTTTCTGGAAAAGTAATAGATAATTTAAAGGGTATCATTTTATACAGATTTTTTGAGGTTGCTTGTTTACATACAAATCATTTTACAGCTATTCATACTGAATTTTATCTGCCAACTTACTGCCCATCATGACATGCTCCTGTAGCTTTTCAAAAATTTTTTCACTATCCTGTAATACCTTGCATACATGTCAAAGGCTGTCACCTCATTAATTTGGCCTTTTTCCAAGCAACTTATGAATATGTTGAATGTCAGTTCTCTTATTCTTCCTATATTTTCATCAGTTCTTGGAATTTCTTATAATGTGCTTGCAGGCCTTATGGCAGGCAAGAATGTTGTTTGTTAAACATTTCATTTAGAACATCAATTTCTCTGCAGCAAGAACAAAACAAATAATTCCCCATTCCAGGAAATACATGTATCATGAGTTTAGTTAAAATGGTGGTAGTACATACCTTGCATACATAATTGAAGTGTAATTCAGCATCTAAATTATCTATTTTGAAAGCTCCAAAAATAATCCTATAAAAGTATCAAGTAACTTACAAAGTATTCTAAGGTATATATGTCTCAATAAATTACAAAAGGATTGTTTAATGTCAACCTGTAGTATGCTTTTATAGTCAGTGGAAAATGATAAGTTGCTATTTTTATTTGCCATTTATCCTCTCATAGACATCTATCTTAAAATAAAGTGAAATGCCTGCTTGATTGTCTAGTTCTCATTAGTTATATTGAGAATACATGTTCTTCAGTTTGGAAAAGTATGTAGCTTGCAGATGGCTGAAGGTAAAATTCTATCATTCATATTTCAGTTAAAATTAATGCTGAAGTCTCCTCCTCAATGAATTGCCTACTAATGTTACAAAGAACATATATCCTCAAGTCAGAGAAAAAGAACAATTTTGGTCTACATGGAATAAAAGACTAAAAGACTTAGGGACATGATACAAGCAGAGTAATGTTTTGTACAAACCCAAATGGATGGAACTAATCTAGATGAAGACAACTGTGAAAGTGGGAAGAAAGAGAGCAATCTTCCATCTTTTTTTTTCTTTTTTTTTCTTNTTGTAACTCCCTTGTTTGTAAAACATAAGGGAAATATAGAAAAGAAAAATTACTTTCAAAATATATAGTACAAGGAATATGAAATAGAAAACTTAAATTAACTGTAGAAAAGGTGATTGTACCTAGACAATATTTGCACTGTCTTGGTTTTTCATGTCTGTAGAATAATGATGTTATATTTGTATGGAATATGAAGTAAAAAAAAATTACTACTTACATGACTCTCTTGTTTTTCATATTTATGTTAATATCTGTGACAGATAAAGTCTTACCACTACAAACACTTCAACTTTGAGATTTGATTTTCATATACAAAATCAAATTTTTGATATTCTGACCACATCTCTCTTTAACAGTCATGACTACAGACGAAATTTTTAAAATAAACTATACTGAAAATTTTATTTGGTGCTGTTAACTATTAATTATTTAATTAATCCTGATTATGATCTGTGGATGTTGTGAAAAATTGGCACTTGTGATGTCTTTTCTGCAAACAAGAAGAGTTAATGTGCCTCCTTTCTTGGAAAGGATCCTGAATGGAATAATTAATTTAGCAACCCCCTTGCCATATAACTTTGGGGAAAATTAGTGGAAATATTAATCTGAAGTGAATGACTTCTGGAGATATATTTTGTTGTGTTTGTCTTCTCTATGGAGATGAGGGTTATTTTTACTGCATATGTGTCCATACAGTAAAAGGTTTCGTATTAAATTATGTGAATAAAAGCTTGTCTCCACACACCCTGAAAAGAGCCCACTGGCAAACAGGAGCACCCTAATACTCCAGTCAGAATCATGAGTCCCCTCTCTGAACTGCCAGAGCTGTCCCAAGGGTACCTCAGGCCCAGGGGCAGGGAAAACCCTCCAGAAGTTAGTAAGGGGTGTTCCCTGTGGCATCTCAAAAAGTAAGGGAAGACACTGTCCATTACTCTGTAGCTTATCATGGGAAGAGTATCCTGGAAATTCAGGTAGGGATGGATAGTATCTCTTCTGCATACACATTTTTGTGGAGAGATCTAGAAACTAGACTGTTACTTAGGACTATGTTGCACAGGATCCCTTGTGTCTGGGTAACAACAGCTGGAGAGAAACTGGAATGCATATATACTGTGTGGGTAGATGCCAGTGGATATCAAGCTGGCCTATGTGGCAAGTGAAATAACAGTCCTGGGAGCTAGGTATCAAAGTCAGCCAGAAATTCTTGGCTACTGGAGAGACTAGCACTAGCTAACCAGGTAACTAGTAGCCAACTGTAAGATCCATTTGCATGTGTCTGTCTGGGCATTAGTCAATTGGAGTCCAGAGAATGCAGAGGTTAGTTACTGGATAAACTAAGTGTTTAAGACCAGCTGCAGGAGAGACCCATATTATACATATACATATTTTCCATTAATGGACATTCATCTCAAGCAGCTAAAAAGTGAACAAGGTCAGGCCATTACTGCTGTTTGCATTTGTCTCAGTGCGGAGTGCTCCATCTGTGTTGATCTGTGTGGCTAGACGTGTACGTGTATTGTGAGTACATGTGCGTGTGTGTCTGCTAGGGCTGTGGGCTCAGCTTCATTAGTCACTAATAACAGCATCTCAGAACATGGGACTGCTGCAGACCTGTGTTTACTGAGCTACTGCATTCAACTCCTAGTAGTAGACATGGCAGAAAAAAAAAGGTAAATTTTATTAACTATATGCACCATTTAAATGTTAAATAAATGCATATAAAATAGTCATAGATTCTGACTACAATTTCTGTTCCAATACTCTTCACAGTCTGTTGCTTTGGCTGTACATCAGTGAGTGCTACATATTGTTCTTCCTCATATCTGGCTGTGGCCTTCTGCAGGGTAATTTGTATTATTGCACAAGGAAATTATGCAACTTGAAGCACACCATTAACACTGTACAAGGTTTTCCAGATGTCCAGATATCAAGTGATTAGTATATAGTCTGTGGACACTACAAGCCAAATGTTATAAATTGGCTGTAAAGGAGACAGAGATGAAGAGACTGTGACCAGTTTGTCTGGAAATATTGGTTCTTCCTTGTGAGAATATATGTCCATCCTGTCTATCACAGATGTAAATGCACTTAAAACTGACTAAATTTATAGCTTCCTCAAGCAAAGGTCTGATTAATTCATGTTTCTAACATTATGGAAGATGTACACTTATTAGATGGAACTGAGATTCTTGCCTGGTAACAGCAAGAGTCTGTATTTGGCATATAGCAATGTTTTTTTCTGTTTCAGCTATTTATATTCGTATATTACAGAAGGTAAAAATAATGTTTGTGAGCATAAGATGAAGCAGGAACTTGCACAGAGAACAAAGAAGATAAACTAAATACCAGTTTCCCCCAAGGTGCAAAATGGAAAACAGCATGCCAGCAACAGAGAAACAGTAGCCAAAGAGCAGATATGTGGATAGATGTGGTAACAAGTGCCAGTAGGAGATGCCAGGTGTGTTGTTATTTCTCTTTTAGACCATAAAATCATGCAAATATGGCCCAGATGGTAAGATTAGGAATGATGAGAATGAAAAATCTTCATATTAAATCTAGCATTAGAACCAAAAAAAGAGAAGTGGGCTTTGACTTCCAAAATACTTATAGATAAAACACAGTGCTGTCTAACAAGGTGATTCAACCCACCTGAGATCTGATCCATTCTTCAGGGATGTCTATCAATGTGTATTAACAATGCAAGCACTCTAATATGATAATGCTATGACCCAGTAGCCTCCTTTTGATGTCATATTTAGATGAGATGAATCCTGAACTCCTCACTCAATTCTTCTCTAGAGGGTGCTGATGACAAAGCCCATACTGTCTTTTCTGGTGACAGAGCTATTATTGTTTACATCCTAGGATCTTCAGATATATCCTACTCATTTTCTGCAGTCTGCACTTGTAGTGCTGTAATTAAGATGTCATCTTTGAAATATATGAAATCTCACCTATTCTGTGGAACACAGCTTACACATCCTCTCTTGTCCTTTACTACTCTATGCTTTTTGTTGAAAATCCTAAATAGAATATGGTGTTTTGGATTATTTGGTTAATTTGCACATACTAATTACAAAGAACACAGTAAAATTAAGTGATATATAAATCCCCCTCTCTTTTGGACAATAAATCACTAAATGTGACATATTACAGTAAAGTGGAATAAATCATGGTTTAAAAAAATAAACAAATTAAAAGTAACTTATTTTTTTAAACAATCAGTGGAAAATAAAAAAATCATTTTGCTACATTCTTTTAAGTATCGGGCCCACTGAATACATTGCTCATATAAAAAAGAACTGTTTATGAATATTGCCTGAGAACAGATTCTCAAAAGTGTCACATGCCAATTAACACAGTACATGTGAACAGAAGCATAATGAATTTGAGATGATAATATTCCCACATGCAGAAAATGTCAACAAGAACATAATTGGCAGCTATAGCATATGGTATATTGAGCTCAAAAACTTGTTTATACCATCTTGAATCTCCCACTAATAAGATTTCTCTTTATTAACAAAATATAAAGGAATATATCTGAAGTGCCATTCAGAAGTGTCACTTCCTTTCTGAGATTCAGACATGAAAATTGATTGATGTGTTTTCTAATGTCAAGCTTGATGTTATATAATCCAGTGGGGTTTGTACACCACTAATAATTTGGAGTTTAATACATATTCACTGAAGTTGCATAAAACTGCTTGCTAGCTAAAAGTATTAGCTTGGTATTGACCAAGACATTTTGTGTGTCTGTGCATGTGGGTATATATTTCTGAACCTTTAGTATCTGAAATCACAACAGTCAGTATTTTCAAAAACAAATATGCAGGTCTGATTTCATAACTTTTGTGGACTCTGCTCTAGTCAAAGTTTGTTCACATTAAATGTAAATGACCAAAAGAAGATTTCTTCGGTGTTCTAGTCAGGATGTTTTGGCTACCAAATCAAACTTAATTTCTTCATTTACATCTGACTGGCAAGGGGATATAGATCTGTTGGAAATGAAATATCAGTGTTACAGTGGATGATCCTGATGCTTTCTAAATGAAAGGAGAAGGTAATCATACAAAGAATGTCTTAAAACTCCCAAACATATGCACGAAGAAAATAAGTATGCATTAGATGGACATGAGATTTGAACTATAAATCAGACTGGTGATAATTTCTTATGCATTTCTGACTCTTTCATAAATTCTTAGGATACATGAGCTTAAATTCAAGTAGCTTTATTAGTTATGATAATTTTCAGATTTTACATAGCTGTAAAGAAAAAAAAAGCTTTAAACAAAATTCTGGAATGTTTCCCTCAAAATTTCACAGGAAGTTTCAAACTCTTCTCTTTAATTTCCTGTTCTACCTCTTCCAGCATATCTATTAATAGTATTAGTGACATGTAGTAATTGGTTGTTATTAAAACCATGCAAACATCACTGTAAATCATGTGGCTACTTTCCAAAGATTCCTCCTCTTGATAGTATCAGGCAAGTTGCATTTGCATACAATCCAAGAATTGCTTTCCACGAAAGTGAATCCAGGCTAGGCTCAGATGTTCCTTATAAGGATTTAAACACCACTGAAACAGAGGTATCCTGCCTCTTAAATTTGATATGAAGAGGCTGACACTGCAAGAAGATAATGTAGACATTTATCTACATTAAATGCTTAACTCTAGTGTCTTTTTCTGAGTTGGAAAGGGATGTCCAGAAAGGAATGAGAGATTCATGACTTTTCCTCCAGAAATATTTTGAACAGTGATAAAAAAGTAATTTACCAGTGAAATTAAATACTGATTATATTTGGGAGGTCTTATGCTTTATCTTCTTAGCTACATGATCCTACATATTGGAGAACCTCTTTTTTTTTTATTATTATGAACACAAAGGAAATAAAAATTAAAAATTTTCTTTTTGGGTTAAACCAAATTTTAAATTTACAGTAAACAAATTTGATGGCAAACACATTGATTTTGCAAAGATGGTTTTAAAGAAAATACAGCAGAATCCAATATCCAGCTGAAATTGGAGGAGAGCTGCAGAAAATTTGAATTTGCCTTTTTAAATTTATGATGAGAATGACATGGAGGTAAAGAGTAACTGAATTTTTTAAACACCACAATGTTTACATCTACTTGTTTTACAGATAATTTGATATTTCTCATGACTTCCTAACCACACTTCATTTGCTGTTTAGGAGCTGTTTAAGAAAAGGGTATAATTAGTTTGTGTCATTGTTCCCAATAGCTTTTCCCATTGATTTTAGCAGTCTTGCATCCATATAGTAGCTTCAACACAATTTGTTTATTAAGACTACCTAGAAAATATTTGAAAATATGCTAAACCTGAACTTACTGTTTCCAATAATGGCTTTAGTCTCACATGAGCCAAGTACTTTGGCAGCATTCCACTGATGCTTAGCTTTACCAGGATGAGCAAATGCCTACTTTTCTCTTTACATCCCTCACTAGAATGGGGACAACATGGTATATTCTTGCAAAGTTTTCATTATATGTCAGGTGTTCTTTAGGTAATGAGGGACAATGAACCAATCCATTGAACCAATAAATGGATGTTTAAAGAATGCAAAGGTAACTGGGCCAGGAAAAAGATCACACAAAGAGTGAAGCTCCACAAAGAATATGGCAGGCACTACTGTGGTATTTAATTGTTTCATCCTCTGTTTTCAATGGCATAGGAAAATAATCCCTATATCCCTGTCCCGGAGGGGTGTCTCAGGTAAGTTTTTTTGTTTTCTTTCCTTCTATGGTCCAATATACTACAGCAGATCACCTTCATCCTTATCACACATGAAAAGAATAAAAACCTCATTTTGTAATTGAGCAATCATTACAACTTTGAATGCATTGGTAGCAATAAAGTAATTATAACTTTACACATAAATAACAAGTTTTGGATGATAAAATCATGTGATAAAACAAATTAGTAACATATGCTAGAGTTGTTCTCCAAGGGTTTTCATATTTTCAGCTTCCTATGATTCTTTTAAGGTGTTGTCATTGTTCTTTTTTCTCTTTTTTCTACCAGATAAATACTTTTTACAGATTTAAAAACTAGAAATTTCCCTTAACTGCCTTCATTTTTTTCTTTGTGTTTTGTTTTTGTTGGGGTTTTTTTGTTTATTTTGTTGTTGTTGTTGTTTTGGTGTTTTTCTTGTTTGTTTTGGTTTGGTTTTTTGTTTGTTTTTTCTTGGTTTGGTTTCTGCTGGGTTTTTTTTCCCAAACTTTCAAGCACTGGAAAAATGATTTCTGTAGTAGATTTAACTAAGTCACTTTTCTACTCTCCTTGCTTGATCTTACCATTTTGTTGTCCTTGAAGTGCTTATGTGACAGCTGGGTTCAGGTCTTCGTTTCTATTTAGTGTCCTCCCTTAATAATCATTTGTAATGCATTTTGTAGGAGCAAACCGTCCCAGAATTTCTGAGTGGCAATGTTCCCTTTGACTCTTGCAAGGGCTTCAGCGTTCCTCAGGAAGGTGGACTCTCACTGTTCTGCCTAGCAGAATGCAATAGATCAGATTATAATGTACATTGAGTATTAATAAATGTTTTTACAGTTGTATAAATGATAAAACCAAAATCCATCATATTTACTGCTGGTACAGACATATTATATTGTCATATGTCTACAAACAGGTAAGAGCCAGCTTTTTCTAACAAGAAGAAGTTTTTATGTAAAATAATGAGAAGAGCTGTGCAAAAATAAAGCCTCAGTCCAGGCTGTCATTTAGGACACTGTCATGGGATATATGGGTTTAAATCTCCCTAAAGAAATCTGGATGTGAGCCCAGAAGTTTTATACCAGGTGAATTTTTTCAACAGTGACAAAACAGGAGAAGTGTTTTGAAAAGAAGTCTTGACCTTTTCCAAAAGATGTGCTGATCCAATTTTGCAGTAAGTAAAAAATTTTAAAAGACAATTATAATTCTATAAAGACTACGATCCCTTGACATGTGGGAGATCCTTCTTTGAGTCCAAAGAGGAAAGCATTTTAGCCTTGGAAAATGGTAGGTATAAAAATATTCTGTCCCTCAGCACATGCAAAGGATTAGCATTAAGAGCTTTCTGCCTACCCTTGTGAAGACTTCTGAAATTCTTGATTGTCCCTAGGCTGCTAATTTAGGGCTAATCTGGTACAGTTTTAATTTAGCCCTAAAAGTCTATAATGACACTAAAGCTGTTTCTGACAGTTCAAATCATGACAAACAATACAGAACTACTCAACATGTTCTAGGTATTTTTAAAGCTTATGGTTCTTGTTCATAATTGGCAAACATATCCCCAAAAATACTTATTGTAACTTTAAAAAAAAATCACCCCATTTAATTTCCAGAAGGATCTCAAGGACAATTTAGTCTTGATTCTACTTTAAGATATTACCTTTAAATGGCTTAACACTACATGCTTACTGTATGGTTTGTCAAGCTGATTTTTCATGAAAAATCTTCTCATACTCTAATTTATCATTTACTATTTTATAGGATTTTTTTTTCCCATGGTGAGTCCTCAGTTGTGAGGACTTTCTTGTTAGGGAGGTAGTTTTCTTATACAAATGTCATGTAATCCTCTAGAGAATTGTACAGGTTGGCAAGAGAGTTGTTTGCACTGTAAATATTTTGCTTCTGGCTAAATTATTGCTTAATTTTGTTTGTAAAATTTAAACAAAACACAAAAGCAAAATACATGATGTCAAAAAAAAACACAAAGGAAAAAGATGTTTTTGGGGGATGTTAATAGATTTTGCTCTCTCTTAGATAATTATCTCTGTGTTTCAGAACTTCATATTAAAATAAAAAATAAAATATCATGAATAGGAAAGTAAGTCTCATCACTGACATCTTTTGTCTCAGTCTCATCATGTTACACTTGCAAGATCCAGTCTCCATTGCTCTAGGGGCTCATCCCTAGCCTTTACTGGAGACTGAAAGCATGTATACCAAACCTCAAAGTTTGAAACAGACTTTGCTTATCATTCTGAGCTTCCATGATGTGGTAGAATTAGCAAACACCTATTAATATAATACTGAGTTCTGATGAGTCTAAACATATTTGAGTAATATACTTTATACTTGAGTCCCTGATTAGATCTGATTTAAAGGAAAGAATGAGAAAGAATTATGCAACAAAAATCTCTGCTTCAGAAAAATCTGTCATTTATAGACAAAAAAAAACAGGAAGAAGAAAAAGGTGGCATTACTAATTTTAACTATGAACCATTATAATGAAATGGTCAATAAATTTCAATTTTAAATGTTTTTTAGTCGATAGTCTTTCATTATTGAGAAATGAAAATTATTTCAAAGCATTTTCATCAATATGTTCTGAACATGGTTTTATTGGCAAAAATTATCTAACTGATCAGCTGCATTAGATATCTGAATGCTTTTAGTGACTGTTTGAACTCGTGTCTCTTTTTTGTCAGTAAATTTTCTTCCTACTCAAGGGCTAAAGTAAGAAGTAAAATCACCCTCTTTTAAACTCCATTTGCTAATGTCCCTTTTTAGTGACCAGTAATACTCAACTACTTTTTTTAGCCCGTCTCCTCTTTTGTTCTTGTGCTTAGATGTTTAACAAATACATGAAGTGACACCTCTGAGTCCATTAAAGATAATTGAAACTTCTCATTTTGCAAGATATTGCTACAATTCACTATTAGGAAAGTAGAGTAAAAGTTGCAGCACAGATCCATTACACTACCACAGCAATTACTTTCTGCTGTTACAGATTATATCTAGACCAGTGTACAAGAAGAGGGAAAACAATGTAATGTATGTTACAAAGGACCATCCATCACTTGATGGGCATAGTCATGACGATATAGAAGGTGCAATTTAACCAGTATCAATGGAGCAGTTCTTTATATCCCCTAATGAATAATCATTGTACATATCCCTTTCAATTATTTATATCTTCCTATTGTCCATTTCTCTGAGGAAATATTAGTTTCACCTAGCCAAGTAAAGCATTGCTGTCTGCAATCTCTTGAAGAAAAATAATCTAGACAGTAGGCAAAAATATGAACTAGTCTAAATCTGAGCAATACCACAAAAACCCTGTCAAATGTTATTTTTATGTAGTATGGGCTAGATAAATTCATCATTTAGAGTATAAATAAGGTCAAGGATGATCTTATTTTAATACTAGGCCAAGATTTTGAATAATTTTTTCTGAAGGAACCNTATATACATGTGTAATCTAAGTCAATGTCGTGACACTTTAAAGGGCATTTGTTCTGATAGCAATTGGCTTAAATTATAATATCTGGCTACAGAATTTGCAAACGTGCTGGCATGGGCACTTCCTTTGAAAAAAATTTTCCATCAGTAACATTGAAACTGACAATAAAACTACATTGGAGTAAAGAAAACCAGGTTGCAACTTCTGGGCAATTAGTAGATTAATATAAATCTTGTCAGAGTTCTGTTGCTTTAGAACAGATTTAGGAAGAACAAAGTCTAAAACTATCCAAAGTGGAACCCCAGGCATGGTACAGAGATCACAAGAAAAGTCAAAAGACTAAGAAATGCACATAAAATGGGCCAACCCACCATTCCCAAAGTAAAGTTATGGATGAAGATTTTTCTAACTATTGAAAAGAGCAGCCCACTGTGAATAACTTCTCTGTCAGTACTTAATAGTCATACAGCCAGAATCTTCACACAACCTAGATAAGGCATAGTTACTTCAAAAACAAGCGGAAAATAGAGTTGTGAAATATTAGTAGTTAAATTGGGGTTCAGGGGGAAAAGTAAAATCAAGAAAAAAATTCCCACCATTGCACTGAGACCAGTACAGTCAATACATCTTCCCAAAGATCAGAAGTAGTGAGTTTACAGGAAAGTAGAGAATTATACATACTTTGATATGTCGCCATGAATCTAAAAAATGTTAGCTTTATAAAATGAAGTCCAAGTATCTTTCTGATACAGGTGGCCCCAGGAACATGTTCTTTTAAAAGTCAAAATTATGGATATTAGTCACATATGACTGATCACCCAGATGCAGTTTTTCTTTTCATATTTTTCTTTGCACTTTCAAAAACTGCTTTTTATGCATTCATAGAAATGATTTTTTAAAAATACATTTATACATTCAAGTTTGTTTTTCTATACTTCTATCAACTCAAACTAAGATGCTTATGTATTCTTGATAAATAAGCAAATATAGACATGTGAAAGAAATATTAACCATGTAATGTTCTTTTACATACTTATAGAACAAAAATAATATGACTTCTTTCATCACTAAGACTATTCACTTAGTATGAGTTAAAAGATATACTACTGTGCAATATTTTCATCTAAAAAGCATCTTTACCACCTGAATAAGAATAAACTGTGATATAAATATAAACATAAGCACAAACATATTAAAAATTAAGATACAAACTCTTTAATATTTGTAGTAACTTCTCAGTACAAATAAAAATGTGTATATCATAACGGTGTTGGTAAAAAAAATTATAATGTGGTCTTCTAAAGAATTCAATATCATGGAGTGGGGTCATTTACAAAATTTATAATTTTCTGCACTTTTTGTCTTTTTTTCTAATTTTTTTGGGTGAAAAAAGAAATTGCCCCAAATATTTAATTCACTGAAAGTGCTGAAAAATTCTGAGCACTGTTATGATAAAGACAGTTTTGATGACAACCTGAATGAGAAATCATTCCATACAAAAAACCTAATTGATTAACATGCACATTTTGTATTTCATCAAATCAAATGTCATTTTAAGACTTCTATCTTTTTTACTGTTTTCAAACATTTGCTCCGATGTTAAATTTTGAACAGTTGCCACCAGTATTGTAAAAGATTAACATGGCTGGAATGTTTGACATATAAAAGTGTCAGCATTTATTAGTGATAAACACCATCCTCTCTCCTCTCCTGATGGATTATATGTTCTCTCATTAAATGGAAAGAAAGGATGACAGGGACAAGCAATATTCTGGTGTTTTCTGTTAAAATGTTGCTGGCATTTGAGGTGACTTTTTTATACTTTTCTAAAAGCAAAGGTGTCATTGGTAATTGATTCTCTTGGGAAATTTATGATAAAAATCACATATACTCCTACAGCTTAGAGGACTGTCAAATTTTAACTCCATCAGTTTTCTCCTAGACATGTCAGACAGAAGTGTTAACAAGAAAATGTTAAATAAGTTAAAACTTTTAAACTGGTATTTAGGGAAAGGAAGATTTTAAATGTAAGCACTGATTATACCAATAAGCCTGAAATGGATCTTTTGTATTTTCAAGATTTTAAAAATTCACGACAATTAAGTAACTTAACATCATGAACCTAAAGTGGAATTACAACTCTGTATTGGTTGAAACAGTTATATATGTGACTATATAAAACTTGCGTCCTTATTGTTATCTTATTTCTTACTCTTTCTCTCCCATATTATCCTTGTTTGTCCTGGGAAGAAGTTACAAGTGCAATTTTGGTGAAAGAGACCTGGCTTAACTATATTCCTTTCTAGATGAAGCGTCTTAGCCAACTTCATTAAGTTAAACCTGGCACAATCTGAATTGCAAAATTGAGCATAACTAAAAATATCTAATTCTTTATGCAGTTTTGGCAGCTATTCCATACTCTGGTACAAAGTAGGTCATCCACAATTTTTTTTGTGTAATGGATATTCTGTTGTACAATAGCATCATTTACCTCTCCATTTACTCTAATTGAGGGCAGTTTAGTTTGAATTAAATTTAGTTTTACGGCTGAAGCACCACAATAACAGAAAAGTCAAGGTGAACACGGCCTTCTTTTTTGTTTACTTGATTAAAGTGCATTCCTATGCACTTCTTGCTAGAGTTAAGAAGTCCTACATACTGCTCCTACCAAAGGCAATATTAATAAAATAGAAGCCATTGGAATGAATTCCTACTGAAGAATAGAGACCTAAAGGAATATTTTATCACAATGAGGTATTTCTCTGACAGAATGTCACTGCTGCTCAAATGGTTAAAGGAGACAATTATAAAGAATAAGTAATAACCACAGGTTTTACATATATTAACATATTGCATATATTAACAGATAGAAATAAAGAATCAATCTGCACTAAGCATAACATCAAAGTCTATATCATTAAATATCTGTATTAATCAGAAAAATGTTATTCTGATTGATAATTTTCTGCATCTGTGTTGACTTCTTTCTTTTCTCCCTCCGTTGTTGCTATCAGACATATACAATATCTACGTTTTTCCCCCTTATTGCTTTTAAGAAAAATTAAGACTAAACTGGCCACTGCAGATTTCCTGTGAGGATGCTTCAGGTTTCCTGATTCAGAATGAGGAGATGACATATCAGAATACCAAGCTGAGGTCTGGGAGCAACATTTTGTGACTATGCCATGGAAAGCAGTAATATGGCTGAGAATTCCATTTGTTTTTAAAGGTCTTGACTTGTTCAAGAAGCCTGATGTCTCTATCCCTTCTGGCTGATTTATCTTGTTTTAAAAATTGTCCTTCTTTAAGTTTCTCTAAGCCTTGATTTTCCAGTATCATTTCATCTATATGCAGTTCTGCCATTTTTTGCCCTCATTTTCTATATTTTTTTTCCTCAGAATTTATTAGTGCTTGATCCTTCACTGATGTTGCTACAAGTTCTGGTTTTTTATTGCATCATATTTCCAGTTTAATTTTTTCTCTGTGAGATCACTTTTCACTACTTTTTTTGATGTTTCCACTTATAAGGTCTTTGTTTCATCTCTCTTTTTTGCAAACTGCCATTAGATCAGGTACCTTGGAGCAGTTACCTTGAGTGTTCCCAATGCAATATAGTGACAACTAAACACTATGTATAGTGAACATTTGTTCAGGGATTTTTTTTTCTGTTCTTATTACCAGCAGAGTCCAGCTTGTATTTTTCTTCTCTTTCTACATTTTAAATAAAGTTCAGAAGTTCTAGCTTTTAAAACTTACTTTCCTAAAGTGTCTTCACTGGGAGGAAGTCCCCTAGCATCTTGAAGAAGCAATTTGTCCTACACCCTTTAGCAAAATAATTTTACTGCTGATATATGCTTGCAGGAGGTCTCCTCATGGTACAGTGGAGGGACTCATGAGCTGTGAGATCCTCAGTACAAGAGACCATAGCTGAAGGTCACACTGCCTGGAGAATTACTGCTAGTGTAAGGAAACTGAAATATTTTGTGAACTGAAGACCTAGTTCACAAGAGATTTTTCTTTCCACATTCACTTTATAAGTGCATTTACCTCACTAATTCACACACTAGAGGGACAACTTTGGGTATACACACCAATAAAGTTGTACATGGAAACCAGTAAGTTTTTCCTTTGGCTTTAGGGGGATTTAATGCAATGTTCATGACAGATTGATATGAGGATTAGGTTTCTAAGACAAGAAAACTTGTTGCCTGTAACATGATAGGGAGTACAAAGCACAATAAATTATATTAATTGGGAAGCAAAAATCTTAAACTTTTTATTTCCTCTTAGTCATGCCTGGCTTCAGTCCTCTGTGTTTTCCATATATGGAAAAATCTGTTGGTTTGAAACATCAAAAGTTGTAAGCACAAAAGCTGTTTGTCAATGCTCCTTCTCTTGCTTATAATATCAAGAATTGGGACAAATAAGTTTCTTTGGCAGATCACTGCAGGGTGACAATAATATCCACAACATTTAATTTACTTATTTTTATTGTGTTGATTTCTTTTTTATGACTGCATGCATGCAGATTCTCTGATAAGTGATCATGGTCAGCATAATACAAGAACCAGCTTCAGCAAGGCCTACTCTGGATTATATGAAAGAGCTTTAAAATCTAACAGAATTAGATAGGGATACTTCTCTTTAAATGAAAGCACTAATTTTCAGGTGCTCAGCAATAGGTTTTGTCAGGTTTGAAATGCTAAAGCTAAATAGTCTTTCATTGTTGAAAAGAGATTTCTACAAAAAAGGAAGATGATGGAGGAGCATATCTGCCCTTTGTCAGAATGGTTATGCAAATTACTTCTTTCAGAACTCATTTAGCATTTTCTCTTTGGTGTGATACTCCAGGATACCAACAAATCTTCAGTTTACTCTTTTCAATTTCCTAATCAGGATAGATACTACTACCAGCAGCCTAGAAGGTTTGGGGGTTTTTGAAGGTTTTATCCAGTAGAAGGGCTAATTTCAAGATGTAACCCATAAGCAGCATTTTAAACTAAAATATTTAAAGGAAAATAAAAAAAGAAACCCACAAAAAAATTCTTAGAAAACTGTCCTATCTTATTTGTGTTCATTAAAGCATCCTCCATCATAATATGTGCCTCCAGCTCTACTGAGACACAGGTTATAGATCAAGGAGATCATTTACACTGAGACTATAAAATTGCAGCATAAGGAAAGTGTTATGTATGGGTATAATTTGTGTAGATAGTTGTGCATGTAATAAAATTGTAGTTATAGAATTCATACTTTGTAACTATAAAATGCTTTAGAGAAACTAACTAAGACACCAGGAGCTCGCCTCCTGAGTCGCCAAATTAACATTAAAAAGATCCTAGCCAGGAGGAGACAATAGCTGACAACGCGGCCATTACCAACCCCGCCAAAGCCATTAATGACCGGAGACCAACTCAGCCCCAGGAGCAGAGGAGCGAAAAAGCCCCGAAGGAGGAATGCGCCCATTGTCCTCCTACAGGAAGACACCTGGACTCAATTCTGTGGCCGATAACCTGCTCAGAGGACATCTACAGCCGGGAATTCCTGCTCCGTGAAGGGGGACTGCATGAATATGTAATGACCTTATAGCCAAGGGCGAAATAAAACATATAAAAACCTCCGGCAAAGATGCAATGGCGGGCAGACTCGAGGAAGGCAGAGTCCCTGTCGGACTGCCCCCAGAGCGCTCTGTAAGGCTGTGGGTGGAATTCGAACTCTGAATTGTAATCCGATCGCAAATAAATTTAATTATTAATTTTTAATTTGGATTGGCTGGTCTTCATTCATAACAGAAAGTACACAAGGATTGTTATAACTTGGAAATCATAGTAACTGTACAGAGACCTTCAGATTTCTGTTATAAAAAGATGGCAAATATGCTAAATACTAGTGTTACCTTAAAACATGTATTTTTGAAACTTTGTAAAATTGTCTACTTTTAATATCAATCCTTGTTGTATGCATTCTAAGCTTTTATTTATCTTCTCATCATTCTACTCTCTCCTGCTTGTCAGCCTCTTCTGTCATTTTCCCTCTCTCTGTTATTCCTCTGGCCTCTTTTTGTGTCTTTTTTCTCTTGGCTTTATTTTTCTCTCCCTGGAGAGACTCCCAGATCACATTAGAAATGTAGGTTAGACTTCTGATGTCATTCTTAGAGAAAGAAAAAGAAATTACAACCTTAGTGTTCAAGGCTATATAGGAAATCCTCTTACATGATTCTGTAGCAATGCTTTTTCATGATCCTGAGATGCTTGAATGTGTATTTTTGGATAGGGAAAAAATGAAAACTTGGGAAGGTATAACTTTAGAGTGTCTGAAAACTTACGCAGGGTTGCTTTTCTCACTGCAGAGTTGGTGTTGTGCTAGCCATCCAGTGAGAAAAAATTCAGAAATGTCACTTTAAAATGAATTAATGCACTGAGTTTGGGATTTGAGATGTATTTATTTCATCAGCTCTTCCTTGTTAAGACAATGCTGTGTGCTATGAAAGCCATAATGAGATGCTTCAATCCCTGCAGTTACTGTAGGGAACACAGGTGCCTGAGTTTCACAGATTCTACTGCAGAGCCTGAAGCAATGACATTTAGAGCAGTCAGGTTCCTTGTCTATTAGACATCTTTCTGAATAGAAATAGGTATTCTTGAGCATCTAAGTTGTATGGTTTGTTTTGTCAGGTCAGGATCAAATCTTGTTAAATTATACAATATGTTTTTTATTACAGTATTTCTGTAACAAATGCTCCATACATAGAAACAGCAGTCCCATATATGTTAACACAATTTTTTCTGAAACCAAAGATCTCAGATGTAGGCTGTTATTCTTTTTAATGGTCATAATTATGAGTCACTCATACAGTTGTTGCATGGTTTTAAAGTCTCAAAACCTATTGTAAATCATCCTGTATACTACACAATGCAAGATGTTTTTTCCAATTCCCTTTTTTAATTGACAAACCCATTTGTATAAGAATAGGATCGTTGTTTCTAACAATTCACCTGCTAGACAGAAGACACTATTTTGTTGTAGAAAGCAATCAGGTTAGTCTGGCATGATTTGCCTTTGGTCAATTCATGTTGGCTTTTGTCAAGCACCTTCTACATTTGACTTTAGGGTACCTCAAGAGTTTAAAATGGAAAGCTTTACATCTCAGACATGTATGTGACTAGGAAGAGGATTGGGGTTTTTTAATATGGTTTGATTTAAACTCTTATAATTTTGTCTACAATGTATCATATTTACTTCCATGATACCTCAAGCTGTCTTTTGTATTTAATTCTCTTGTCTTGTCTGTTCAGTCAGATCTAGACAGCGGGGTAGCTCTCTTTGTAATCAAGTACTGTCCCTGTAAATCTATAAGTTGCATTTCCCATTTACCTCTCAGTAATGAATTTTGATACACAGGCACAGCTGTAGTTTGTTCTAGTTCTAATATTTCTGTCTGCTCTGAGCAACCAAGCTACAGAACATTTTATCCACATTTATCTCAGTAATATGCATCACAAAATACATATAGCAATGACAAAGTCAACAGGCTTTTATAAGAACCTGTTCCTAATTACTGTAGGTATTTTTATTATTTATTTATTTTATTGAAGATCCTTGTAATTCTATGTATTTGTGCAAAATCCCATGTGATAGGACAATGTTTTTTTAATTTGTTCTCTCAATTATACAGTTGAGAGTATGGTCACACAAAAATCCTCTGGATGAGCTGTGAGGCTGTCCTTTTTTCAGGAGGTCTTCAAAACAGTCACTTGTAAATCATTCCTTAACAAGTTAAACTAAAATAAAAATGGAGAGTAATACATGAGAATCTGCTTTTTTTTTTTTTT
>VXBC01003780.1:86808-101548 GCA_013399945.1 Ploceus nigricollis
CTCAGCTGATGTTAGTTATTGCTGAGGCAGAGAAAGAGAATTTTTTTTTTAAAGACAGTTATACATTTAGAAACCTACATTATCACTTAACCTCTAGTTAATTGATCACTAATTATCCTTAGGATTCAATGAGGCTTAATGAGACTATACTCCTTTCTACTACCTTTCTTATGTACATGCATACATTAAAAAAAGTCTTAAATTGTTTTTTCTAAGCAAATCAACTTTAGCAGGTTTTCAAAAAAAAATACTGTCTTTTTCATCCTTATTTGAAGTATTTTGAAATGTCTGTTTGTATATGTTAATATTCCTGTAATTAAGCTATCAGACTTATGCTACTCCTGATACACCTCTTGTGCAAAGCAAATGGGAGTAATTATTTTTTTTCTGTTGATATGAAGTGTTTCTTAAACTAACAGACATCTTCTCTTCAAATGTCTCTTTTCCAAAGAAGCTTTGACTTGCCTTCACAAAAGACTTGCTAGGTATTTTGGATTTGCCTGTCAATCCCAACAATGTTGACAAATACAAGACATTACCTGCTGTCCAATTCTTATGATGGAAAAAAAGAATAGGTGTTCGTGTTTCTATAAAACAGTTACTTTACAGCAGTTTCATCTTTAGGATAAGCAATCAATGCAATTTAGAGAAACTTCTCTGATAACACGGTTATAAATCAGTCAAAAAAGCGCTACAAAACATAGTGAAAAACTGTCTTAATTGAAAGCTTCAAGTTGTGACTTTAGAGGGCCTGTGAGACCAACTGTCCCTGGCAGCCACCTGGCTGGAAAATCCCATTTTATATACGGATTGTTTTGACAGCAGCCAACCATGAAGATGAAAAAGTAGCAGCTGCTGATTTAGTTTCCCTTGGCATCTTCCAGGAGAGGATCTAAGGCTCCCTGAGCATGTACATTAAGTTATGACACCTTAATAACTATAAGTTGTGAAGTCCAGAAGGAGGTTGTGATCAAACTGCAGGGCTTATTATTTTAATGACTCTAATAAAATGTTTTAGAGGAACATGTAAATTCCAGCCAGCTTCGTAGTGAAGAGATCAGCCTGTGCTGCACTTGACTCAAGACGAGAAAGGGATTTAGTTCAATTTATTTTTTTGAAACTCAATGTATTTAACTTGCTCCAGAGTAGCAAGTGAAAAATACACTGTTTTCTTTTCAAGTGTGGAAAGTTTTGGGTGATTTGAAAATGTCATACTCTGCTTTCTCTGACTTGCTCAAAAGTTCTTGGAATAAAGGTGTGAAGCAATGTTTCAATGGAGAATAAAAATAATAATTGTGAATTATTGCATAGAACACAGGCTGCATATTGTGAAGGAGACCAGCTCTGCTTATTCTTCTTCCAGGGGTTTCTATACCATGTGCCGAGTTTTATCAATAGATATTTTATCAATATCTTTTTAATAAAGAGCTATAAAATTATTATATAGAACTTTAATTATTTGGTGGTTTACTTTTATTATGATACATATTATATGAAAATTATACTTTGATAATATTCTTACAAGTTATGTTTCTAAAAACTTAAATATTTCCAAATGCTGTAATCTTGGAGCAGTCTGTAAAAGTGGGTGACAGCAAGGTGTGGGGTTAAGTTAACACTGGAAATTCAGTCATTCAGCTAAGAACACAAAAAGGTCTGGGACAACTTAAAAAAAACTTCTTCGCTTTGTCAGCAATTTTATGTTGGGGCAGTCTACGTGGTGCAGGTGTCCAAGCATTCAGATTCATCCAGACCAAGTCATCCATGTTTAGAAATGTAATTTTTATTGTCAATATAAATATGCCAGCACAGTCTTGGGATATTTGTTGCCATTGTGCCATACTACCTACTTACTGCATGCGTTTCTAATAACAATAATAATNAGGTTTTGTAGATAAAAGAATCTAAATTCCATCTCTCTTTGATGAAATTGTCACTAGAATAATACCACATCTGCACTTTCTAAGCAAACCAGCAATTCACTGACCTTAAATTTCAAATAGAAATTCCAATGTGCTTTGTAAAAGAAAATATTTGTAGCATCTTCCTTTTAGTGGTCCATTGCAATGTTCCTTCAGTTCTGCACCATGTAGATAAAAAGCCAAAAACTAGGTATGTTCTAACTTATTTCCAAAGATTTGATGCTGAATGTAGGGCAGTTTTCTTTTTTTTGGAACCTGATGTTTTACTTAAAATCAAAGTTCCTGTTTCTGCTATCTGTGGAATTGCCTACTGTGTAGTCTGTGTTACCTGGATAGCATGTGTAAAAAAAGATATTGAAAATGAAATTGCAAACATACCAGAAACGAAAAGATTTTCTACAAGAAATAGGGCTTCTAAAGCATAGACAAAAGAAAAATTTAGCATATAAAAAAAAGCTTATGGAAGTATACCATTGTTGCAGTTCAATTGGTCACCAGCAGCCTTTATTAAGCAGAGGAATGGTGGATGAATTTCAGATGACACTAACTAGATTGTGCTCTGACCTGGAATATACAGTACTTGAAATTTCATGGCTCTCTCCCAGACTATTAGTAATGGCAGCTTGTATGCAGCAAACTCAGCATGTAGCAAATGACAGATAAGCCAAAATCTGGGCACCTGTCCATAACTGAATTGTAAATAAAATTCTCTTTCTGCCTTTGGGAAAGTAGCGTCTGTCTTACATTTTTTAGCGTACAATTAAGAGATTACTTTAAATTAATATTCCCCATGTTCTATTGCATGCCATCTCTTGGTTGATAAATTGATAATAAAATTTCAAAATTTATAATATTCTAAATATTTAATATGCTTACTCTGAATAGAATTTATTTTTAAATGTTTGAAAATGCTTTCCACAGCTCACACTGAATTGAAAATTATGTTGTTTAACATCAGAAGTATGTCGTGAAGTTTTACTTTAATGAGAAAAATTGAAATGTTTGTCTTTAAATAGCATGTAAATTTTTTTCTCACTGTATTGAATTTGACTTTTATATTCTTTTTTCATCATTGGCTTCCTCTGTTGATTGCGTAATGTTAACATTGTAGGCATAAGGAGAAAATAGATCTGATTAGAGATAGCTTAAAATTTTTCTTTCATGCTTGAAATATACTCAAGTTATGTAGAATTTAACCAATTGCACATTTGCATTATACCTTTTGTCAATTTCACAATATTGTACAAAAGACATCGCTAAGGTAGTGACTAACATTTCCTTCATTGGTTAGAATTTGTCATTATCAGAATTTTCATCTGCATGTAGCATATGCCAACAATCTGATAGCCTTTAAATTCTGATATTGGAAGAGTCTAAATTTAATTAAGTTATGGTAAAGCTGAAACATCCTCTTCCTTTCCCGAAAAAGTGCAGCTTAAGATCGAATTCAGGCAAGATTCACCAAATCTGTACTTTGAGTGGGACTTTTTATTCCAGTAACAGTTATTGTACGAAAATTAATTCCAATGTAGTAAAGATTTTCAACAACAACCCTTGCTGAATGTAAAATCACTTTCTTCACTTCTAATTAATTTCTGCAGTATTTTGTCCCAATGATAAATGTAACATTTAAATAAAATATGTACAAGTGACATTCTGTTCAAAGTGCAAATATCATAATGTAACTCTTGAGAATAAAGAAGGAATGATAATTATCAGTAGCAACAGTGCTAAACCAAAGCTTATACTCTTGACAATCCCATCTGAAACCATTCTATGAATGTTCCGAGTTAAAGTTTTGATAGATATGCAGTTAGAATGTATTAATTTTTAAGATCTCTGGAAAACCATTGACAGAGAAAAAAACGTCTTGTATTTAGCAAGGTGAGAAATTTTGATGAGTTCCTGCAGAGCTGTGGAAAAACCAAGGACCAAAAAATCATCAGCAAAGAAGGCTTTTTCAGCTAGAAAGAACTCCATTTTAAAGCAATGAAGATGAGAAAAGCTTCATGTGCTGAAGGAAAGGAGCTGATAATTCTACTTGACTGCAAAAGAAATGACACATTAAAGACAAAGCTGCAGTACATAGTCTTGGTATAACAGCAAGTCAGACAGATATATTTGGCTCACGTGGAGGAATTAAAAGGGTTGAAGGGAATAGCATAGGGTCTCAATAATTGCTGTAGAAACAAGAAAAGAAACCTAACTTAGAGAAGGTGATACAATTGTAAATGGGAGTGACTTAGATGTATTCCCTATCCAGGTGTTTAACAAGCTCAGATAGGAAACTGTGCGAAATATTTTAATTTTTATAGGGTGAATTTTATGGGAAAAGCCTTTGCATTTATTTTAAAGCAGACAGCACCATTACTGTGATTATCAGCAACTCGCTTCCTAGGTAGCATATTATTTCAGGGAGGAGTTAAACAAAATATTGACTGATCAGGCAAAGGCAGAGGAAGAATTCTGAAGAAGGAGACTACAGTATCAGAAGCCCAATGTGGTAGTTTACATTTTTGTTAATTGTGTTTGTTAAAAGTTGTTTGGAAAATTTAATCCCCAGTTGGTATGTTCCTTGTTCCCCCCNAACCAGCTTGAGCAGGGAAGCTTGCCTTCTAGCCTGCCAAGCCCACACTTGCGGCTCATCCCTGTCATTGGGCAGTCCGAGCTAGCCTGCAGTGGGGTCTGCACCATACTGCCAGACAGCAGAAGAGCCACAGCCCAAGTGAGCACTGCAAGCAAAATAAAATGGCTGGTCATTTGTCCAGGATTATCCAATATCTGTTTTCTCTGTGTTCATCAGAGAAAACTGTTCTTCAGACCTTTGTGTGAAATATTGTGTACAAATCTATTTAAAACTGTCCTGTGTTTAACAGAATGTCAGACGTGATGACTGAAACAGTTCCTTTGACATTATTACTATTAGTGAAAATACATTGAAGGGAGTTTTGGATGCTAAATAATTATTACAACAATGAATATTTATCCACTGATAAAAAAATAAAAAGCCAACCAAAAAACCAAATATGCATTAAATCTAAAATAAAGCTAATACAAAATCCTTTTACATCAAACTAATACAGGTATAGAGATAGCTATCACTGAACCATCTTTGTCCTTGGTGTGATAAAGGTCTCCTTCCATTTCTTTCTTGATGACCTCATTCTGTCAATGGGTTCATGACTACGCAGTGATATGCATAATGTATTTTCATAGATTATCATTAATAAAATCCTAATAGAATAATCAATAATACAGTAATATAACACAATGTCATCCAGACTCTGCAATATGTAGGAAACAGAAAAAAAAAAGGCTTTAAGGAAAATATTTTAAGAGTAATTCCTCATGAGAAGTTCCTCATAGTCAGCATATTACATATCCAAAGGGCCTGTTTGCTTTTCTCAGTGTATGCCTAAGAGGGAGCAAAGTGGCCTATCCCAGGACCAGGACCACGCTAATATGTGATCAAAGCAGACACACAGCTCCAGTGGACAGGAGCAATCCAGAGCCTGGCAATACTTTATTGGCTAGTACAGAGATAGTCTGAACTCCCTGCTCTGACTGTGGTTCTTCTTGAAACGTCAGCATTATGAAAAGTGATGCTACTCTGGCCTAGGATCCAATGATCAGTGTCATTTTGTTTTGTTAAAGACAATCTGTAGTTTGATTGCATCAAATAAAGGATTTCTGATGCTATAAATTATTTCCATACTTTAATTATTATTTTGATTTTATGTTTAACCAGAGTTTTTCTTAAAGATAATAAAAATTATTAATGATTGGAATACAAACCAAAAAATCACTGTCCAATGATTGTACATCAAATACATAAATCTTGCATGTTAAAGAAAGATTGATTTAAAAATCAAGAGAGGCATCAGTTTGTATTTTAACTCTTTCAAAATTTTGAAAATAGACAAGAGATGTTATATAAATTTATTTTTCTTTCTTTTTTTCCCCCAGGTCCTATATGTTAAAAAAGAATGTACTTTTCTTCAAAGGGCCATTGCTTTCCACTGATCCCTCATAAATGACCCTTTTCATGTTACTGATCTGTTAATGACCACAGTACATTCTGTTTCATATATTTTCTTCAGCAATTGTAATCTTACCCTCTTTAAAAATTACTTCTTTAATGAGGCTATGCCAGTAGTAAAATCTTAATTGTTTTTCCTAAATTTCACATTAAGCACTAGATATGGCAATCACAGTTCACATCAAACCCAGTTCCAAAAGAGCTCTCCTATTACACTGATATGTACAATGTGTAGATCAGTACTTCAATCCACTATGCTTTTCAATACACAACTTTCTTGTGGATAAGTCATGAATAGTACCAACAAAAGTACATTCTTCTTGTATGTTAATCCTCTTCTTTTAACACTAGTCTTTTGGAGTCACGTTCAGATAATATATATTTTACTCCCTCATCCTTCCCCCCACAGAAAGATCTTAAATATAAGAATTAAGATGAAAAATTCTTTATTAATTTTAGTTTTTGAAAATGCATATTAAAAATGCAAGCCCTTCTCTGTTTAGCAGCTTCATAGAATAGTTTTTCTGGTCTGGAGATTCACCAATTCTCCATACAGAAAAAACTACTCTTTTTGTTTTCCAGAAAGCAGGTAATTAATAATCTTAGTCTTGACTATCTTCTTCACCTCAGTGTGTTAACTCTCCTCCAGGTTTAAGCCAGTTTTAAGCCAGTTTTAGTCTTTCTATAGCATTTCACACTATTGTTTATCTTTAATGTAGATAGTTAAATGTAGATCAAAAAACTGCACAATTCTGAGTGTCATTTATATAATCCAAAAGGTAGGGCTTTTTATCATGACCCTATCTGCAGGCATATTTCTTAGAATGTCTTCCCTTGAGTTTGTGTATAACTGAATGTCTCAATATTTCCCTCTTTAAATGAATATTCTCTTTTTGTTCTGTGCCATCTACAGTAGTAAACAGATTTCATCCAACATTAATGTTTGTCTAAAGGTAGAAGAAATTTAATAAATGTAAAAGACTGAAGTATTTGCTTCCTTTCAGCCTTACAACTGTGCTGAAATCTTTAATATCTTCCTCATTCTGCCAGATCTCTTGATTCTCAAAAGCAATTTTTTCTTAATGAAGGATTTACATACTCATTAATTCATATGGTTTTCTAGTGAAACCTTTATTTTCTCTGTGTCCCATTAATTGCTAGTATTGTTCTGGTACCATTTTTTCTAACATCACATTAATGCATGCATCTGTGCCCATACAAATACTGCATTTTATTTCAGACTGCTAGTTTATTTATCTTATGCAAAAATGCTGGGTATGGTTGTTGTGAATTACTCCTCTGAACTAATGGTCTTAGATCTTCTTTATTCTCTTTGCTACGCTCTCATAACATTTGGTAGTGCATAACCACCACCACCCTTAGGCCATATCACACTATGATCTCAGGAATGTTTAGCCCTCGGCCTGGATTACTGGCAGTTCAGCTGCCCTTGACTTTATGAGAAACATTGTCTGCTCCCAAAACTTCTTCTTTTGCTGATACCTTCCTGGTGATTCTTTAAGTGACCTAAGGCATTTGTGGCATGGCACTTGTAAATTCTTGAAAAAAATCCCACAAATTATTGCAGTTCTCAGTACCTTTCCTTTGGGTCACAACATTGCCTTGTGTTGCATCATTTCCTTAACCATACAGTTGCATGTGCTTTTTGTTGGTTGAATAATTGTAACTTGAATCTCAAATCTGCATATTGCCCTGCTTCAAAATTGTTTACTGTTTCTGTTTAGAATTTGAAGTAACATTTCCAGTGTCAGAAGACAGTCCATATTTCACAAGCTGTGAAAGCAAATAAGCAGTCTCTTATGTTAAGAACAAATGAGCTGGCTTTTGCAAGTTTGAACAGGCTTACTCACTCTGTGTTAGTCAAAAAGTAGTTTAGCTATAAGTGCTTTGTTTTTATCTTTCTTTTCACTACATACTTAAAAACATCCTGTACGTGTCCTACTTCAGAATAAGTGAAGTTCTCTTCATCTGTATTTTAATTTTCTTCTCCTGACTTGCTGAAAGCTACATCAAATACTTTGGAGTAAGTCCATAAGATCTGCACTTTTTAACATTTTTAAAAAAGTAAATAATATTTAAGCTGCTTAAATATTTTTAAGCAGTTCCTTAAGAGATAGATGTCTTTTCTTTCTCTCTCATGCAAATTATGTATTTTTAGTTCCCATGTTTTATTTCTGGTCTATCTTGTGGTCAGAAGTCACTCAAAAATAGTCTGTTCTAGAATGGTTTATTGGCAGACTAGCACAGTTTAAGACAAAATTCAATATAATACAACAGTTCTAAGTAGCTCTCACTGTAGTCTCCTAAACATTCAAATTATTCCCCACCGTTTCTATCATAATTTGCTAATGAAAATTTATCATTTAGACTTCCATATTTGTCCACTCTCTTAAACTCTTAAAAGTGATCTTTCAGCATGTACCGTGTATTCACCTAACTGCATTTCTGTATACTCAAAAGGGGAAGCTTTTGCTATCTACCTATTTTTAGATATAGTTTATTTTTAAATTTTGCAAATGTCTTTTTAATATCTTTTCTAAATGAATAATAAAAATAATTTTTGATGCTTTGTATATATGACTGATTTAGTAAGCATAGAGTTTTTTTATCAAAATCAGAGGGGTGGAGTTGGAGCCTTTTACACAGTACTCCATGGGACAAGAGACAGGACCCCCTATTCGCTACATTGATTACAGCTAATAATGTCTATTACTGCAATGAATTTTCAGTAATAATACAACTCTCATGTCTAAATTGCAGTGTATGAGATATATCAAAATAACTGGATTTCCTCAGAATACTATGTAAATATATTCTGTATTTTCTTTAAAATATTTATTGCTTAATGAGCCTGTACTACGTTTCATTTACCTGTGCTTATATTCCTCAAACTCCTAGGAAAGCACAAATCATGCCACTTCTCCTAAGTATATTTTAATATACTTTAGTGGGTCTCTGTTGTTACCAAAAATTGCTGCTAACAGAAATCACTCCGATCCTGCTACTGAAAGTCTCTGTAAAAGTATAATTGCAACAATTCTATCAGTTTATCTTTGTTGGGCAAGTAATCAAGGATGGCAGACTGTGGCAGTCCAAAATCAGCCCATTACAGCCTTTCAACAACACCTCACTTCACGGCCAAAATAACATAAAATGGAATAGTACAGCTGATAAGTGTTTATATGTCAAAGCAGAAATAGTGAGGAAAACAGATTTGGGAAGTGCTTTCAAATTTTTTTAGGGAAATAGATATTATTCTTGGATTAATAGTAAAGGTTTTATATGGTTTTGAATTGGCAAACTGAATCATACAACCCAAGAATAAGCAGGTTGCATTTGATATAGTTTTGCTTCACAGGTTGCCACTTCCACATTAATTAATTTCAAAATTGAAAATGTGAGGAGAAATATTATCAAAAAAGACTTAAGTTTTCCCTTTGTGACTAAAAAAAATGGAAGAAAAATGTTTGAATTCGCTTTACAAAAAGAGAGTATGACTGGTTTTCCAAAGTATTGGTATACATATGTGTTACAAGACAGTGCAGAACAATGACCAAGTTTAGGGACTCCTCACAGAATCCAAAATGGTTGAGGTCAGAAGGGACCTCTGGAGGTCATTTGGTCCAACTGCCCTGCAAAAGGAGGGGTACCTAGAGCTGGTTGGCAAAGTCTGTGTACAGATGGCTTTTGAATGTCTCCAAGGATGAAAACTCCACACCCTCCCTTTGCAACCTGTGCCAGTGCTCAGTCACCCTGACAGTAAAACACTGTGACATCCAGACAGGGTGACCTCTGTTTCAGTTTGTGCCCATTGGCTCTTGTACTGTCACTGAAAAGATGCAGGCTCTGTGCTCACTCTATGCTCTCTCAGGTATTTATACACATTGATAAGATTGCCCCTGAGTCTTCTCTTTTCTGTGGTAAACAGTCCCACTTTTTTTTTTTTCCACTTTGTGGCTCTTCATTGGACTCTCTCTAGTATGTCCATGTCTCTGTCATACAAGGGAGGACCAGAACTGGACACACCGTGCCAGCTGTGGCTGAGTAGAGGAGGATTATCTCTGTCAACCTGCTGGCAGTACTTTATTTAATGAAGGCCAGGTGTACAACAGTACCCCCAGGTCTTTTTTGCCAAGTTCCTTCCTAGATGGCTAGCTCCCACCATATATTGACACTTTAGGTTTTCCTCCCCAGGTTCAGAACTTTGCAATTCCCCTTGTTGACCTTCATGAGATTCTTTTCTGTTTCTCCAGCGAATCCAGGCCCTCTGGATGGCAGCATGACCCTCTGGGGTATCAGTCAATCCAGACACAGACATAACTAAAATGAGAAAATAAAACGCAGAATATTATCTGACACTTTATTCATTTGTTCATTTTCAAAATACACATGGTCTTGTATAAAATGGATGAATTGGAAGAAAGAAGAAAGGGACATAGACAGAGATCATAAGGAGTGGTGCTATATGAAGCAAACGCATTGCATAAATAAGGTTTTTTATTAGATATGAAAAAAGCAGTGCAAGAAAATAGGTGTTCTCAAAGTGTTGAAAGAAAATTCCTTTGAGACAAGTCCAAAGAAAAAAAGAAGACTGAGAGCAGAAGCTAAGGTTCTTAGTGCTAACAGTGATGAAGACTAAACTAATAAATGGATTAAAATGTTACAATTACAATACTGGCTGGAAGGTAGACAAGGAGTCAGATGAACTATTGAAGGACAAGAGTGAGATGTTAATGACAAATGAGGTTCATATTGCCAAGAGGCTGAATGAATCCTTTGCTAGTGTACGCATGAAAGAATTTGAAGGTCATATTCCACAGCCTGGGATAAATTTTCTTGGTGAAGCAAGTGAAATGCTAAAAGGCTTTATGGTCACAATGAAGCAGGGAGTAAGGAAATTAGACCTATTAAAACTGACATAGTACCAGGCCAGGATAAATTACATCCTGAACATCTTCATGAAACTCTGTAACAAGCAGCAGGAACATTTCTGGATTAGGTATTTGTCTGAATATGAGAAAGGAAAAAACCAAGGGGTTCACCACAAGCAGCTAAGATAATTTATCATTTAAGTAAAGGACGTAAATGTTACATGAGTACTGCCAATCAAAGCTAAATATTAACTGATCCAATGTTCTGGAAACATCAATAGGAGAAATACTTAATCATAAGAAATTGCAATTTACAGAAATTGCTCAGTACAACAATAAATATATGGAATAAAAAAGACATAACTATTATCTCTAGATGTTGTTTTAATCAGTGTTATTTTGAGGGACTGGGGGATGAATGGCTAAATTACTTGTCAAATATCAAAAAAATAGGGATTTATGCTTTGGTCTGTTCAGTGAAAAGGCTCCTTTAATCAGTCTAATTAAGTGGCCACTGGAAAGTCAGTTGCAGCAATCAAAGGCAGCCAGATATACTGACCAATTACTTTGTTATGTACAACCAAATTCAGAGGTGGGTTCTGGGTTGAATTAATCTTGTTAAGGTTCTGAGCCACACACCTTATTATTAAGACATTTGATTTAATAGGGTATGTGTGTGGTCTTTTGTGTGTGTGCACATATATGTACATGACTTGTGTGTGTAATACACGTAACTTAATTTGCATTTATTCTTTTAAGTTTCATACTTACATTCTTCTTAAATTGTTATATTTTATGTTTTCCTAATGACACGTACATTTATTCAATGATTAATGTAAGTACTAAGAAAGTTTTCAGCAGTAGAGCCCCACTAGAAGTCTCCCACTATGACATCATGAAGTTGATAGTATTAGAATCAGTGGCATGACATATATGGAAAATATCAGGTACATAAGAGAAGGATACTTGTGATAAACTATTCAGTTTTACTTGTCAATAGGCACACTTTATGTCAGAAGAAGAGTTTACAGATCTAGAAGCCAGCATTTCATGACTATCATGAAGTATCATGCAGGGTGATGAAACATAGCAGATTCCAAACATTTCTGAAAGAATAGCAAGACATGGGAAGTCAGGAAGAAAGAAGAAGAAAAGAAGGAAGCAAGCAGGAGGTGATTCAAAATCAGATGTAATGCTAAGATGTTGGTCAAATACAAAAGCCTGAAATTTGGATACAGATTAGGATTTGGACTGTCTTTTATGTTACTGAGGTTACATGGATTGATTGTGGGGGAAGGTTTATATCTATGTAAAACAGCATTTGTGACAAAACATTAACATATTTATTTAAAGATATTTTAGGTAGAGAAGGTAGAGATTATGATTTTCTTAATTCTGGATGTGCCAAAAGTCACATTAAAAAAGAACCTGTAGGATGTAGCACTAAGAATACTAATGAACAATGAACAGACAAGTCGCCCAACAAGACTTCCAGCCAATTATAAGGGAAATAGGTAGAAATGCAATAAGGAAAAAAATCTAGAGAAAAATCGGTGAAGGCTCCTTTGTACATTTCTGACCTTTAATTCTGTTCTTGGAGATAATTTGAGGCCTAAATAATTAAGGTGAAACATCTCAGTTTATGAGTCAGTTCCATCTATTGAACAGCCATAATCTCCATTTCCGGAGATTTCCGGCAGGTACAATGTGGTCATCCTAATAATAAATATCTAATTAGTAAATATCTTCACATGCAGGTGATGAAAGATTCTTCAGCTGTAATAACTGAAGACTAGTTTAAAGGTGAAGCAAAGATCAGGCTCATCTTAGAAACAGAAAGCCAGACAGAGTCTCAGCCTTCGGCTAGTGTAGACAGAGTAGAGTAGAAATGAGAAATAGATGGGTGCTTAAAATCTAAGCTGCCTGAGAGAAAGAAACTAACCTTTAAAAAGATCTCATTCCCATTTTCTTCACATAAAACAGCCTGGAGATGCATGTTATATGTCCCTGGTAACTTTTTCATTTTATACTCAATTAGCTAGAAGTGCTTGATTTCTTTCAAATTGAAACCCCCAAACTATTATTTTGGAAAAAAAAAATTCTAATATCAAAACAAAGCACAAAACCACCATATGATACATCAGTTGCAATTTGTGTTTCCCTATGTTGTGTAAAAATGAGTAATTGAATATTTGCTTGTTAATTGCATTGTGTGCTGAGAATGTTTTTGGTACATTCTTGTAGAGTTATGTTTCTTAGTTCTTTTTATTTACTAGTACAGCTATATTGTTGATGCATTTGAGCACAAGTTCAAGCCAACAACACATATTCATAGTAAAATTCACAATAAAGTTGCAACCTCTCTTCTTTTTTTTAAAACATTTCATTATCACACAAATTTTTATAATTCAATTAACTATTAAAAGGTTTTTTCTCAGATTACAATATATTTATATTGAGTACTGAAAAACAATTAGACCCATTTAATTGTTTTAAATTTAACCCATTTTAATTGTTTTTCACAATATTTGAGTTGGGGTTTTTTGCATAATCATTCCTTCTATTGACTAAAGTCTAAAGAATCTTATTTTGAAATTACTACTATTAACAGAAAAATGTGTTGTGCTGATGCATTGAAAAAAGAGATAAAATGAAAGAAGATGCTGCTTCAACCTGAAATAGTAGAGTTTCATTTTAAGAAATGATAGAACCATTCTTTGAAAGCCTCAGTTAAAGCTAATTAGACAGATATTGAAGCATACAACTTTTCCTGTTTATGCCCTTATATTATTTTTTTTTCTCAAAGTAAAACTTGAAATACTCTGGAAACTATCTTTTTTAATCACAGAAGCCTTGAGTTGTAACTCGACTGAATTTTTATTAATATTAAAGTTTTGGATTAGTGATCATTTCAATATCGCCAGATATCTGACAGGAGTTTATTTCCAAACCTGTGCATAATGTGTCAGGCTGAAAATTAAAGTTTTCTAATAAAATTGAATGTTGATTTACTTTAAGAGATTCTGAATTAACTCATTTGTGCATAAAGTCATATCTGTTTGTATTTAAAGACCTGTTCAACTTTGCAGAGCATCCTGTAGCTACAATATGGAGAGATCTAAATTACCTATAAAATTAGTTAAAGAAAAAAGTAAGGGCATACATGAGTATGTAGAATTTCAATTACAATATTTAAAAAAAAACATGGCATATGTCTTCAAAATTTATTGTCCTGTGGCTTTTACTTACAGTAGCAGAAGTCAGAAAAATGTGAACATAGTGAAGATTAAAGTTAAATATAAATTTCTTCTGAAATTTCCTGGTTTTTTTTTTTTTTCCCTTCTGGTCCAGCCTGTGAAAACTTGGATCAGTTCTCATGTATTGAGATAAGCTAATTTACTCTTTACAAAAATAGCACTCTCAAATATTTAAAAATATTGCTTCAGGAAGTAGCAATGCAAGAACTCTTTGAACCAAACATATTAGTCAGCTAGATAAAAATGTAGAATTAATTTTATTGCACTACAATATTTTTATGTTCTGCTCAATTTTCAGGTTTTATTCCATCCCCTTTGGTTCTCTGTATTGGCTAATACATATTCTGAGAATTTCCTTATTTGAAACTCATTTTTCATCCAGACCCTGTTTAGAATAGTGTTCTTGTCATAAAGTGATTCACAATTATAATACAACTCTCATCATCATTCTGTCTTGTTTTAGTGTGATGAACCTATTTTTGTTGTGGTTACCTTGTCATTCTTCCAAAGTCTGATTCCTTTAATTCTAAGTGGAAAAAATGTTCATAGTGATGTATCAGGATGATAAATTTTTTGTTATGTATGACTCTAAAACTTATTCTTTGACCCCTTATGTTCTGAGGGAAGAAA
>VXBC01003780.1:102456-113929 GCA_013399945.1 Ploceus nigricollis
TATCAGGATGATAAATTTTTTGTTATGTATGACTCTAAAACTTATTCTTTGACCCCTTATGTTTTGAGGGAAGAAAGAAATCCTTCATAACCCTAAAGGATTTAGAAAGAATGGAAGGCAAAATCTTATGGTAAAGTCTGTTCCTTAAATTGCATGTACAGTCCCATATATATATNTTAAATGTAGGTATAATTTATGATTTGAAATAGTGGCTCATGCTGAGGGGCAGGAATTCAATGAACCACAGATTCCTTTTCCAAAATAGAGTTTTTCTCAGGTACCTGTTTTCTCAACAGAGGTCTTAAGCTTCTCTAAAACTGTGTAGTCCTCTCCACAATGGCAGCAATCTTGTCCTCTTCTGCCTAGGGATATCTTTACAAGGTCTGGTCCTGTTCAGTCAGTAGCATTATGGCAACATGGAAGAAGAGGACTTTTCGGCTCTGTGATTAATGATAGAGGAAGCAAAAAAAGATATCTGCTCTCTCTTAAACTTACTCTTGCTCTCAAGAAACCATGGATGTTTTGAAGCAGTAGAAAGAAAAGATGCAGAAAGGTACAGAAAAGAAGAAAAGGTACAGAAGCAGTAGAAAGAAAAGACACTACCTGATACTGGGCCCAGGGTGTGCTGAAGGTTTTCAGTCCTTAGTGTGCATAAATCCATCAGGTTATGGAGCACTTTCTGTCAAGCATTTTGTTCTTGGATATTCACATCAGCTATGATATTAATTTCACTGTCAGCAGAAAAGAAAATGCAAAAGTGCAGTTCAGGTGAAATCAAGATATGTTACTTGGTTTTGTATTAAAACTGGAAGATTTAGGCTGCTTTAGAAAAAGGTCAAAAAGTATCACTATTTGAAGAAACAACACATGGGCAATCTGGAGGTATGATTGAAGAAATTTAGACTCCACTGGATAGCATTTTTGGAGAAAAATCTATAAAGATTTAAATATATATAATTAAAGAGTTAGGAAATAAAACCAGAAAAGAATTCCAGAATCATTTATTTGAAACATCCCACTGTGTGAAATGTAAACTGACTTGTTCAAAGTTCCATCTATACCATGTATATCACTAAGGTATGCAAAGGATTAAAACAACAGAGAAGAAAAGGTAAACTTTATCCCAGGTTTATGCAGTGGGTTGATCCTGGCTGGATGCCAGGCACCCACCAAAGCCTCTCCATCATTTCCCTCTGCAACTGGACACAGAGAAAATATAGAAAAAGTTCAAGAGTTAAGGATCATGTGAGAGATCACTCACTGAACACCATCATTGGAAAAACAGACTTGAATTGGGGAAATTACCTGAATCAAAATCAGAGCAAGATAATGAGAAGTAAAAAAATCTTAAAAACTCATTACTCCCACCCCTCCCTCTTTCCTGGTTTCTACCTCCCCCCAGCAGCACAGGGAGACTGGGAATGGGGTTATAGTCAGTTCATTAAAGGTTGTCTCTGCTGCTGCTTTCTCCTTCCTTCATTTCAGGTCTTAATAGTGGTGGTAAATGCATAATTTTTAAAATATAGACTATGAGTGAATTTCGGATTATGTCATGTGTTTTTTAAAAAGACTGAAATAGCTGGAAACATTTAATGATGATATTTTATACCTTTTTATTTCCTTGAATACGCATCTGAAAAATAGTTTTTAAGTAAAATTAAATGAACATCCAAATATCAATACCTACAAATATGCTATATCTTGTCACAGAGGTAATTCCACAAAACTGAAACACTGCAACCTAAAAGAAAGAACTAGATTTCCATCACTGCTTAAGAAAATGCTTTTCTACTTAATGGCTCCAAGCAAGTTCTCTTTTTGAAGGAAGTCTGTAGCAATGCATATACATATTTTAAAAATTCTCTGTATTCCAGGGGACAAAACAAAGCTGAAAAAAGTAAGCCTAAGAGGCTGTGCTGTTATTATTTTTTTCTGTTATATGTTCAAGAAGGTGTTTTCTGTCCTTTAATACTGTTCTGCACTTATGGATTTAGTTCCTATTATCTACATCTACTGACAGAAAATCCAGAGTATTTTTATTTTTTAAGCTTTATAATAACATGGGAAAGAAATAAACTGAAAGAATGGGAGAGAAAAAGAATGTCTGTTGAAATATTTCAATGTAATATTTTATGAAGAGATGTGAATTGTCACTAGTTCAAACACAATATTCATGCCTTGCACCATCAGAGTTATAAGGAATTAAGCATTCAGAGGAAAAGAAAGATTTTTTGGCAAGGCTGTTGGGGCTTTTAGTTTCTTTTATAAAGTGTGAGTGCCCTGAAACTACTCATTTTGATTTATATATGAGATAGAGCACCTTTACAGTAGAAGTTATGTGATTCCAGTGATCTGTGTGACCAGCAGCCTCCCTGTCTGTAGAATGAGTGTATCTGTCTCTTTGTATCTCTTAAACAATCCCTCTTGTCTCCGTCTTTCAAACAGCATTAAACGATAACCTTTTTATTGATTGACATTACTGCTAGTGATGAAGTTACAGGTTTGAGAGTTCCACTGACTGGTCAAGTATTCATTTGAAAAGGGTCTGAAATTCTCATTAGAACGTCGACTATTTGTGTTATTCTGTAAGACTGTGGTCAAATGATTGAAAGTAGATCAATAAAGGTCTGTGGAATTGCAAAGAGTTTGCAAGGAAGCAAACTAATTGTATAGAACTGCTATCATAAAAAAAAAATCCCTGAGTGATAGCATAAGCCTCTTTCTAGGCACAACTCACTATGATAAAGGAATTCCTATGATATAGATAGCAAATTATCATAGCAAAGTAACCTGTTATTGTACAGTGCAATCAACAGATATATGTATCTTATACTTACTCTTTTTCTGTACTTTTTATATTCACTTAGGCTCTGCAAAAATCCTAAAATAAAAGATAGGAGTTAGAGATCTTTGTTGGGGTTCTTCCCTCCTACACTACAAAATTTCCTATTATTTTAATAATTTGAAGTACTTGTCATGGAAGTACATTTCAAGTCTTGGAAAACATTTTGCTGAAAACATAGGGTTTTTAGGGCTGTAAATGAATTTAATGCCATTTTTACCCTAAAATCTTAGAGAGAACAAAGGCATGGAGAGACAAAGTCACAAGAAGATAATCTAATCCTCCTCAGCTCATTTAATGAAACTGAAGCAGAAAGATTCCATGACCTAGTTAAGCATTTTGCCTTGAGCCTCACTGGGGAGAAACAACCAACCAAAATAAACAGGCCTCTCTGAATTCATAATCTGACCTGGATCCATCTATCTAGAAGGGAAGGAGCATCTTAGCTGGCAGATTGGTTTACACAGTGATTCACACCTTAAGCTAACAAATTTGAGGGATAGGGTCCAAAGCTGTAACATTTGTGTACTGATAAGCAACGGGCTGGATGTTACCTATGAAAGTAATGAGGAATGTCTTCCAACCCTCCAAAAGGCTGTACCAAAAGGGTGAGGCAAGCAGCAATGGAGCTGATGTGTCTCTATACCAATGGGCAGTAAACAGGAGTAGCTGGAAGTCATGGTGCAGCTGGGAAGCTACGATGCTTCAGTTCACTGAAACTTGGTGGGATGAATCATGTTTGCATGCTCTGATCCTGCTGGGGAACAGTAACCCCCTGACATCTGAATAAGCAGCACAGCAAGCTGCAAGCAGTCCAGAAGACTCTTGGAGTATATTGAGGATAATCTCTTAATTCACGTGGTACAGCTTGACCAGAAAATTGTTGTTAGCCCTGTGCTTGCCAACTTACAAGAACTAATTACAGAGGTTAAGATTGGTGGCAACCTGGCCTGCAGTGATCATGCCCTGACCATGCAAATGGCCAGAGAGCTGGAAAATCTCTCCTAAGAAAACTCACAGGAGTTGAGGTTTTTCTCAATTGGAGAGGAAAAGGGTTTGGGAATACTTCATTGCAGCCTTTCAGTATATAAAGGGAGCTTAAAAAGATTGAGAGAGAGAATTTTTACCAAGCCCTGTAGTGACAGGAAAAGGGGAAAGAACATTAAACTGAAAGGGGTTGGATATAAGGAAGAAATGTTTTACAATGAGGGTGGTGAGACATTGAAACACATTGTTCAGGAAAGTTCTGGATGTTCCATCATGTTAATCCCGTGGAGTTTCAGTGACAGGATCCAGCTTTCCAGTTACACAGTGGCTTCCTGCGTCTTGTGTTGGCAGCAATCATGTAACTTTAAAAAACTGATTACACATAAATGCAACCATACATACACAGCTATGGGACTAGAGATCAACAATTTCCCTGATCCAGACTTCTCTATCAAAATTCAGTCTGAATGGAGACAACTCGATATCTACAAATTTCATATGACCCTCTAGCTAGAGACTATCCTGCACTAAGATATTTCATTCTTCTTTTTCAAAGTGTTAACTTCTTTTCTGGTGAAGAAAATAATTCAGATTATTTTGGAGTGGAAAGAGAAACAATAGATTATATGATTTAACATAATAATTTATATCCTGGTCTTGTGTCCAAGTCACTTTCACAGATGCATAAAATCATAGAATACTTTGTGTTGGAAGGAAGACCAAGGTCACTTAGTTCCAACTCCCCTGCCATGGACAGGGACACCTACCACTAGAAACAGGTTGCTCAACACCACACCCAACCAGGCCTTAAACACTTCCAGGGATGGGGCATCAACAGCTTCTCTGGGCAACAATTTGTATGTGATATATAAAAACAGCACTCACAACACAAGGAAAATTATGCTGGACTTCCGTCTCCAACTGTTTGAGCTATACATTTTCTAGAAATCTTGTTTCCTTTTTCTGGTCTAATTTATTTGATTTTCTCTTACTTTGTCATGTTCCACTTAAAAAGAATTGAGTGAAGATGATGTGATTGATACCTGTGATATCATCATAGCAAATATCTTAGTGGTTAGGACATTTTCTAGGGAAAAAACACTTTACATAAAGAATATGTGCACAATGATGTCTAAATATTTAAAAGATTTATGTTTTCTGGGAATATTGTGAGGAAACAAAAATCACTCCAGAAAATGTTTCAAGGAAATTACTAAAAGTAACTGCAAACAAGGTAAATTTTTGTGGTTTTTAATTTAAAAAGAAAAAAAGAGTGTTTTACAGTGTCTCTAAACTCTTCTCATCACACTGAAAATATTAATTTTGCTGAAAATCCCTTCTGTATTTCATTTTTTGTCATAACATCTAATATTTTATAAAATTGTGAAGATGTACTGTCTGTGCAACTGTATGGCACATTTTCCAAAATGCAAAGTAGATCATTGTACCATATAGCTGAATTGAAGGATTCAGATTAGAATCAGATAAAACGCACTTACTTGAACAAGCTAGTAATTACACTGAATCATGTAATGTGTCTCTAGAGCTACTCTATTCTAGTTTGCTTAAAGAGCAGCTGACTCTGAAAGCACTGTTTACAAGCTATTCTGTTCCCATATTATATATTTTTCAATATTTATCTTCCATTGTTCCTTACTACTATGAGCATTTGCATGAAAACGGGATCTTTATTTTTTGGGAGTGCATCTGCTACTGCTGCTGATTCTCAGCCTGAAGTCATAATCCAGTGTTTGAGATATCAGCCTTACATTTAGAGGAACCAGATGAATTGTCATTATAAACAAAGTGTAAAAACATCCTCAGATTCTGTCTTCAGATGTAGTTTAAATGGAGAAACTTGAGAACTCTCGACCATGAAACCCATTTTCTTACAAGTGCACATAATGATGCACAGCTAGGAAAACAGTAAGAAGAATCAGCAACTTCATTGAAAGGTACGAAGATACTCCAGGGAGTTAGGGAACTAGACTGCAGAAAGTGGGTTTTGCTATGGTAACATCACCTACACCTCTTAAGTTCTCTAATGTCTTCAAATTCTATGTTGATTTTACCTTATTTCATGAATTTCTTACTCAGACAAATTCTCACTTAGCATGCAGGATACCAGCAGAGATAGTGTCATGACTTTGAGGGGACCAGAGAATTTGCAATCCACACAAGGTGCTCTAAAAAACCCCATATTTTTACAGTTGGCTTTAACAGAACATAGATTTATATTTGGATTCAGAGTGTTTCTGATTGTGACTAACGGACTGGATATGCCATTCCAGATGCTGATAGAAACATTTGAAAAAAAATGTGTGGGTTTTTTTTTTTTTAATATCTGAAAAAAAAAAAAAAGAAGAAAAAGAGGAGAAGATAAAAGAAAAGAAAATTAATTGTAAGTAGTTATTTAAACTCTTTCTCTACTTGACACCAAGGGCAGGTACCTGCTAAGGACAATTTGACATTACCACAGCTTATCTATCTCTTATCAATTCCCACAGAAACATAGATGATTAGCTTAATGAACTTAACTTTTTGTTAACTGATGTCTGGTGAGGGAAGTCACATCCCAAGTAATAAATACAAGATGCAGCCTGGGAAATAGAACTGTTTTCCACTATTTTCATGATGCCATTAAAAGAGCTGTATGTGAATATATTTTGTGGGCCAAGAGGTTACGGCTGTACATACATAAGTCTAGACAGCATGCAAGTGTGTGGGTAAATACATAAATAATATTAGGCAGAAGGTTAACACATTGATGATTTCTTTCTCATTGCTGTTTTCCTTTATGTTGATGAGGAGCTGAACATTCAAAACCCTAAAATAGTCTGAAATTATTTAAATTTTATTACAATGGCAGGGTGTCTCAAAAAATAGCAATCGGATTTCTTCCTGTCCATGTCACTTGGTTTCCATTCTCCAGTTAGATTAAATTTTCAGATGGATTAAGAGAATGAAACACGGCCCATTATTATTGCAGTTTCCAACTTGTCTACATTCATCACAGCAAATATATTCTAGCTAGCAAATGTGCAGGGAAAACCAACCTGGGAGATAGTATGAGGTTTTAAATTTACAAGCCATACCAGTTATTCAGAAAGCATTTCTAAAACTATATTCTGTGACTTAGAAAATCTCAGTAGAATTGTAATTTGTTCTATCAATCATGGTTGACTTTATCAAACTGAAATGTAAGTTTGCATTCAGGTAGAGTGTTTTTGTTTCATAACCATCTATAATTTCATTGCTGTTGACCAGTCTGAATAAGGATTGTAAAGAGCAACCTAAAGCTGCTATCGTCTGTTTTCATTTCATCCTTTGTCTTTTGTATTTTAACTGTGTACATCCTCCTTTCTTCTCTCTTCTAACTTGGTCTGCCTTACTTCTCAGCAATGTGATATTACTTGCAATTTGGGGATGCAATTCCAAGGGATTTTCCTGCTAGCATTTAAGAAGGCAACATGGAAGGAAATAGTAAAATATATGAAAACCTGAGAGAAGCTTTAGTGTACTGTAGAGAGTTTATATGGACTTTCTGTTACTGAGTGACTGCATTAAATGTTTGACACGTACTTGTTTGGAAAAAAAACCACAACAATAGCCTTTGTCATGTATCAAAAGCCTTTCTATATCAAACTTAAATTATACCCTCTACAGTATATGGTATGGCAGTGCCCTGTAATTTCATTTATAAAAGAAACATCTCCAGGCTTAAAAATAAAAATTTCTACACCAGCCCTTCATGTAAATGTCAGAGATGGATTTCTATCAGTGTTCCAACTACTTAAATATGTATTAGTATACATCGTTGAAAACAAAGAAACAGCAGCTCCTTCAATTCTCAGTTTGTTATTGCTTATGTGTCTTGGTTCCCCTCCAAAAACTTGCTTAGGACATTGCTTTTTGTTCAGATTTTATTTTTCTTCAGGCACAGGAACCAATAAACTTTGTCTTTAACTTCAGGTTTAGAACTGACAGCTCCATCAAACAGATTTTCTAAGAGAGATGAATGACTTTCATGAATACACAGTAGACATCCAAACTGCTTTATTAGTTCTCTTTTTCTTTATTTAATAACTAACGGATATTTTCTTTCATATGCTAATTAAAAATTGTTTTTTATCTACTGTCTTACTAGTTTTCAAGCATCCTCAGTTTTGAGGTTATATTAAAGATCGCTTTCTTGGGGTTTTAACTAAGATCCTAGTCAATTATACTTTGCCTTCTAGATCAAATTCCTTATGGTCCAGTATTAAACACACACTTATTATAGAGAGACTATAATTTCCTTCTTACATGAAAGCTGAAAACAGGTTCACTTACCAAGTCTGGGTTTGGGCTTGTAAGGTTGAGTCTTTCAATTAATTTACGGCATTTTGGTAGCACTAACTGGACACAGTTTATAAGCAGTCTCAAACGTCTCAGGTTGGCGAGGATGTTTTAGATTCTCAGGAAATATCTCTGCTTCCTGGATTTCCAACAATGCATTTCAAAATATCTAATTAAATAATACATAAGAATAATTTACTTTCTGATTTATTTTTACATAATAAAACAGTATGACTTTAATAGAATTCTATACTTACATATGTTGACATAATCAGAATTTATATTTTGCAAAATAAATATTATGGAATTATATATCATTTAATAGAAATATATTTAACGATTTTATAAAATGTTATACTTCATTAAATTTTTTTTTAAAATTTTCATTAAATAAATGTTGCAATGACAAACATGTTCCATGAGCTTTTGATAAACAATTCTTTATAAATAATTTTCCTCCAAACTCTTCCATCACTCATTTTTCCTCACCCTATTTCTGTGCTCCTGCTTCTGTATTTTTCCAATACAAAGTGAAAGCACTTTCAGTTCTACCAATATTTGCTAATCATATGATCCATTTAAGCTTCTGTAGTACTGTGCCAGGGTTATCTCATGTCCAACATCAGAGTTCACATTTCTTTCTTAAAACTCTTAATATCTCGTACTCTTCAAACATATCAGAGACAGAATAAAAATATATTTGTGGGATCAAAGTGAAAATTAATTTAAACTTAAGCAAGGTTTAACTGATCTACAGCATGCTTCAAATATGTTTGCTGGATATCAATAGTTGCTGGCAGTGTGGACAGGAAGGTGATAATTTAGCACATATCTGGCATTGTCTTTCTATTTAAAATGTTAGAAATTCTATGATATACTAAGTCACCACATGACCTATTCATCTTTGCTGTTTTTAGCCTAAATTCATGTGAATGCAGTCTTCTAGTAAATAGACTGTGATTGCCCTCAGTTGTGCAATGCTTTGAGTCCTTTGAATGCAAGTGCAATCATATTTCTCTAAAAGAATTTAATACTGACATATTCTATACCATCTAATTTATAAAATTTAATTTAAGACTAGAGGATATGGAGAAAACTAGTTGCTCCTTTGCTTATTCAGGTTCAGGATTTTAAAAAAATATATTTGAAACAGAACTTGAATATGAATTGCACACAGACTTGTTAATGAGGTGCTGCGGACTAGGAAGCCTTGTTGGCTTGAATTTGAGTTGCTTCTCTGAGTTTTAACCTGTTGTTATACACATTTTCTATAGCTATTTGGCTTTTTAAATTAGGCTTAAACCCAAAGCTGTGAGACGCTGACAAACTGAATAACACCTTACAGTATACTTCATCTCATTGAGATGAAACTGAATAAATTAACTGTGTAGAAAGGCAACAGAACCTACTCTTATATGAGCTTTCAGTTTTCATAATCATCTTTTCCCTTCAATCATTAAAGCTAGTAGTGGTCTGACAGAGGACTCACAATTCCCGACACCAAGAATGGTTTCAACCATCAGCACCTTGTTAGTCCCCAGTACAACCTTTTATACCCTGTCTCTCACATGCACCACACCTGTGTGCCCTTTTACTCTTTTGTGATTGGTCAATGCACCTCAGCATTCCTTGCTTCTTTCCCTTTAATGATGGTCACCTGTTTTACACAGCTGCACCCTATTAGGGTCAAGGCTTGGCTGCAGCCCCATTCCTAATGTCCCATAATCTATGCTCCTACAATGGTCATTTCCTTAAATAAAAACAAACAAATGTGGGTAATCAGCAACTTTCTTAAATAACCATATACTGTATTTTATTATTCCATGTATGCATTTTTTCCTTTGCATATTTTCTTTGTATATGTTTGTATTAAGGGGTTAGAATATTCTTGAAATAAATTTTTATACAATGAACAACATCAGGTGAATATAGTAATATCTATTCTCTTAGTTTCTTAATTTTGTATATTACCTGAGTAATGACTATCCAATAATCATTTCAGGTTCCCATTCACATAATTATAGCTGTAACTATCTGAAAAAAAATCTCATACATATGTTGACAGTGCATGTAAATTATTTTTCACCTGCCTTGCTCAGAGTTACAAAACAAGACTCTACACGAAATGAATAAAAAAATTATTTCCTTATCTCCTTAAGTAGTTGCCTAGTTTCCTTATTTTCTGTAATTTTTGATGACTGGGCGAGGGGGCTGCCATCCATTATAACAATTGCGCCACCCATAATTACATCCTTTGTTTTTTCATCTATTGTCTTTGCATCAGTCTGCATCTGTAGTTTTGAGGACCTTGGAGACGGAGGAAATTTTTTTTCTGTCTTCATATGACGGATACAAGCACCACTCATATTTCAGCCTTGTCCATCTAACATACTATCCGCCACTCCTAATTTTTGCTCAACAGACCATTATAGCTCTGGCTGTAGCTGGAATAGATGATTAACATTTTAACTCATAGACAGACTCTTGGCCTTACCATCCAGAATGAATATGTACTATCTCTCTCTCTAACCATGTCTGTCTCTATATGTACAGAAAGCATTTTGAGGCCAGTCTCTTGCTGAGCTAATGGCTAAAAAGATGGTCATTAAGTACATGGGTCCTGAAGTAAAACACTTTAGCCCACTCCTAAGTCAACTCACCCTTCAGTAGCTTGATCGAGCCTCTGTGAACAGTTTTCTGTCTGCTGAGTAGTCTCTTAATGCATGTTTGACTTTCACAATGCTGTTGAATCTGTTTTACTACAATTTATCTAGCACTGTCTTGAATGGGCAAGAAAAGTTGTCAGACTCCCTGTTTCAAAGAAAATTACTGCTTGAGGACATATCTCAAATTAGATCTCATCTCACAACCAAGCTGGAAACAACTGGAAAGCCTCTTCCTTTTGCGTATTTGCTGGCACAAGAACTTTGTCATTGCAAACGGTCAGTCCGTGGTCACCAGTCTAAAAGTTAGTTTTTCATTTTACTTGTATTTCTGCAAATGTGGAAAGAGATGCTGAACATACATACCTGATGTAACATCGCAAAATATGCGCAAATCTTTTTTTTTTTAATGAACACATGAGTTAGTAAAAAATTTGAGTTTAAAAAAATCCAAGAAGTGATGATGATGTTTTAACACTTGAAGGAAATTTCAATCCCAGTTTGGATTCCATTGCGTTAGATGCCTTATTGCAGTTGCTTATAATCCTTATGTCCTTAAGTTTAAAAAAGCCCTCAGAATCTTCAGATGTGACTGACCAGGCAACACATATATTTATGTATATATACATATGTCTCTCTATAT
>VXBC01003781.1:7228-34923 GCA_013399945.1 Ploceus nigricollis
AAAAAAAAAAAAAAAGAAAAACAGAAAAGAAAAAAGAGGGAACAAAAATAAAAAAATAAATGTAAACTGCTACCCAAAGCCCGGTGTGCAGAGAGGAGAATTGAAATGCAATGACAGCCTCAACTGGAGACAAATCCCGTCTCCAATAGAAACAAGCCAAGGGAAATTTAAGGAGGCAGCTCATAATTAGCTGGGGATGGTCAGCACAGCAGGGCTCTTAATGAGCTCTCTCCCCACGGGGCTGTGTCAGGTTTGAGCACATGGAGGTGCAGCAGGTCATGGGGCTCCAAATCCCAGCCCAGCAAACCCAAACCGAGGGATGAAGCACCACAGTAACTGAGCTGAGGATGTGGTGGCTCTGCCACCTCTGCCTGGAGCTTCCCAACCCACAGCAAACCGGTTTCACCACTCAAACAAAACTATGGAGCTGTGAAAGCTTTGGGATTCATGTCCTGGGAGGTTTTGTCCTCCTGCCATGAGGTCGTTGGGATTTATTATTGCATTCATAAATCCCACTGCAATCTGCATCCCTAAATCCAGCTACAGGGAGAGGACAGAAGTGTTAAAAAAGGTGAATGGGCCAATTGCTCCCTGCAAAATAATCCTGTGCCCTAAGAAAGCCTCAGCCATGGGCACGAGGATGTTTGCAGGGAAAGCAATGGCAGAGCTGATGAACCCCACAAAATTATGGAACGGTTGGGGTGGGAAGGGACCTTACAGCTCATCGTGTTCCACCTCCTGCCATGGGCAGGGACACCTTCCCCTATCCCAGGCTGCTCCAAGCCCTGTCCAATGTGGCCTTGGACATTTCCAGGGATGAGGAGTCCACAACCTCTCTGGACAACTCCACTTCCCCAGGCTGCTCCTACTCCGATCATTCCCATCATGTGCTCACCGTGCCAGAGCCACCCACAGCCAGGGGACACTCAGGACCAGCTTTTGGGATTAAACATCAGCTTTTTAAATAAAAGATCATTCCAGCACCCTCAGACTTAGCAGCAAACACCTTTTTCCCAAATCCTTCACTAAGGGCACACCAGGATTGTACCTGCTCATCCACAGGGTCTGATTAACCAGGGGGAGGTGAGGGGGGAGACAGTGGGTGAGGATCCCTGCTCAGATCCCTGTCAGGATCCCTGCTCAGATTCCTGCTCAGGATCCCTGCTCAGATTCCCTTCTTATATTCCCTGCTCAGATTCCCTGTCAGGATCCCTGCTCAGGATCCCTGCTCAGATTCCCTGTCAGGATCCCTGCTCAGGATCCCTGCTCAGATTCCCTGTCAGGATCCCTGCTCAGATTCCCTGCTCAGATCCCTGCTCATATTTCCTGCTCAGATCCCCTGCTCAGATTCCCTGTTCAGGATCCCACCCAGCACCCCAGCCCCGTGCAGCCCGTGCCAGGAGGCCGTGGCAGACACGTCTCTCTCCCCTCAGCTGCAGAGAGGTGCAATTATTTTCCAAGGGCTGCTGAGCATCTCCACCGAGCTGGCTTCTCTGGGGAAGATCAAAGCCAACCTCTGATCAGGAGAGCTGAGCAAGATCCCTGCACGGGGAGGGAGAACAGGGAGGAGAGGAAAAACATAAAGAACCGGGGGATGGCTGGCAGCAAGGGGAAGTTTTCCATCAGTGGGGTTGGATAAAGCCTAAACAAACCCCGCTGGAGTTCATAGTTCACCTCTAGTGGCTCGGTCCGGCTGTGGCTGGGCTGTAACAGCCCCGGGGCTTTGGGTGGGACGTGTCGGGCTGGCCACTCCCTTGTCCTGCAGCACCCAGAGCCCACCTCAGCTCGGCTCTGCCGGGGAGAGGGGGCAACCAAGGCTTCGAGGGATTTTTTTGGAAATGCAAAGGACCGGGAAGACCCAGATCATCTTTTATAGATGCTGTTGCCTCTGGCAAAAAAGCCGAAGCAAATTCCAGCACTTCACTCCTTTGATTTCGGCACTTTCAACCAGGGAGGAGGGAAAGCCCCCACACAGCAGACCCCAGCCCTGCCGCTCCTGTGGGTGCTCCAGGATGTCCCAGCACCTCGTTCCCTCCTGCCAACCCCTGAGCAGCAGAAATGTCATCAACAACACCGATCTGCGTGCGGGGACGGGAGGGAGAAGGTGCAGGACTGGTTCCCTCTCCCTTCAAACGTAGTTGTGCTCTATATTCAAATGGAAGTTTAATGAGCCTTTCCCTATTTCGAGCAACTTTATCACATCATTAAAGCACAGAAATGAATAATACATCTAGCGGGGGGCTCTGCTGAACTCCAGACCTGCTGCAGCTTCAAACGGAGACGGAGGAGAGGCAGCTGGAGGACGGGGCTGTGCTGGGAGAGGCGCAGAGATCTCGGCTCGGATGTGCCAAACCACACCCAGGGGTACCTGAGCTCCTTCCCAGAGCACCACACTCCTGCCATTTTACCTCAGCGATGGGCATGAGCTCCTTGTACCCAAACCATCCCTCCTCCTTCCCTCTCTGGCCTGGAGAAATAAAGGAATAATGTTTTAAAACTGTTTAAACATGACTTTTAAGTATTGCTTCCAGCAAACTGCCCGGGGGGTAAGGAGCAGATCCCAGACCAAGCTCTATGTGTGGGCCCATCCCCATGTCTCCATCTCTTCCCATCCTCAAAAATGAGGCAAAAAGGGTAAAAAGGCCTGATCCAGGTCACGTTGGTCCTAACTGAGCACTGGGTGAGGTCTTGGCCAAATGATCCCCTCGCCAAAGCTGAATGTTTGTTACATCCCCATGGATGGGAGGTTTGCTGCTCCTGGAGGCAGGATCTGTGCCCCAGCACCCAGGGGTGTCCTGCACCCCAAGGTGACCTCAACACAGGCTCAGCACCCCAAGGAAAGAAAAAAAATCTCATTTATTAAACTGAAAGCTCATTTAAAACAGGAGAAGAAGTAAAAAAACAACCCAAGAGGCCAAAAAAAACCATCTTCAGCTCAGGATGCAAAGTATATTCTCCAAAGGGGAAAATGAAGCAATTAATGCTGGAAAGATTCAAAGATTTTATGGTTTAGGGCTTTTTTATTAATTGTCCTCATGAAAACTAGTCCTTATGCATCTTTTGGCCCATTGTTTGTGGGCATTGATTTGTTTTTCTCTTATTCTTTCTGACTGTTGTATTTGGGATGGTGCTTACTGATGTGAAAAAAGCCATCTTGTGTTGCTGATAAGGCTGGAGATAACTGCAGAGGTCAAGGAACAGCTGGGAAAAGAGAAAAGAGAAGGGGAAAAAGTTTCAGCATCTTCAGCTCCATCCTCACTCCCCCCCAAACCTGCAGAAAAATCACATCCAGTGGCCCAGAATGGTAAATGAGATGGATTTTCCCCAGGGCCAGCCTGGAGGAAGAAAGGAAGGAAACAATTTAACTGTATTTCCTCGTTATCTGATCTCAGTCACTTTAATTTGTGCTCTCTTTGAGGCTTCTCCTTTTTTCCTTTCCTCGTGTGTTCACCTCCTCCTGCCGGGAGTGTTGAGCTGAGTAATGGATGACATTGCAAGAAAATGGGAGGGCTTTCCCTGGCCCAATAACCACGCCCAAGGTCGCACGTGAGAGAGGCAGACGCTGCTCTCAAGGTGAGGCAGAAAGAAGGAGAAAAACCCTTCTCTTATCAGATCTTAACAAAAGAAATTTGCCACTGTATTTCCATCAGGAGCCAAGAACAGCCTCATCCTTTTCCATTTCTTCCCCCTTCGAGGATGGCAGAGCTGGTCCTTTACCCAAGGGCAAAGAAAAGTAATTGCTGGGTAAGAGAGATCAGCCTTTAAGGAGAGAAAATCACAGGAAAATTGAAAGGTTTGGGTTGAAAGGGAGTTTAAAGCTCATCTCCTTCCATGGGCAGGGACACTTTCCACTGTCCCAGGCTGCTCCAAGCCCCATCCAGCCTGGCCTTGGACACTCCCAGGGATCCAGGGGCAGCCACAGCTGCTCTGGGCACCCTGTGCCAGGGCCTCACAGGGAACCCTCACAGGGAACAATTCCTTCCCAATATCCAGTCCAAATCTCTCCTCTTTTAGTTTAAAACCCTTCCTCTTGCCCTTTTCAGTGGAGAGAGGAGGGGAATTGTGTGGGAGCCCCAGGAATGCAGAGGGCACATGGGCTGAAAACAGCAGCAGTGACTCTGGAGAGATGGAGGAGGGCTCCTTACTTGGTTTGAGGGTTATTTTTTTTCATAGCGTTTCAAAGAAGCAGTTTGATAAAATGGCTATTAATTATGCCTGTCTTTGTTTGAGCAATTAAGGGGCCGTTTCACTTCTGGGAGAGCCCAAACGGAGCCTAAATGAGGTCAAAGCAAAGCAAAGCCACCTCAAGCTTAATTACAAAAGCAGTGTGATGCTCTGAGTTTGGCCTCTGGAGCTGGATTTAGTTCCAAGACCAAGGGAGAGGCCTCTGCCTCCCAAACCACTCGGGAGGCAGGGATGAGGATGCTAACAAACCTTTCAGTGCAGGAACAATGGGACGGCAGAGCTGCCCAGGAGGGATCTCAGCCTCGGTGCCGGTGCGGGGACAACCTTACGGTGCCAATCCAGAGTGAAACGGAGCCCTGCAGCTCTAATTAAAAGGGCTGCTGTAGCTAATGATCTGCCCAGCGCTAATTAACTTCCAAACGTGGCGGCTCCATTCACTTTGTGCTCTGCTGCTGGGTTTGCTGTTGTTCTCCAGGCTCCTCCTCAGGTTGGCATTTTCTCTGAGCCATCCCCGGGAAGATCTCCTAAGCACGGATAACTAAATCTTTGCAAACCTCTGAGGCCTCTCCTTCTCCGCTCTCCTTTTATTTTATTTCATTTTTTCTTCTCCAATTTGCCCAATTCTGCTTCCAGAAATTGGTGACTTATAATAGAAGTGTCTTCTCAGCTATATTTATAGCACGGCGCCAGCGTGAGGCTCCCAGAAGGTTCAGGTAGCTGGGAAATTCAGATTTAGCTCAGGGAGGCTGCGAGGATGCAGCCATGTCCTTTGGGAGAGGATTATCCCCACTTTCCCCCCAGTCTGAACCTCCCACATGCCGCTTTGGTGGGGTGATTTGGATGTGGGATGGGATATGAGCTTTGCACCTGGGCTTTGAAAATCAGGTTCCACCTTGGAGTCAGGTGGGGAAACCATCAGCTTTAAGTGATTTGGATGTGGGATGGGATATGAGCTTTGCACCTGGGCTTTGAAAATCAGGTTCCACCTTGGAGTCAGGTGGGGAAACCATCNGTGGGGTGATTTGGATGTGGGATGGGATATGAGCTTTGCACCTGGGCTTTGAAAATCAGGTTCCACCTTGGAGTCAGGTGGGGAAACCATCAGCTTTAAGTGATTTGGATGTGGGATGGGATATGGGTTTTGAACCCTGGCTTTGTGTTGAAAAGCAGGTTCCACTTTGGAGTCAGGTGGGGAAACCATCACCTTTAAGTGCCAGATTTGGAGTTGTTTTTAATGTGATTATGTCATGGGTGAGGGGCTTTTGCACAAGGAAGAAATTAGTTTCCCAACCCAAAAGCCTGACCTGTGGGGCCTTCCCTGTACCAATCCCATCACCCAATCTCCTGAGAGAAGTGCAGTGCTGGGAAGCGTGTCTGGCAGCCAGCCTTTGCCATCTGCTCCGGCCCCTCATTACAGATTCACAACAAACACAGGCGACAATTACATCCACACAAACACCTCGTGTTTCATCTGCCATGGGAGAGCAGGCATATGCTCCCTGCCCAATAAATCCCACCTCAGAGCTGGGTCTGCTCCCGGAGAAGACACGGGGAAGAGGGAAGAGGTGTTCTCCTCACCTACACTTGTGAGCCAGAGGGAAGGTGTGGAAGAGGAATCTTGCTCTGCCAGGGGAAGGGAAGTAAAGGATGCTGAGGGAGGAGGCTTGGAGGTGCTTTGGCTTCACAATTGGTTGAACCCTTTTGATGAGTAATTCCCAAAAATCACAGTGTCTTGGTTTGGCTGCTAAGGAAGGCAGGAGCCTCCCTGAAATGGAAAAATGTAAATCCCCTCCCTCAGAATTGTTATAAATTTGAAATTAAGGGGGGCTCCCAGGCAAAAATATGGGAGCAGGAATAACAGTTCTTTATTAGGGAAGANCGGACTGGGCTGGATGAGCCAAAACTGGCAGAGGTTCAGAGGAGCATCCCAAGGCTGGCACAAGGTCTCTGCATCTGCCCCATTGAAGAAGCCCCTCTGTGCAAGCCCTGCTGGTTGCACGAGTGACTGATGTGATGAAAGCTGCTCTCAGGAGCTGGGACTGAATTGCTGCTTGGAAAGAAGTGGCTCAGAGAGAGGACAGACACAATAATAGTCCCTGACTCCTCAGCTGCTCCTCAGGCAGACCGAGCTGGCGCCAAGGCTCCACTGCTCCACTGTGGAAACGTGCTCAAGGGACAGAACATCAGCCCTGTTCCTTCAAACCCCTTGAAATCGAGCAAAAAGCTGTCATGGATGAGGCAGAAATCGTCCTTGGAGCCTGGAAAGGCACCTATTAAATCTCCAACCTCCAGCCTTTGGAAGAAGGCACTTCCCGTTGTCTCATGACGTTAATGAAATTCTTAAGATATGGAGAAATCCACTTTTTTTCCATATTTGCCCTTCCAGACCTATTCCTGCTCTCTGTAAAACTGGAGCTCTCCCTACCTTCTCCTTCTCCCTCCCCCTGATATTCAGGAAGGGGAGACACCCCCACAGCACAGGCAGCAGCATGTCCATAAATATCCCCTTCTCTTTCCCCAAATTTCCATTTCATTGCTCATTGCTTTGTTGCAGCAATAAATTGGGAGTGCAACATCTGCACATCAGCTGCTTCCAAGTTTTTGATAAAGCAGGCATCTGACACCTTGTTATTTCAGTTCCCTTCTTCCCCCAAAAATGGATGTGCCACGAGGTTGCCAGGCCAGAGGGAAGCGATGGAAGGCTCTGAGTTGTTAATTTTCATTTAAAAGTTTAAATCATCCCATCCCTGGAAGATGTCCCTGGGGTGAATCCAAACCAAAGGCTTTGCTGGGGGTTCTGTTTAGTCAGCAGCTCAATGGAAGGAGAAACATCTTCTCCAGGCACGCTGGAAAGATGCTGGATATCCCAAGCCAACAGATAAAAACATTGGTTTTTCTGGAAGAGATTTCCTTCCTTCCTGAAGATGAAAGTATGGAAAAATGAATAAGGTTGGTCATGCCCAATCTCAATATCTACGGAAATAGGGAGAAGCTGAGTTTTAAACGAATGAAGGCACAAAGCTTAAGGATCAAAATAAAAGGGAAGCCTTGAGAAAAGCCCCTCAAGGGTTGGGAGACATTAACAGGCAGCTGGAATTGTTGGGGAGGAGGGTAAGGGAAGCACTGGGATCTTCCCAGGTGTGGGGGTTTGCAATTCCAGGCTGGGAAGAACTTCCGTGGAGGATAAGGAAGATTCCTTAATCCACATGCCCCCCCTTGCCTCTGCCCCAGACCAGGTTCATCCAAGGGAAGCACATTCACCATCTGCAAGGGATATTTGGGAACATTTGGGAATGCCAGCAGGCCGGTGGAGGATGCACTTTGTGCTGAGGGCATGGGGAGTCCAGCCAGATGTGCCCAGAGGGGGAGGTTGGGAATTGCATTCCCATCCCACCACCTGGAGCTCTGGAGATGCTGATGGGAAACAAGGGGATGAAGCATTGCCCTCCCCAGGCACAAGAGTTGGCTGCGTGGGAGGTGCAGGGAGGATTTTGTTTTCATTCCCAGCCCTTCCAGTGCTTGCCAGGGTAGGGGAAAATGCACTTTTTTGGAAATTACACTGTCGGAATCTGTGATATTTAAGCGATTCCAAGATTGTAGAAAGTCTCTGTCTCTCAGCCCCATGCCAAAGAAGAAGTCACAATTCGTCTGTGCTGGTTTTCAAGGTTGTTCATTCTTGCTCATCTCTAACATGTTCTCTCTGCCCTGCANGTCCCAGTGACCAGACAATGAGCAGGGGAAGGGATGGACTTGGCCTGGCTGGTTGGGCAGTAGAGGGTGAGAAGCAACAGGAGTCCTGAAGATGCTGCTCCCCAGATTCTCCAATTAATAAATTAACCCAAAATGCTGGAATCAGGTGATCCAGGGAGTTTTCCCACACATATTTTCCCCTGGGGGTTTCATTCTCCTTCAGTGCCAGTGATTGAAACTTTGGATCCTAACCCAGAGCTGGAAGGTCTCACTGAAAATCCCCCAGGGTCAGACAGGGAGGAGTAAAATTCACTTTTCAGCAAGAACTTGTTGAAACAACTAGTTTGATTTTTTTAATCTTTACACTATCCCAGTGAAAAAAAGCCAAATATTTTGTAAAAAAGGAAAATAATTTTCTATTAAGTTTTCCTTATGAAAAATCAGTTTGGTTTTTTTTTTTAAATCCTTGGTTTTCCACTGTTAAATTAAATCCTCTGCCAGAAAGGGTTTTGGATGTGAAATGTGGGCATGAACACCATTATTTTTCCCTACAGAAGTGGAAACTGAAGCAAGGAGATGTTTCTCCACCAACCTTTGCAGAGGCTGAGAAGCCCGTGCTGCACCAAGAGCCAGCAGAGTGAGAAGCACACAGTGCTCAGGAGGTTTCAAAGCAATCCAAAATTCTCCTTTTTTGGGATGTAACATCTGTGGGACACCAAGGGGAGCCATGGATATATGGATTAAACACTGGAAAATATTGTGCCAAACCAACTGCTGATCCCTGGAGATCAGTGTGAAAATAGGGGCAAGACTCCCAACCCCTCCCCACCCTCTTTTCCTCTCCCTTCCCACATCCCTCAGCCCTCAGCAAACACCACGGTTAAACCTTGCCGAGGAAACGGCTGAAGAAAGAAAAACAAAGTCACTGGACTCCGAGACAGATCATGGAAAGAGAGGAGATAAATCCTGAGAGTGCAGCTGGCACAGGGAGGAGAAGACAAATACTGAAATAAATATGAAAAGAAGACAAGTTTGGGCTACAGGGAGCGTGTGAGCCAGAGAGAGAGAGAGGAAATGGCACTAAAATAGACGAGCTTTCCTGGAGACAAAGGTAAAATTGGGAAAAATGAGATCTAAACCGAAGGGGGATAAATCATGAGGGCAGCAATGTCTGAAAATTATTGGGAATGAAGCCTTCCCAGCAAGTGAGACATCCCCTGCAAGGCGGATCTGCTGTGAGCAGCAAACACAGCTCTGGTGACAAAGCCAAAACTGGAGGGGAATGGACAAATTGTTTCTCCTGAGGGATTTCTGCAGCCTTGTTCCCAGGTTTGGGCTTCAGGAAGCTCCTCCTGAGAAGCTTTAGCAGCACCTCCCCCAAAAAGAAAAATTTGGGAGAAAAACAATAAAGGGAACAGGTGTTTTTGCAGAGGGAGATGAGTTCCCAAAACATCAGAAATTCTTCAAAAATAAAGGGCAAAAACATGGGGAGAGTGTTCTGAGGCTGCAGCTCCCTCCTCTAGAGAAGGGTTCAACCATGAGACCATAGAATCATATTATTTATATTATATATTATAATATATATATATGTCAGTGATTAGCTAGGTTGGAAAAGACCCTTAAGATCAAGTCCAACCATTCACCCAGCACTGCCAAGGCTGTGACACTAAACCATGTCCCCAGATGCCACATCCACATGGTTTTTAAATCCCAGGTTGGGAGATGGATCCAACCCTTTTTGCTGAAGGCTTTTAGCAGAAATACTGCATTCTACAGCTTCCTCTCCCCCCACCAAAAAAAAAAAACCAGAAAAAAACCCCAAAAACCGAGTTGCTAAACATCCCCCAAAGCCATTAAATCCCCCACAGACACCAGGTCTGTGAGGAGGAGCTGGGGGGAAGCTCTTCAGCCTTGTGACTTCTGAAGACCAGCAGCTTTTTTTCCCCTCAGGCTCCTCTCCTGCTCCCTGTCTGGATGACACCTCACGAATAAATAACAGCAGTGATCCTAAATCGAGATCACAACATGCTTTACACTTCTGCCTTGCACTTGGAGCAGGGAAAGCTCTCTCCAGGCTGCATGAAAACAGCATGGGAATTTTTTTTCCCTCTGTGCCAGGCAAAGCTGTGACATAAAGCCTACAGCTTGTTACAGGCTGGGTTGGGTTTTTTTTTCCACATCTCCCCCACTTTGCTTTGGCACAGTAAAGGAGTTTTCAGCTGGGAAGAGCATGTGGCATGCCAGACACGCCCCCAAATTTCCACCGGGAAAGCAGAAATCTGTACACCAACACAAGGAAGCTTGGCAGCCCTCTTTTATTAGGGGGGGATGTATTAAAAATCCATGTTTTCCACAGAGAAAATGCTCTTTTCCCACAAAAACAACAACTTGCTGCTTGCTCAAAAACCTCTTGCTGCATCTTGACTCATTTGGCAGCAGTTTGTGGCCAGCATGAGGCTCTTGGTGTGGTTTTTGGTGGAATTATGGAAATCCATGGGATTTTGTAGGTGGATTTGAAGCTGATCTTGAAGGGGGCAGCAGGATTCCCTTAGGGAGGGGTTGTTGTGCTTGGACTTGGGGACAAGCTCATGGTTGGTGTCCCCTCACCAGGCATCTCAACACCATGGCTTCCCCATCCTGCACAACTTTTCCTGGGGGGTTTCCTCCCAAGCTAGGCACAGAGAGGAAAATGAACCAAAAGAAAGAGGAGACACAGAAGCTGGTGTCAAAGCTCAGCTCAGCTCTGCATCCAGCACGTCCCACTGACGTGTCCCTGTGTTTGTGCATCCCACACCTGCTTCCAGCTTTTTATGGCCACGTTACCTCTGTGCTCGCTGCTCTCCCGGCCTTTCCCCTCTCCTCCTCTCTCTGATTTATATAATTTGAAGTCCTGCTTGGGAGCTGATATTATGACACGTCCAGACTTCAAAATAAACCTCCCTCTTGATACCGGGTTATTTTATTGGGTGCATCAAGGCTGAAAACAACCTCATTCATCTTAAGAAATGTATTTTCCCATTTGCTGTATAAATACATACATGTTTCCCTGCATTATTCACCTGGGCACGGCAGATAGATGTGCAGCAACAAAGGCACCACATTTTTATTTCTCATTCTGTAACAGAAAAGGCACCAGGGAGCTCTGTGGAAGGAGCTCGGCGGTGCGGAAAAATCAGCTGGGGCAAAGGGTGGCAAGAAAATTGAACGCAGAGGAGATATCCCAAAATAGTCCAGGGACGGGGACAAGGTCTGGTCTTCAGGGTCCTTGTCCAGGTCAGAGAGAAGGTCTGGAAACACAGGAATTAGAGGTGAAGAAAAAGCCAAAGAGCAGATGAAAAATAAGACAAGGAGGCCAGAAAAAATCGGCAAAGAAGAGGGAGGGATAACAAGGGAGGGGAAAAAAATGAATAATTGAAAGTCTGTAATAAACACGGTGTAGAGACAGAAAAAATGTCCGTGTGAAAATGTAATTACTGCCTGTATCAATAACATCAGCGCTGCGCCCGCTGCGCTGGGGTTAGGACCAAAACAAGCCATAAGTCTTGGGAACGTTCGGTTCAGATGTGCCAGAGAAATCATCCGTGTCCAGGTCCAGGCACCTTCATTCCCCACGCCTCCCTGGGGACTCCAGGAAATTAAAAAGAGGAAACTCAGCCTTTCTTCAAAGCAGGCTCAAATCCCTGAGGGATTTTCGCAGCAGTTCCGCTGGTCCTGCAGAGACCAGGTGAGGTCTGTGCCAACAGCCCCAGTGGCCAACAGCCCTGATGGCCAAAAGACCCAATGGCCAACAGCCCTGAAAGCCTATTGGCCCTGATGGTCTGATGACCAACAGCCTTGATGGTCAATAGGTGTAATGGCCAACAGCCCTGATGGCCAATAGACTCAATGGCCAATAAATGTAATGGCCAATAGCCCTGATGGCCAGCAGCCTTGATGGTCAATAGATGTAATGGCCAACAGCCCTGATGGCCAATAGACTCAATGGCCAATAAATGTAATGGCCAATAGCCCTGATGGCCAGCAGCCTTGATGGTCAATAGATGTAATGGCCAACAGCCCTGATGGCCAATAGACTCAATGGCCAACAGCTCCAATGGCCAATAGTCCCGATGATCAACAGTCCCCATGGCCAACAGACTCAACGATCAACAGCTCCAATGGCCAACAGCACTGATGGCCAACAGCCTGAGTGACCAACAGCCAACAGTCCCCAAGGCCAACAACCCCAATGGCCAACAGCTCCAATAGCTAAAAACGCCGATGACCAGCAGAGCAGTGACCAACAAGTCAGGGTTTGCCAAGCCAGCCTGGGGATGCTCTTGGTCAGAACTCCTGGATTTCTAGTCCTGCCTTGCCCTCATGAAGCAGAGAGTGCAGGAAAAGAGTTAAACCCCCACTTCCCTTCCTTTGGAGCCCGGGATGACTCGGAGCCTACAGCTGCTATTTTTAAATCACTGCTGGGGATACGCTGTGGATTTCTCTTAATTGGACATCACTGCTGACTGTAATGAGTCCAAAATAAGACTCTCTTTCTCTTCATTAACTTCCTGCATGAATTTGGAGGTTGATTTCTTTGCACCAACAATTTTCACTCCCCAGTGGCTGCAGTGCTACAATGGGATACTGGATTCTTAAACTCATCCCAGGTAATGGGATATAAAATCAAATTATTTATCCCGAGAAAGTGTGACCTGCACTGCCTCAGCCTTGTGCAGCCTGAGGACCTCCTGACCCTGCAAATTCATCACCTTCTGGGAAACTCAACCCATTACACAGGTGTCCCAGGCTAGTCCTGCTTTATTCCCACCCAGACCAGACTCAACTGGGAGCAAACCAGAGCAGGTGTCTGTGCTGCTCTGCCCTCTCCCTGCACACCACAACCTGTGCCAATGCTGCTCCTTCCCCACACCCCCGCCCCTCCTGTGCCCAGGAGTGCCAGTAAACCCACCCGAGATGCAGATTTAATGTTATCAGGAGATGCAGGGCATGTTTAGCAGGAACTTGAAAGATCATAGCAAGAGGCCTGGATGTAATCCAGGCTGCAGCAGATAAGGAACTGAAAAGCCGCTTCTGCTTCTGCCTCTTTTCCTTTTTCTTTTTTTTCTTTTTTCTTTTCTTTCCTTTTTTTTTCCTTCGGTGGTTCAAGATTGCAAAGAGGCTGAGAAAGAAGAAAGGGAGACACGGGCCTGAGCGATAACGGGTGATGGACGTGCCGCCATCTCCTGCCCGAGAGTCCCAGAGATTGCAAAGCATTGAGAAATCAAACTGACAAGTGGGAACACAGGCTCAGCATAAGAAACGGCAGCTTGTTCCGAGCTCCTGCAGGCCTGGAGAGCTTTTCCCTTCTCCTGACGATGGATTAAGTGGATGTTGGCGATAGATAATTTTGAACTCCTTCTGCAATGTATTCTGGCTTGTCATATCCTGGGGGAGGCCTGGAGCCGCAGACAGCACCCGGCGTGAGGCTCACAGCCACGGAACTCCTCAAACTTGGCAGAGGGACTGGGAAAAGCCAGACCTTGCAAGGCTGGTGACACCAGGGAGCCTTTTTATACCTGGCCAGGCTCAACTGTGGTTCCCGTGCCAGGGATGGGTGAGGAACCAGGCCAGGATTTCAGCTGGTTTGGCTGCAGAGACTTTGACCTTGGCTAAAAAGTGGCTCAAATTCAGCAGATTCCCCAAGAACCCAGGAGATGGGAACTTTGTCACCCTTGGAGCAGCAATTTCTAGCACATTTGGGAAGAGAAGTAACCCTGAACTCCAAGTTGCTCAGCCATGGGTAGCACTGGAGGTCACAACGCAGCCAAAAAGTGCTCCCTACCTGCTGCACCCATCTTGGTTCACTCTCTTTGCCTGAGTTTCCCTCCCACCTCAAGGAAAAATCATTCCTGTATCCTGCAGGAATGGTGCAGTGAAAGCTGAATTTCAGGAGGAGAAAAGAGAGGTAAATCCCAATATCAGCACACAAAAACAAAGAAAATAAACCTCCCAGTATGAGGCAGGTGTAATGCTGCCCTGGGGGAAAAACATCCTAATGACAAAAAATACAGAAATGCAATCCTCCTTCCTAATTATTTTGCAGTCCCATGTGTGCAGCACCAGCTCAGATCCAATCCTTGCTCCCAGGATTTTTTTATAAGCCTTTCCTACCTCCCCCTTTACCCCATCCCTCCACTCCCCATGGGCTGAGCTCTGTCCTGCTGCTGAGCACGGCAGGAGCTGCTCCAAGGGCAGGGGATGCTCCACGTACAGATCAGAGCTGGAGGCTCCTTTGAAATTCCCCAGGGCAAAGGAGTGGGGCTGGAATAAGATGCCCCAGCTGAGCCCCTTCCACTTAAAATTGGCGGAGAAATCCGGCAGCTTTGATGAGAAATGCCTTCCCTTGCCTTTGATGCTCCTGTGCAAACAGTGTGAGGAACCAGGCTGATAGCACGGCTCTCACCCGAGGTGGAGGCAAGGAAAAACATGCCCAGATGGATATTCTGTCCTCTGCTGAACTGGGAGTGAGGAGAGGGAACGTGGAAGTTTTAATTTATAGGTTCTGAGGCAGCCAATGCTGGGAAGTGTCTATAACCCAAGTGAGAAATCGAGATTGAAACGTGAGAGCCCCATCAGTGTAAGTAGCAATTGCTCATCCAGGCACAAACTTAATATTCCTAGGCCAGAAAACCAGGATTGAGGAGAAAATAAAAACATCTAGAGAGTGATCCCTACACACATCCATAAATGCATAATTTATATAAAACCCTTGAGATTTCAGAGCACCAATGTGTTTTGGGGGGTTTGTGCTGAGCATGAGTTTTGGGTTTAGCTGTTTTCTGCCCATTTTCATGGAATAATAGAACACTTTTGATTGGAAGGGACCTTAAATCTCATTTTGTTCTGCCCTCCAGCTGTGGGCAGGGACACCTTCCACTACACCAGTCCAAGCTGGCTGTGAACACTTTTCTCCACTTGTAAAAAAATAGGTTTAAATCCCGTCAGGATAGAGTTGAAACATCCCAGAATTTTGATTAATCATGAGATCTCCATATGGGATGCAGAATCATCCCATCCCTGCCTGTGCCACCCAGTCAGACACAGGTCTGCCTGTGATACTGATCTCCAATAAACCCTTGAGCACTGGGAGAGATCCAGAAAGCCGAAGGAAAACGAGTGTTGTGCCAATATGTGGGAAGGATAAACAAGATGACCTGTGTAATTACAGCCCTGTCAGCCTGACATTGATTTTGGGTGAAATAATGGGATGTCGGCTACGGGACTTGTTTAATAAGGAATTAAAGGGAATAACATAAAAGATGACAATCAACAAGGATTTATGGAAAATAAATCTTGCCCAGCTAAGTTGATATCTTTTTTTGATGAGGTTATAAATTTGGGCTGATAAAGGTGACGTTGTCAGCACAACGCACTCGAGCTCCAGCAAGGTTGGGTCCTGGTGTCATCTTGATTAAGAAACTAGGAGGGCAGGAAATCACCTGGCAGAAATTAGATGGATTAAAAACTGCCTGGTTGACAACTTCCAAAAGGCACCTCTTGGAGTGGGAATCAACAGAGTGCTGTGCTCCTGCTGCGTGCCAGGGCTGGCTGGCTCCAGCTGACATTTCTATCAATGACCTGGAAGAAAACATCCCATCACCCCTGATAGAGTCTGCAGCTGACACCAAGATCAGGGCAGTGCAGGGGAGGAGAGGAAAGGCATCGATTCCAGAGGCATCTTAATAAAGGGATTCAGCAGCTCTGGAGAAGGGAGAGTCTCCCTTGGCAGCAGGGATGGGAGAGGGGCTGATGGGCAGCTGGGCAAGGATGGGAGGATGAGAACAGAAAAGAATCATGGAATCCCAGAATGGTTTGGGTTGGAAGGGACCTGAGAGATCATCCCATTACACCCCCCCACCACAGGGAGAAATTCCTTCCCAATATCCCATCCATCCCTGCCCTCTGGCAGTGGGAAGCCATTCCCTGTGTCCTGTCCCTCCATCCCTGGTCCCCAGTCCCTCTCCAGCTCTCCTGGAGCCCCTTTAAGCCCTGGCAGGGGCTCTGAGCTCTCCCTGGAGCCTTCTCCTCTCCAGGTGAGCACCCCCAGCTCTCCCAGCCTGGCTCCAGAGCAGAAGGGCTCCAGCCCTGGAGCATCTCCATGCTTTTCAGGAAGAAAACCCTCTTTTCAGACAGAAAACCTTCTCTTCAATCTTTGGTATGAAAAGGTAGAAACTCCGGGGTATTTTGGAGCAGAGCTGCTTTGGTTGTCCCCTGCAGAAGCCATACAACACCCTGCTCCACTTCCACTCTGCCCTTCTCCCTCAACTTCAGCTCATTCCTCACGCACTTTGCAAGATTTCAAGGAATTGCAGCTCTTAGATGCTATTGCAAATCCCACGAGACACCTGGCTGAACCTTTCGGCTTCCAACTATATTAAAAACGTGTCCTGAAGTGACTTCCCTGAGCCAAGCACTGCGGGACTGGCTCTGCATCGGGAGGGCTTCAGGCAACGTGCATCCAATTCAGTGCTCCCTCCCTGTTCTCCAGCCCCCACACTTCTTCCCAGGATTGTATCTTTCCTTGGGGAAAAAAGCCCTCTTGTAAGCCCTAGGTAGCAGAGCTGCTGTGGTTTCGAAGCTGCCTCGTGTGATTTCTCCAAACACCCAGCACACCACACTCCAGGGCTCTCCACAGCGAGCACTTCATTGCTTCCAGAGTGGGTTTTTTTCTGCTCCTGCAATCCAATGCCCAAGAATAATGGACAGATTTCAACCACAGGAATTTAATTCTGCTCCTACTCCTTTCAGATCAGAGCCTGTGTCAGCGGGGTGCTCTTACAACAAGAGACTATTACAGCTTATCCAACACTTGGCAAGTTCTCAATCTGGAGAACTGGTTTGGACTCCAGCGATTGCCGCTCCACGGCGCATCTTAATGGAGAGCCACAGTTGTGCCTGGCACCTGGAGGAGAAGGTCTGAAAGCCTTTGGTACCAAAAAAACACACTGGGAAACTCTGTAGAGGTCTGGGGTCAGTTTGAATTGGAAAACCCACGGCAGGTGTGGTGGTTGGAATTGTTGAGCTGAGGGAGTCCTGTTCATCCAGCTGCTCCCATCCAGGACAAAAAGCCAGAGGCACTTGCACCAGAGGTGAATGAAGTTCCCAAGTCCATGGAGCATCATCATACACTGCACCAGACCCATATTCAGACAAAAAATTCTCCCTTTTTTTTTTTTTCCTTATTTTTCTCGTTGCTGGAAAGCCCTGGGAAGAAACTGTCCTTCAGACCAGAGTCCCACCTGACACCAGCTCAGAGCAGCCCTCAAATCCAACCCCCTACACCTTTTTCCCTCTAATTATTGTTTGTGTTTCCCTGCTGTGGCCAGGCAGAAGGGAATGACAGCCAGGAATTTTATTTCCTGGGCTCCTGCCTTGCCAAAAGAGCACATTTTCCCTTCTTCTGCCCTGAGTGAGCATCCAACTCTCTTTAACTGCAGTAGAAGCTCCCCAGGCCCGGCCGGAGAGGTAACCTGAGGATGCTCAGAGTGTCACTGCAGATGACACATGCCTCTCTCTCAGGATGTGGGATAATGAGCTTCTCTGTGGTCTCCCAAGGCAGGAATGTACTTATGGCACAAGGGGAGATTTATAGAGCTTTTCTTTAAAATCTGGCAGCTAATAATAGCCGTGGCTGGGCCGGGGTGAGCTGGGCTCGCACGCAGGTATAAATCAGGAGTGCTCCCAAGCCCTGCCAGCATTTCCTCACCTTTGGGCACCGAGGAGATCATATCCTGAGCAAACCTGTGCACCAAAGAGAGGAGAATAGGAAATATCCCAGCCAGGTGACCAAAATGCTCTCTTCTCTATCCCAGTGCTCCCCTGTGCTTCCCTGCCACAGCATCCAGCCCCAAATCAATGGGATCTTCCTACAGACCTGATGTTGCTTCCCAGGGCAGGGATAGCCTGGGAACAAGAGGTTATCCATGCTTGGAATTATTCATTTTCACCCTACCAAGCTGTGGCTTTAAGGCATGATTGGCTTTAAGGCATTTACAGCACGGTGTGGCTAAAGCTGATAGGCCAAGAAACATTTATAGTGTAACTAAAATACAATATTGTGTGTTGTAATTAGGAAATAGCTGGGTTCTGATTGTGATGGTGTGAATTATAATATCTGTATTGTCTCACCCTTCTCATGAGACTGAAAATGGAATAAAAGTTTTTAAAACACCTCTCAGTTACCCCATCTCTAAGTCAAAAAAACCATAATCCAACACCAAGTGACCCACACATCTTGTCCTCCACCAGCGAGGGCAGTCAACGAAATGTTTCCTGTTGTCCCCAGGAATCCCACAGCCTTGAACAGCACCAATGCTCTGAAGCAAATGTTTTTCCTAACAAAATAAATGCACAGTATTTTGGATTTTTTGTCAGTGGGGGTCTGAATAAAATAGCTAACAGGTTCCAGAGGGATGTATCCTGTTAATTCCACTCATGATAAAGGTCTTTAAAATGCCACTGGTGCCTGGAGCACTGATGAGTTTCCAGGTTTGCTGATTTGTGAACCGTGGGCCAGGCTCCCAGTGGAGCCCATTAGGTGGCCCAGAGACAGGCCCTGGATGCAGAGCCACGATGTGCAGCCACACCAGGCAGAGCTCAAAAGCATTCCTGAGCAATCCTGGGCCCTTCCCAGCTCCTGCAGCATGGCTCAGGGAGGGGGAAGGTTTGTGAACAGCTCCTGCCTTTTTCTCTTCATGCCACACTGGGGAAGAGAAGGGGCAGACACTGATCTGTTCCCTCTGGTGTTCAGGGACAGGACCCGAGGGAATGGCCCAGAGTTGTGTTGGGGGGGAGGTTATTTTGGATTTCAGGAAAAGGTTCTTCCCCCAGAGGGTGCTGGGCACTGCCCAGGCTCCCCAGGAATGGGCACGGCCCCGAGGCTGCCAGAGCTCCTCCTGGAGTGTTTGGACAATGCTCTCAGGCACAGGGTGGGATTGTTGGAGTGTCCTGGGCAGGGTCAGGAGTTGGACTGGATGATCCTTGTGGGTCTCTTCCAGCTCAGGATATTCCACAATTCTGTGATTCTGTGATTATTTTAGTGTGGAGCTCAAGGTGTGATGCTTTCCTACAAAGCCAGGCTGGGAGAGCTGGGGGTGCTCACCTGGAGAGGAGAAGGCTCCAGGGAAAGCTCAGAGCCCTTCCAGGGCCTGAAGGGGCTCCAGGAGAGCTGGAGAGGAACTGGGGACAAGCGATGGAGGGACAGGACACAGGGAATGGCTCCCACTGCCAGGGGGCAGGGATGGATGGGATATTGGGAATTAGGAATTGTTCCCTGGGAGGGGGGGCAGGCCCTGGCACAGGGTGCCCAGAGCAGCTGTGGCTGCCCCTGGATCCCTGGCAGTGCCCAAGGCCAGGCTGGACAGGGCTTGGAGCAGCCTGGGAGAGCAAAAGGTGTCCCTGCCCATGGCAGGAGATTGGAACTGAACAATCTCTACGGTCCTTTCCAACCCAAACCATTCTGGGGTACTGTGATTTGCAAATGTAAATGTGGATTTGCAAATGAGACTTTTAGCCCAAACTCTTGGGCAGCAGAGCCTCCCTGACAGGCCCAGGCAGATGCAATGGGTCACACGTTCCATCCTCTTCCATTTCCACTCACTAATTCTATCACTGGAAGCAAAACTCCAGCAAATGTGGGGAATCTGTTCAGCCACCCAGCACCTGGGTGAGGTGAAAGTCAGCTCCTTTCCAACCCAAATCATTCTGATTCTGTCCTTTGGTGCTGGGGAGGGAGAACCTGGGGATGAACAAGCTCTGCATTTTTCCTCAAGTCACTCCCTTGCCATGGGGCATCTCACCCCCTCTTCCTGCCCATTGCCCCCCAAAACTCCTGCAGCCACACCTCAGGGCTCTTGTTTCTGCTTCCTGCCCAGGTCATGCGTTTTTGCAAGTCCATCTCGGGAGGTCCCCAGTGAAATGTCCTCGTGTCCATCATGTCCACTCATTTCTGCTCCGGGCAGTTTTATCTCTTCCTGCAGGGCCAGCCCGGGCTCGGTGCTGGACTGAGTAATTCAATAGGTTTGCAGATCTGTCTCAAGTCAATTTTAATTCTATTTAAAGGACAGTCGATAGGAGCCTCTCTGGGGGGTTCTGAGCAGGAATTTCATATTGCGCTGAATATGCGCTGAACGGCCCGGCCGGCGGGGAAGGAATTTCAGCTTCAATGAGACAGAAAGGGTGGCTTGGGAAGCACTTTAAAACCTTCTTTTCAGCTATTTTAGGCTCAGCCTGAGACCCTCAGAGCAGGCTCAGGAAGGGGCCAGGCAGGAGATGGCTCCCGATGTGATTTTTGTGCGATGCTCTCCTTGCCTGGTGCTCAGGAGGCACAAGTCGTCCCCCTCTTAAACATCAGCAGCCAAAAGTCCCCTCAGTGCCAGATTTTCACCACTGTGACCCTGTCCTGGGCGTCTGGGGGAGGTGACACCCAGCAAAAAAGAGATCTGAGCAGCACTACGTGACCATTCCAACCTGCTCTACTTCCCTGTTTGCCATAAAACACAGGGCAATGTCCCAGATTAATAAAGAAGGAAAGCTTTCAATGCTGCTGTTCTTCTAAAACATTCCCTTAAGTGCAGGATGAGATGCTCGAGCACTAAGATGCCATTTTTATGCAACTTAATAAAAGGGAAAAATGATATCACCGCTGGAAAAAACAGAATGCATGCAGGGGAATTGGATTGCATCACTTTACCCTCGGATCAATCCCAAGATCACATGGCACAGGCACAGGGGGAGTGCTCAGCACTGCAGGAAAGCTCAAGGAAAGCTCTGCTCAGGCATTTTTAGGGGGGACAAATCTCATGGACCTAGAGGGAAATATTTTCCCACTGGTCAAAGCAGGAAAAAGTTCTAGTCCTATTAAATCAACCATCTGCTCTAGGAAAATGGTCATCCAGATGAGGAACATGGGACAGATCCACTCACCTCACACCAAGGTGATGGCAAGACAGGGGTTAAACCCCTCTGGATTTTCCAGGGGGATGGGGGGGCCCTGTTGATGCTTCCACTGTTTTTATGGCACGTCAAGGGATTGGCTCCCATTGCGGGGAGCATCCAGCTGACTGCTCCAAATGAAATTGTCCGTTCCCTGCTGGAGATAATTAACGTATATCAAAGAGGAATTTAGCTGGAGTGGCTATTTCAGTCCCACGCCGCGTTCTCCCTCACTTTGGGTTTGTTTTCGAAATTGCACATAAAGTGCAACTGCGGCACATTTACTTTTCTATTATGCCTCCGAAATTAAGTTAGATGGCCCTAATAATAGCATTGCCTTTAAAATAACGTTGTGTTTAAAGAACAAACTCTCCAATGTCGCCGGCGCAGCAGATTTGTCTTGTGCTTAATTTCCACTTGCTGTTGTATTATTAGACATTAACATGATAGTTTTGTTTAATCTCTGGCTCCGTCGCCCATGGCTGACTCCGAACCGATCGCTCGCCCCTGTTGATGAAAGTCCTAATTCATCCTTGTTAGTGCAATTAGGAGGAAATTGGATCACGGTGCCTCTTCCCACGAAAGGTCTGGGAGAGGGCGAGGCTCTCCCCCGAGAGGTGACACGGGCTCTGGGCTGCAGGCGGATTAGGCAGCCCCTGGGAAGGTGATGGGGATGAATGAACTGAGACTCTGGGAAGGTTTGAAGTGGGTTTTGGTGCATTTCATTGCTCTTTTCCCAGCATGGAGTGGGTAGGAATCCATCCCTAGCACTCGGCGAAGGTCAGCAGCATTTTGAGGTTGCTTTGAGCACCCCCACGCAAAGGCTGGAAGAAATGGGAAAATAGCAAGATGATTTTTTTCCAAAATCCAAGTCCTCCAAAGCTCTCAGGAAAGTGGCTCTGGTTTCTTTCCAGCACTTTCCCTCCATGGTGGACTCTCTCCCAACCATGAACATGAGCACAGAAAGGAGAAGAAACTCTCCAACTGCAGCACCAAAACAAGGTGGGTGTTTGCAGAGTGGTTCCCCGGCCTCCACACCTCCACTTTCCCTCCTTTCAAGCTTTCCTGGGTTCAGTTAAAATCCCCACATCCAGGACCACATGGAGACCTTGGGATTGCTTTGGGTGGTGCTTCCCATCCTGCTCAACATGGAACCTGCAGCAAAGTCCACTGATAAAACTTGTGGGATCATCAAATCTGGGGAAGTTTTGCACAACCTAAGCTCATAATCCTTCATGTTCAGGATATCAACTTTCTATTCCAGACTTTTGGTAGGAAAAGAGGGAATTCAAGGTAACCAAGCAGGAATTCCTGTGGCTCTCAGCCCACCTGAGTGAGTGCCTTCCTGCGTCTCAGAAAGTGAAGTGAGCTAAACCAGACAAACGAACTTTTACTGCTTAATGAAATCAATTCCTCCTGGGTACAACCAGCAAAGGCACAAAAGGTTTCATTCCAAAGAAGATTAAATAACTTGGGTTTCTTTCCTCAGAAAAAAATCAGCCAACGGAGGGTTTGATGGAAGTTTACAAACCAGGGATGGGGTAGAGAGGACAAAATGATAATTCTCATTTCTGCAAGTTTCCATTTAAAATGGAATTGACACTGGATAAAATTAGCAAGGGGCAGGTTTAAAGAAAATAGTTGTTGAACTGTGGAACTCATTTCCAAAAGATTTTTTGGAAATCCAAATTAAAGATGAACTGAAAATGAAGGATTGGGCAAACTCAGGGGAAATTATTCATTCCAGCATTAAATGCACAATTTTTTATTCACAGAATATGCTATTATTTTTATTAATTATTATTAGTGTTGTTGTTGCTACTATATTATTATTTATGTATAACTTGCAGATGCAATCATGGATTATTTAGGACTATTTATAGGAGTAATTTATTCAGAATAGTTTTGTATGTACATTAATCAATCTTCCCACCATTATTTGCAATCACCCAGACCAGATCTGGTCCCTCTGACAAACCCCAGGGGAATGTGGAACCAGCACACATAGACATGCAGGTCCAAGAATCCCAAAAATATATATATATTTGGACGATTAAGCCAATAAATGCTCGAGGTGGGAGCCAGTGATCTGAAATTGTTCAGGATTGTTAAGTGTGTCACAGTCCAAACATCCGTCTCCCCCAAAACAGGTATTTCCTGACAAGTTTGGGACATTTCCCAGGCTCCACATTGGCTGTGTTGCTACTTTACAATCTTTGGGATTTGGGCACCATCCTTTTATTCCCATTTCTTGTACCATGCCCACCACGCTGGCCCTGGGTGCTGGGACACTGACCTGGAGAGTCAAAAAAAGCCATTTCCCAAGGGATTTACAGGTGTTCCCACCTGGAGGAGGTACCACTGAACCCAGGCCAGTTCTCAGCACAACAAGCTGGGAAAATCACAGTGGCAACAGCAGAAATAGGCTGGAATTTGTGGAGAGATTCTCCTTCCCTCCACTCCCAGCTCTTCTCAAGCTGTTCCGTAAGTCAGGGCTTATTCCCACTTCCAGGTGGGCTCATTATCCACACCAAGAACTCCAAGAAGAGCTCCACAAACCCTCAGCTGCTCCCACCCACAAATTCTCCCTGGTTTTTGCTGGCATTTCTGTCCTTCCCTAGGGAGAGGAACCCATCTGTGCTCTCAGCAGCCACCAGTGTGTCCTGCTCGACCCTCAGGGGTGGCTGAAGAGGCTGGAGAAGCTGCTGAGGGAGGAGACATCTCCATGGAGCAATTGGGATGGGGAGGCAAAGCTTGGAGGGCACTTGGATGGTCATCTCCAAGGAATTGTGTGGTAAAATCACCCAGAATTAAGACCCTGCTTGGCTTGGGGCAGAGGGCTGAAATTCCCGGCTGGTTCGTTCAGGATGCACCAAAAGGGGAGGCTGCTGCACGTCCACGTGTGCTGGACCTCAAAATGATGATTTTCCTTCTCTTCTCCAAGTCTTTTGGAGAGGAAGAGCAGAAGGGGATGCAAAAAGAAGGGCAAAGAAAGAGCTGAAATGGGTTTTGAGGGAGCAGAAACCCTGATTGCCCAGCGTGTCACCAACTGGCACATGGCAGGGCGGGGACAGTGTCATCACGAGGGGCTCTTGGGTCCAGATGCCCCTTTTTGGAGTGTTTTTTTGCAACTTTCCAGCTAGTTTTCCCTTGCAGAGCTCACAGTGTGCTTGGTGAAGCATTAATTGGATTTGATGGGCTGGGGAAAATAGACTTGGACAGTGAAGGGTGGAAGGGAAAGCCCTGTGAATAAATGCCCTGTTGTCACAGTCCTATTAACCTCCCCTCAGTCTAATCCTGTCCTTAATTGACTTGATTCTGATTAGAGTCTTGATAGGCCTGTATCAGCCTGGGAAGGTGGGGTGGGAAGTGGCGGTGAGGGATGTGAAAAACACAGAGTGAGCTGGAGGAGAGCAAAACAGAGGAGCAGCAAAATGCATCCCCTGCTGTGCCTGCACGGCTGCTTCCCAGAACAGCAAGCACCAGGAAACGGAAATGAAAACTTCCCAGAAAGGCTAAAAAAGAAACCTCCACCCCAGCAAACCGCAAGCTGCTGTTGTAATAATTAAGAGGTTTTAAACTGTTTATTTAACACAGATGAAAATCCCATCTGCAGGTAATGGGGAGAGGGAGCTCGATGCCTAATCAGCCAAACCTTGGGGAAGCAGCATCCCCTGTCTGGCTGCAATCAGGGCTGGAGCAGAGGCTGCCATTCCTTGAAGTGGCTCTCAGCGAGGGTTCTGTAATTGTCTCGGCAAAAAGTGAGAGTTCCCCCTAGTGCAGAGCAATAAATCAGGGATAATAATAACTCTTTCCAAAATAATCCTCAGGCAGCAGCAAAACCCAGCGGAGAAGGTGGTGCGGAGTCAAAACGTGGCACCTGGATAAACCCAGGGTTCGCTGGGTTTATAAATACCCCGAGCCCCTCCGTGCCCCTGCTCCTGCCATAATATATTGTTATTAGTAGCACTCAGTTAAAGCTTTCAGATTTTTGTAAATCTAATTATTTCTTGGCTCTTTCATGTGCTGTGATGCTTTTCCAATCACCCCGAGTGTTGGGCCTTGCGTGGCTGGTGCTGAGCTCCCAAAGTTCACTGTGTGAGGGAGGCTGGGGACGCTGCAGGGCTGCCCTGGGGGCTGGGAGCTGCTTTGGCAAAGCAGAGGCTCAGCTCAGCCACTCCAACAGGTCCTTGAGCTGCAGCAGCTGTTCCAGCAAGGCTGAGCTTACAGCCAAAGCCCCTGGAATGTGTTTGAGGATTTGTGTCATCGTGGCAGCCCAGGGGTGACACAGGCTGAGCTGAGGGATGCTGTGAGGTCTGAGAGTGCAGCCAGAGACACAAACCTCTGCTGGGATCATCCCTCAGTGTGGGCAGGGGGAACCCTGCCCCTCTGTCCCACTCAGGTGAGACCCCACCTGCAGAGCTGAATCCAAATCCAGAGCCCCCAGCATCAGGGGGTACCTGGAGCTGCTGGAGCCAGTCCAGAGAGGCCATGGAGATGTTCTGAGGGCTGGGGCCCCTCTGCTCTGGAGCCAGGCTGGGAGAGCTGGGGGTGCTCACCTGGAGAGGAGAAGGCTCCAGGGAGAGCTCAGAGCCCCTTCCAGGGCCTGAAGAAGCTCCAGGAGCGCTGGAGAGGGACTGGGGACAAGGCATGGAGGGACAGGACACAGGGAATGGCTTCCACTGCCAGAGGGCAGGGATGGATGGGATATTGGGAATTAGGAATTGTTCCCTGTGAGGGTGGGCAGGCCATGGCACAGGGTGCCCAGAGCAGCTGTGGCTTCTGGAAATCCTGGATCCCTGGAAATGTTCCAGGCCAAGTTGGACAGGGCTTGGAGCAGCCTGGGACAGTGGAGGTGTCCCTGCCATGGCAGGGGATGGAACTGGATGAGCCTTAAGATTCCTTCCACCCAAACCATTCCTGGATTTTGTGATCCTATTGTCATCTTCTGGATGATCCCTCAAACAGAGAGGCCCTGCCCAGACGTGGCTCACAAATCCCTTCTGAGCAGTGGGATGCTCTGCAGCTCTGGGCTGGAACCCTCTGCACCCCAAAACTCCCAGGTCCCCCTGGCAGGGCTGTGGCCATGCCAGGGGCTGGGTGACATCCCCACTGCAGCACTTGTGGTGTTTTTATTCCCTTCTTGCCCCTTTACCTCAGCCAGCAGAAAATGCCCAGAGCTGCCATCGATTTATTTCTCCTTATTTACTGCTCCAAGCCCCCCTGTTCCATTCCCAAGCAGCAAATGTTGCCCAGCTGACTCCAGTTCCATGGAGCTGCTCGTGAATCACCCAGCACTGAAACTCCAGAGTTTTGTACCTTCGAGCCAAAAAATTCCAGCCTCCAGAGGGTTTGCAAATTGTTCATTTGCTCCAGCATTCCCAGCTTGGTGTGTGTTCTCCCAAAACCTCCTGTGATTCCTGCCTGGACAATCCTGTCCTGGTGTCCTTGTGGAGCTGGATCACAGAGGGGACACCATGGCATGAGTGACACCCCTGCCATGTCCCTTTAATCCACCTTCTCCAACAGGAAAGCAATGCCTTTTCCACAGGAGAATGAAAAATAGGTGAATAAAGGCACGGAGAATGAAGTCTGAGGTTTTCATTTGGAATATTGCAGCTCTGTAATGATTGATGGAGGACTTGGGAAAAATCTGGGGAGTTTTGAGGTCTTGGGAGTCTAAATCAGCCTCTGCAGGAAATAATGGCACTGTAACCCCCACCCTAACCCTGGCTCCTGGTGTCTCTGCCTTGCTCCTGACAGCAGGTTTGGCCTTTTCCTTTGCTCTCCCAAAGGTCACAAAACACCAGGTCAGGCTTTCAGGAAAACAAGAATTCAGGCTGGAAAGGATTTCCAAATCAGGGTGGTCCAAGGACAACGTGTAGGATTTGGGGTGAGGTTTCCCCTTGGAGAGATGCTGATGTGGGGAATTTTGTTTATATATTGGGAGAACAAACCTGAGAGCTCAGGAAGGGAAGTTTGAGATCAAGAGACCCCAAAAGAAGCTTCTCAAAGGTATTTTGTTCCCATAAAATTCCCTCTATATGTTCTGGAAAGCCAACTAACCCAAAAATGGCTGGTTTGGTTTGTTTGCATCTTTCCACCATATTAAATGAACAATTTATGAATTGAATGTTTGGGTTTTCCTTTGATTCAGAATTCTTTGTAAACAAAACCTTGGGATGTTTTCCTCCTCTACTCTATTGCTTCTAAAAGAAATTAAATAAAAATAAAGGTATAACAGAAAAAATCCGCCCAAAACCTTGAAGGAAACCCATAAGCAACTAAAACTTGATTATTTTTCACCAAGACACTGTTGTAAAAACTCTTTCAGACAGCGAGGTGCTCTTTTTTTCCTCACTCCTAATCCCAATTTCAGCAAAACAATTCCCAGCCCTTCATTTTTAGCTGGCCACAGATTGAAGTTGCTCCCTGGCATTAGAATTCACAGCAAAGCAGCCTTGAAATCAAACACTGCTGCTCTGCTCCAGGATCTCCTTCACCCTCTCTGCATTCCCCACGTTGCCTAAATCAATCCTCTCAGCTCCCAGGAAATAGAATTGCTTCAAAACACTGAAATAACTCCACAGTTCCTTCTTCTCCTACAAAAAAAAAGGAGAAAAATCAGAACCAATAAAGGAATGAATAAGGAAATACAAGCTAATCTGGACTTTTCTTTTGAGCTGGCTGGTTTTCTCCTCACCCAGGTGTTGGGTGGCTGAACAGATTCCCCACATTTGCTGGGTTTTGCTTCCAGTGGATGGAATTAGTGAGTGGAGATGGAAGAGGAGGGAACGTGTGACCCATTGCATCTGCCTGGTGCCATCCTGGAAGTTTTGCTGCCCAAG
>VXBC01003781.1:47009-58379 GCA_013399945.1 Ploceus nigricollis
ATGGCAGGGGTGGAATGGGATGAGCTTTAAGGTCCCTTCCAATCCGAAGCTTTCTGGGATTCTGTGACTCACAAATACAAATGCAGATTTGCAAATTTAAATGAGGATTTGCTAACAGGCATTTTACCCCAAACTCTTGGGCAGCAAAACTTCCAGGATGGCACCAGGCAGATGCAATGGGTCACACGTTCCCTCCNCACGAGGAGACCAGAGCAGCCGCTTTTCTGAGGGGGTGGAACAAGGGAAGGGTTTGACTATCCGCCAACGGGGGATAGAGGGGAGAGGAACATGAGGTGATTGACAAGCAGGACAACGTATCGTATCGGGGAGCTGAGGAGGGGGGCCCTGGCCCTTGGCCAATCACTCAACGCCCTACGTGGAAGCTTCTAGAGAGAGGGGCTGGGGAGTCGAGTGACGGACAAGGTGCCAGGGAGGGGATATGGGGATTGACAAGGAAATTTCTAGGGATTTGGGAGGAGTGGGGATGGGACTGACATTTAGGGAAGGGGAGAGACAATTTGGGATGAAACAAGGGGAAAACAGGGACAAACCAAATAACACAATACAACACGCTGGAAGCAAACCCCAGCAAATGTGGGGAATCTGTTCAGCCACCCAACACCTGGGTGAGGAGAAAACCAGCCCAAACCATTCTGCCCCTCTATCATGGATGGCTCTTTGGGCTGGCAGTTAAACCCTTGCCTTGCTGCTCTTGTAAAACTTTCCTGTGGGAGAGCTGGGTTTGTTTTCCTGCTTCCCCCACTCCCCTCCTCACACCAGCCCTGGCACCACTCCAATTACAGTAGGTGTGTAATAGCTGGCTGTCAGTGCCACTCTGTGCTCAGGTGACACGTGCCCTGGCCAGGAGCAGGGTTATTATGATGATTATTGCCATCAGTGCTGTGATTATCAGATTATTTCATGGCCTGCATGGCTCAGCCGAGGTCAGGGCTGCAGGAGATGCTGTAGGAGTGCATAAAGAAGGGGAGCCCCATGTGCAGGGGGATTGTGATGAGGGAGCTGGGCAGACAGGCAGGCAGGGGTGAGGTGCCCTGGCTGGCCAGGAGAAGGGGAGCAGGAGGTCGGGTTTATTTGGGTTGTGCCCAATTCTGTCAGAGGTCATCACTCACAGGGTGAGGCTGGCAGGAAGATGTGGGCGTGAGCACTGTCTGCAAGTGGAGATGGGATGGGTGACTCAGGGACAGGGGCCTGGAACACTCCAGGGGTCACCTTCCAGGGCAACTATGGTCCTTTTATTATATGTATTACAGGAAAAGTGTCCTTCCCCTCAACACTGGCTTGTCTGTGCTGTTTGCCAGCCCATGGCTGCAGGAGCAGGAGGAGCCTCTCTACCCCACGGAGGGAAAATGCCAGCCCAGATCTCCAGAAAAGTTCTCCTGGAGAAAATCCCCCTTTCCTAGTGGGCTCTGGAGGGTGTGATGCTGAGGATTTTGGGCCAAAATCCACACAATTTACCTCTGATGACTCCATCACTCGTGGGCACAGAGAAAGCCCCAGGGCAGAGCGGGGCTGACCTGGGGAAGCCACACTGGGACATGGTCCCTGCTCCCCCAGGTGTTCCTGGGCACACTGGGACACGGGGAGCAGAGCAATGGACAGCTGGTCCATCTGTCCATGGCTGTGTCCTCAGCATTCCTGTGCCACCCCCATCCTGCCACTGCCCTGTCCTGCAGCCACCCTGGAACCCTGCTGGTCCCTCATTTTGGGATGACCATGAGATTACCGTGGGCTCTTAGAAGGGGAGAGGAGCTCAGAGCCAGCCTTGGACTTGCTGTCCTCAGCAGGGCTCTGCCCTAAGCCTGTGGGAAAAGCCCCCCAGCACCCTCTGGATCACGCCCTTCCCAGAGCCAGAGCAATTCGTGCTGTCCTTTGCCATGTCTGGGAAATGCTCCTTTTGTCCTGTCTTTTCTCCCTCTCCTCACTTCTATTCTTCCACCCAGAAAGCTTCAAGCATGAAGCACTTTAAAATTCAAGGGAATTCAATACAATGCAGGAGGTTTTATATTTTTTTGTCTGCTCCTCCTCCTCCCTCATCTCCAGCATGTTTCATTCAGTGTCTCCAGGCCCTTTGCTGGGGCAGATAAAGGCTGAGCAAAGCCCTTTTGCAGCACTGGGCATCCTGGTGGTTCCAGAAAATGCCGTGGAGCAGAGAGGAGGAAAAGGCAGCTGTTCCAGAGTGTGGGCTCTTCACAGCTCCCAAATCAGGGCTGGAAAAAGCTGGGGGTACTGCAGGAAAGGAGCCCCTTCCCTTCAGCATCACTCAGCACCGTGCCCACTCTCCCTGCATCTCAAATCACTCATTTCCCTGGATTTCCTTCACCTCCTCCCTGTCTCAACCCATCAGTTCACACCAAACTGGGTCTGAAAGGGACGATTTGATCATTCAGCATCCCCCTCGTGGGTCCCCAACCCATGGCCCAGCCCAGCCCCTCGGTGTGACCCCTCCCAGCACTGTGCCTGCTCTGACCCGGGAGCTCCCGGCTGCGCTGAGGTGCTTCGATGTCAGCTCCCACTTAGTGCTGTGAGTGATTCCTTTCAGCCACGCCAGGCACTGAATCACTGGTCTGTGATCCTGTAAAATTAACATGGCCTGCTATAAATAACCTCTCCCTAATGGCCTGTCAGTCCAGGCCTCTTGGACAGGCTCAGCTCATGTGAGCGAAAGCTTTAACGACTGTAATTGAAATTAGATGAAACCCATCAAGGCTGGGCTTTCTCTGACCCATGCTAGGACAAAACCTGTCATGCAGCAGGGAAAAATTCCCCCTCCAGGATATGCCATGCCCGTCTGGGTCAGGGAACAGGCTCTGGAAGTGCAGCCAGTGGCTCTTTGTGCACAGAGGGCACTCAGGGTTTTCCCTTTCTGTCCAATCCCCGGGGTGGCTGCAGCACAGTGGGATGTGGCAGAGGAGCCGGTGGGTCTGGGGTGCTCTGATGTCCAGGGATGTGCAGTGGGATGCTCAGGACTAAACTTTTAGCCCCAACAGCTGGGTATTGAAGAGGAAACACAAGTTATTGTGGCTGATGATGAAACAGAAGCTTCATTTTGCATTTGAGCCCAGCAAACCGAGCAGCAGCACCTTCCACAGGGTGTTTGCCCTCATCCAGATTCCAAGGGAGTTTCAGCTGCTGCCACTCCAGGATGAGAGCTCAGATGGGATTCCCTTGGCACACATCTCAGTGTTTTATTGCCTTGTTTCTTCTCCTCCCATACAGACCCCAAAGGTCCCCAGGCTCCTGGAGCTGCAAATCCCACACATCCACCCCCAGCCCTCATCATACCCCTGGGAATGGGATAACAAATCCCCTCCGAGCACCTCGTGTGCTGCTTGCACACAACAAAACACCTCCTCTCTGGGGACAAAGGGGTGGCATGGGGCAAATTAGGGAATGCCAAAGTGTCCCTGAAGTGCTGCTTTGCCCACACCACCAGCGAGCCTTGGGATGCACAAGGATGTTGGTAACGAGGTGCCTGGGAAGGGGGGATTGCTGTGAGCTTTGGGTTTGTTCCTAAAGGCCAGGAAAGAGGATAAGACAAGAAAATTGACTTTTTTTTTGGTCCTAATAGGCCCCAGGAATTTACAGGCACGCAGAGACACTGAGAGAGATGCTTGGCTTTCATTACCCAGGGAGAGAGGCTGAAGGCTCGGCGGGGAGGCGAACGAGGAGATTGGAGTCATTGCTGCAGGAGTTCTGCAGCAAAAAGGCCTGGAAAACATTCCCTAACTCCCCCATCCAGGCACCTGTTGTGCTCCTGGGGAAACCAAGGCATGGGAAGTTTGGGTTCCAGTCCTCCAGTCCAAAAGCACAGGCAGAGGGGAGGGTTTGGGGGAGCAGAGCTTGGCATCCTGGCCCCAGAAGGTTGATATGTAAGAGGAGATCCAAGTTCGTGGGGCTGCAGGTGAAGTAAAGGGTTGGTTTGGGGTGTGGTCCCAGAAAAACAAGCAACAGCATCTTCTGGGAGGAGTTGGGTAAGCAAACAGCATCCAAAGAGCCATTTCATCCAGGCAGGGAGGCACAGGGATGAGATGGAGATGGATCAGCTCAGCCCCCAGCCTCGATCCAGGCATTTGCTGCTCTTCCCCACATTCCCCTTCACTTTAATCCTTGCTTATAAATCTTTCCAGCCTGTGGGAATGAAATTCAGACTTTTGTGTATTTACTAATTGAGAAGATGGATGGCTCAGGGTGCGTTTTTTCCTATTAAGCTTTTTCTGCCAAGCAATTTACTCTGCATGACGAAGATTTTTACTCCACTTGGGCAGTTTTATCTGGTTTTAAACTTGCTATTAATATTTTTCACTGAAAAGATTAGATGGTAAAGAGAGGGCAAAGGTTTCCAAAAGTCACAAAGAAACACAAACCCTCAAAATAGAAAAAAATTAAAGTAGCTTAGAGCTATCAGGGTGAACTGTATGGTTGGTCTGCAACAAAGCATCATTTGAATTTAGCAGTTGCAGAAGAATTTGAAAGGGATTGGTTTTACATTCGCCACCAGAGACAATGTTTTTATTTCCAAATTGCCAGCAAACCCAAAAAATTTCATTTTCTTCTCTGCCTATTTGTAAGGGAATATTCACTGGGTATTTGATAGCTGTAATTTACTTTCCAAGCTGTGTAATTAGCCACCTCAATCAAACAGCATCATTTCTATCTCTGCTCAAAGAATAAACCATTCCAGTGCACAACAAACCCTTTGCCTCGATTTGAGCAAAGCCCGGGAACAGGCTGGAATTTTGCAGCCAACTTTTGCTTTCAGAGATGCTCGCGCTCATCACGGGCTCTGAAAGCTTCCTGGGAAAAAAGAGAGGAAAAAGTGGGGCTGGATGTTGACTCCAAGCTCTTGCTCATCTCCCTGTAACACAACCAGCTTGGAGAGGATGTGGACACATGCTGGGGAATGTTTATTCCCTGGACTCAGATGTTTGGGTTCAGGATTGGGAGATGGGGAAGGAGCATCAGGGTTACCCAGAGGTTTCCCATTTTACACCTGAAAGCACCAGAAGTAGTGCAGAACAATTTTTTTTCTGTTTTTTGTGGATAAAGGGACCCTTCTTTCCCACGAAGACACATTTCCCACGAAGGTGAAGAACTGGAAATCTCCAGCGTCCCATTTCCCCCACTGTGACGGGCTCAGAGCTGTCTTTTATTGCCTCTGTTGTTTGACACCCAGAGTTGTGGGTGTAAGACCCTGCTCGGCCCCATTTCCAAGTCTGGGCTGGTCTCGTTTGGGATTGCAGGCTGTGGTACAGGTACAGTGGTGTCATTTCAGATCACACCTGAACCATTATTTACCAGCCCAGCTGATCTGGAGCCGGTCCCAGGAGAGTCCGGGGCATGCGAGCCAGAGTTACAACCTCCCCCTAAAAACAGAGAGAGGGAAACGAGGGAAATTGCCTTGTAAAAACCACAAGGACTTTTGGCTTCCTTCTTTCCGATGGAGCTCTTAAATCCAAGGCTGGCTCTGGAGCCTGCGCGGTCCCTGGCAGACTTGAGAGACAGAACTTTTCTTCCCTCTTCTCCTTAGCATAACAATCCCTTGTTAACATAATAAGATTAATTCTTGCGCTGCAATCAGGAAGCCACACTTTCACTGAGCCCTAAATAATATCGTTCCCTTGCCACGTTTATAAAGTAGCAGGGTTTTTTTTTTTCCTTTTCTTTTTTTTTCCCCCCTTTGCATTGAAAAAAAAATGGAAATCTTGTAATCTTGAGATAAATATAACGGTGTGGAAGCTTCCCATTCTCCTCCAATCTGATTGCAGTGGCAGCAAGAGGACATGGGCCTAATTAAAGTGCCAATCAAGCAAAAATGGGATTCATTGTTTTTATACAAATGCTCCCTTTAACCCTTTGCAGCTCCTTCATAATTTTCTAATGCACTGGTTTTTATCTCTTCAGCAAAAAAAAAGTCCAAGCCAGGTTCCAGAGCGAGTCTGGAGGATGAAAAATCGCCAAAAATTATATTAAAAAGCATAACTGGTGATGAGGACAGTGTCCAGCAGCCTCAGCACATCCTTCCCATCACATTTTCCTGCTGCCAGCTCCCCTCCTGCAGCCACGGGAGGAGCTGCGGAGCTCTCGCCTTCCCTCCAACATCCCCTTCGAGCTGGGGAAGTTCCGTGGGACCTGGAAAATGCCAGGATCAGATGGTAATGCTTAGCAAGCACTAATGCAGTGCAGTGTCTATCATGCTCAGACACACAAATAACACCCTAACCCCATGTTTTAGTCGTGGACTGTCCCAGTGGACTGGGACAATCTGCCCAGATCTGAATATCACCAACCACCTCGGGGCAGGTGGTGGAGGGTGAAATCTGGTCCCAATTCTCCTGCAACACTAGCAAGACACTGAGACAATCCCCAAACACATCTGGGCACATCTGGGCAGTGAAACAGGAGCTGGGAATTCCACAGGCTGGCTGGTGCTCCCTGTGTCTGTTCACAGCAAGGAGTGGTTGCAGCATGGCAATTCCCTCTTATCCCAGGAAATATCTTGTGGAGCTTCACCTCAGGGTTTGGGAGCCATCCCTGTGCACCACCAACTCCTCAGCAGTGCCCCATAAATCCCAATTTCCAGCAGCAGGCAGAGCACACCCAGCCCATCCGTGCACAACATCCCAGCAGGTCCAGCTCGGCTGCTTTAACCTTGCATGGCAGCGGCCCTGACAGCGAGAGGGGAAGCAGCAGAATGCAAAGCACAGCATTAAAATAACTTTGCATTTAAAGACCTGCATGAAAGGCAGCCCAAAAGCCTCCAGGGAATGGGCTGGGGACTGATCTGGGTGAAGTCAGGAAGGGCCTGGCAAGAACCTGTCAATGATGGGGTTTGGCCACCTCTGTGCCTTTGATCCCTCAGGGTCCCCAGCGCTGGCTGGGATGGCCCGAGGCTGTGAACAGAGCAGGGTGGCTGTGGGAAGCATGGCAGGAATTCACAGATCATGGAATATCCTGAGCTGGAGGGACCCACCAGGATCATCCATTCCAGCCCCTGTCCCTGCACAGACCCCCCAACAACCCCACCCTGTCCATCCCTGGCAGCGCTGCCCAAAGGCTCCTGGAGCTCTGGCAGCCTCGGGGCTGTGCCCATTCCCTGGGGAGCCTGGGCAGTGCCAGCACCCTCTGGGGGAAGAACCTTTCCCTGATCTCCAGCCTGAGCTGCCCTGGCCCAGCTCCAGCCGTGCCCTGGCTCCTGTCCCTGTCCCAGGGCAGAGATGGGAGCTGCCCTCGGGAGGAGCTGCAGCCCCTGAGCTCTGCCCTCATCTCCTGTGCTCCAGCTGAGCAATCCCAGTGCCCTCAGCTGCTCCTCCTGTGACCCCAGATCCTTTCCCATCTCCATGTCCCTCCTTTAGACACTCTCCAACAGCTGTAAATCGATTTATTTTGTGGTGCCTCAACTGCCCCCAGCACTGGAGGTGAGGCTGCCCCAGCCCCGAGCACAGCAGGACAATCCCTCCCTGGCCCAGCTGATGTCCCCAGGACACGGTGGCCTTTGGGCTGCCAGGGCACTGCTGACTCATGTCCACCCTGCCCTCACAGAGCTCCCAGGTCCCTTGCTGTGGTGCTGCTCTCCAGCCCCTATTCCCCAGTGTGTCCCTACACCCAGGTTTGCTCCAGGGGGATCTGACGAGGCCCTGTGAGTTCACTGAGCTGCTCCAGGGCAGACTCAGGCTGGAGCGCAGGGGAAGCCTCCAGGGCATCGCTCACAGCAGTGATGCAGCAGGAGAGGTCCCGAGTCCATCCCTGCTCCTGCCCCCCAGCTCCAGCCTTCCCCACAGCTCCTCCCCTTGGCTCCCCTCAGACAAAGGGGGTGCCAGGCTGGAGTAGGAAGCTCTCCCCACCTGAACCCAAAATGCCATCAGAGATCTTTTCTTTCTTGTTTTTAACCCTCAAAGCTTCTCCCTCCCCTCCCCTGCTGTTCCAGGCCCTGCCTCTGGCTGCCCATCTTGCTCCAGAGCTGCTGTACAAGAGCTTTATCGAGTGCCACAGGCTGAGGGGCTTTGGCAGCTCTCCACAGCCGAGAGGAACAGGAGACAAGGAGAGAAAAGAGCCCAGGCTCTCCCACTGATCTGCTTCCCTGGGCTGTTTTCAAAGAGGATCCGGTGGGAGGTGTGGAAAGGGACTGGCACTTTTGGCTGGGGTCGCTCTGGAAAGCGAGGCAGCACCAGAGCTGGAACACTCCAACTCCTCCCATGTCCTGGGCAGAGGGGCAGGCAGAGCTGGGGAATTTGGGGAGGCAGCTGCCTTCACTCTTGCAGGGAAAAGCAGTGGCAGCTGTGTCTACCTGGGGCCGAGTGAAAAGGTTTTCTTTTTTCTCCCTGTTTTCTGCCCTCTCCAAGAGCATCTCAGGAATGGGGTGACCTCCTGGGAGGAAAAACACAGCCCCAAATATCCCCCCAAAGCCCCAACCTGGCTTTGCTGCACCCTGCCATCCCCAAGGATATCCTTGGCACCTCTATGACCTCTCATCCCCAAAACTGCAGTGAGGTCCTGCAGCATGGGACAAGGGCTGTGCCTCTCTCCTATGATTTGGAGGGACAGCTGCACCTTCCTCCATTCCTTTACCCCATTTTTTTGCTTTCCAATCAGGGGTCAGCCTACGCTCAGAAGCATTTGTGCTGCAAACAGGTGACAAAGGGGAGTGGTGCTCTGCAGAGGGGAAACTGAGGCACGAGGGGTGCGTTTCCATAAAGCCACAGGGGAAGCTCTGAAACAGGAGCAGGGAAAACCTCCAAGTCCCAGCTCCATGTTTTTCCAGCAGGACTCTGCACAGCTTTCACTTGTCATGTGTATTTTTAAATGACAAGGAAAAGATTTTCTAAACCAGGGAAACGTGATTATTTTCCTCTCTCTCTCTCTTCCAGGTGCTTGGCTTAGCGTTGTAATACCACAAGAATGAAATCCATCTGAGTTGCTGTTGTCCTGCTGCTTAAAACCCCATTTTCTGTCAATATTGCTTCATTTTGATCAAGCTGCTTACATGTTTTATATTATTCTCCTTTTTTTTCCCCCTCCATTTTGCTGCAGCATTTTCAGAACATTTTGTTTCTTGCACTTTCTGGTAAATACTTCCCAGTAAATAGCCTGGAAGTAGGAGAGGCAAAGGCACGAGAAAGTCTGGGCTTTCATTGTTGTGGTGTTTCATATCTATTGCACTTGTCAATGTGGAATAAAAAAAAAAAAAAAAGAGGGGGGGGAAGGAGGAATTTGTCAGTTTTATTCCTGCTGATGTTCAGAAGGATGGGAGAGGTTGAACATCTGCTCTTTCCAGCTTCTGGAATTGCCCTTTGCCTTTAGATACTGCACAGGGCAGGTGTGTGACCCCAAATTCCACAGGGAGATGTGGACACGGCCCCAGCACGCCCAGGTCAGGGAGCAGGGGGTGCCAAGGGACCCCACGTGGGGTTTGCAGCTGCAAATGCACCCCAGAGCCACCCAGCACCAGCTTAATATTCCTCCCCAAAGGCTGTTCCCCCCAGCTCCCTGATTTTCTCAGCTTTTTAATTGGAATGATTCATTTCCTTCCACAGCACAGAGCAGATTTAAATGAGATATCCGAGAGGAGCAGCTAATAATCAGTTTGCACTCGATTTGCTCTCCTGAATCAGGTGGAGGGGAGCTGATCTTGCAGGACGCCGTTCAGGCTGCAGCAAGCCAAAATTATGTCAGAAAGCTGATTTTTTTTTTTTTTTTTTACATGCCTGGTCCTCTAAATCAAATTTGACTACCAATGTAGTCGAAACCACAGAGGTAATCAGTTAATAAAACTTCGCACTTACCTGCTACTTCCACTCAAGGATTTAAAGCCCTTTGCAAAGGTCAGTATTGCAATGATGAGAATTTTCCAGCTGAAATGTTTTCACTGGGAAGGAGAAAGAAGAAGGGAAAAAAAAAAAAAAAAAAGAAGAGAAAAATATTCATGATTCCTGGAAGTTAAAAATTCTGCTGTTTTGGATGCAGGCAAGGAATAATATTTTTCTGTGAAAGGAAAAAAAGAAATTGCCATGCAAATGTTAATGGTGTTTTGAAGCTTCACAGGAAAGCCTGACTTGTGTAGCAGCCTTAGTATACATTAGTACCCCTCGTCTGCAAGCAAACAACATTTTGCAGAATAAACTGAAACACAACAGGGAGAGCCTTGGAATTATTTAGAAATCTAATTCCCACTGAAATCAGGCACTGAGCAATTTATTCCACGCACATTTAAATCAGTGCTGCTGCCAGAAAAAAATACACCAAAAAATGCACCACCTGTAACCTGCCAGGCACGGGGACACCACTGCGGCTGTGGCCACCGCCAGAATCCCTGCCAGGGCTGGAGGTGCTGTCCTGGTGGAAAATGCATTCCAGGAGTGCCACTATCCCTTAGGGTGGAGAAATGCAGGAACAGGACAGCTCCAAGCAGCCAGCCCCACTTTTGCACTTCTTTCTCCCAGGAACATGAGCAAGCAGGGATGGGCAAACCAGCACACGTGGGCAAACCCAAATAAGCTTGATTTCCTTAGGGATGCAGGCTAAAAATAATAATAAAAGCTCTTTATTTGCAGGGTGACTCCCCCTGCGCTGAGAGCAGAGCCTGCGTGCGGTGCTTGTGTTCCAATCAATAAAACTCAGCTCTGTGCTGCTCCTAAGCCAGGTTTAACCACCTGGCACCAGTTTAGCTTGTTAGCACAAGTGGATTTTAGAAAGTTATCCTTTTTTTAGCCAGACCAGGGCTAGTAGTCATGGTTTGACCATGGTTTAGCCATGGTCCCACCAAGGGAAGCAGGAAGCCCCAAAACAGCAGGAAGAGCTGTGCAGCCTTTTTTTCAAACTCACCTTGCAGTAATTAGAGTCCACAGCTGTAATTACTTTCTCATTTTAGTTTAATAATTGCCTCAGCCATCCCCACATGCCCTTCAGACTGGTGATGAGGGAGGCTCGCCATCAGTAGGCATATAAAGTGTAGTAGTAAGCAATGATTTTATTGTTTGGGTTGGATTTTTGGGCACCTCTGCTCTACCTCCAAACTTCTGCTGAGTGAAAATGAAATTAAAGAAAGTTAAAAAAAACCAAAAAAACCCCAAAAGGATAAAAATGGTGATTAAAGGAGAGAAAAGGCCCTTTTGTCCCTTGCCCCAGTCCTGCAAAATGACAGTGGGAAGTGCTTGCGCAGGGTCCCAACATTACAAACAAAACTTGATTGAGGGGGGAGGTGTATTTTTATTTTTCATTCGCAGCTCCAATGTATGTCTTTATGGAGGTGTGAAAAGCTGCTGCTCCCCTCCTGGAGGAAATAAGGGTACAGCTCTGGGGGGTCTCCCAGAGGCCTCCCCCACATCTCCAGCTCCCTCTGGACTTGGGGGAGGT
>VXBC01003781.1:58980-114528 GCA_013399945.1 Ploceus nigricollis
AGGCGGGCGATGGATGCTCAGTTTCGGTGCAGCGGAGGAGCCGCTCGGGCTGGCGGCAGCGGCTCCAGCCCGGGGACAGGAGCCTGCGGCTGTGGAGCCGGGCTAGGGAGCGATTTGCGCCGGAGGGGGTGCGAGGAAGGAGAGTTGCTCCCAATGCAGCCAGCCCGGGGGAGGTGGGCACCCCGCGGGGGTGTCACCGCCCCATCCCACCTCCCCACGGCGCGGGCAGCAGCGTGGGAATCCGCAGGAATTCACCCCGCAACTTTACAACCTGCTTGATTCCCACGCAAAAAAATAAATGTGAAAGAAAAAAAAAAAAGAAGGATTTGGGAAGGGGTTGCGTTTTGGGAAGCTGTGTCTGACGTGCTGCTGGTGTGCCTGCTCCCTGGACTATCTGTCACCTGTGGAGAACGCTGAGCTGCAGCCAGACCCCGGCTTCGCCTCTGTGCTGCTCATCCCCCCCAACGGCGGTGTTAAATCCCATCTGTGTCACGCCGCCGTGGTCCCCACGCCAGCTTTTGTGAGGGTACGGCTTGGGGATGCTTGGGAAAAAAAAGAAAAAAGGGATAAAAAAACCCCAAACCCACGCAGCTAGTCCATCTGTTGATTAAATGAAGGATAAAACTTTTGGAGAGAGTAGTGCTTCTCCACGGGCAGCTGGTTTTTTGCTCAGCCAGACATTAGTGCTGAACATCCCCCACCATACGCTGGGTTTCACCCTATTCCCCGAGCAGGGACGCCTTGTTTGTGGTGTCTGTGCTCCTGGTTATCCTTCCCTCCTCTTTTCCTGGGCTCGGATGTGATGTTGGGCTCCTACACTGTCCTCCCTTCCCCTTTTTCTTCCCCTCACTCTCTGCTTGTACTAATATTCCTTCGGGGAGAAAGCTGTGTTTGCATTTGCCTTTGCTGCTGCACAAAAGAAACCCACTGTGTCCTCCGTGTGGGTTTCTGGCTGAACAAATCTGAACTCTCCGTGGTACAGCAGGGCAGCGGCGGGGCCGGGCAGAGCAGCAATTTGGGAGCTGCTCCCGGCCTTCCCGCATCCCTCCCTGCTCGCACGGACCCTGTCAGTCCCTGCAGGTCAAATGGCACTTTGCTGGCGGGGCTGGAGAAGTTTGTGAGCGGGATGCAGCCGGGATTTGTTGGGTTCTCCCCCCGCTCCTTCCTTTTGCAGCCATGATTTTAATGTGGGTTAATGCACTTTTTAATAGCGCTGGCGTTGGGAAGCCGCGGCGGCTCCTCGGCTCTGCTGCCTGAGCTCAGCTGGTTTGTCTCCTGCAGGATCGTGCATCTGGTACCTGCTTATTCATGCCGGGTTAGGAGGCACAGAGAGTGCCTTGCAGAGCATTTGCTCGGCTGTTTTCTCCCACAGGATGAGCCAAGAGCGTTTCTGTGGAGTTGCCGCTCTCCGCGCACGACAAAGGCGCTGTCGGCAGCACCGAGGCTCTTCCCGTTGGGGTGAAGCCGTGCAGAGGATCCCTGACAGGATTTAATGCACAGGGTTCCTTCAGCCACACGGTGCTGTGGGGGTGGAAAGGCCTGGATGGAGGTGCTGAAGCTGATTTTCCCACCCGTGTTGTGTTTGCCTCCCCTCGAGCAGCTGCTGTGGTGTGTCCAGATGTGGTGGCACTGGCTGGCCGTGACAGAGGTGTCCCTGAGGTGTGGGGATGGGATGCTGTGTGGGCACACAGGGAGCAGCCCTGCCTTGCTCAGGAGGAGCTGGTGTTCCAAAACTCTCTTCAAGGGACAACTAAAATCATTTGGCTCTGCCCTTCAGGAGTTTCAGGAGCTCCTTTTTGTGGGCAAGGGGCAGGCAGGGCTGTGTTTTCTTGCCAAAGTGGCTTGAAGGGATTTGCCATAATTAAATTCCCTTGAGCCAAGGGCAGCAGGGCTGGAAGGATCACCTCTACTGAAAACCCCACTTGGGATCTCTGGTCTGGACACTACTTTAAAAAAAATCTCCTTATCCCAAACCTCCCCAAAAGGACATTTTCCATCACGGGATTTGTACACCTGTGCCCTTGGGTTTGTACTTCATGGGAATCCCGGTGATATCCTGGCATCCTGCTGTTCCTGCAGCCCGTGCAGGCTGGAACTTGGGCTTCCAACGGAGCTTGCAGGAGGAGGAAGCTGCTTTTTGCTCCTGTCTGGGGCCGTGCTGCACCTGGGCACCCCAGGCATGGCTCAGCCTGGGAGGGAGGAGGATCTGTCCCACAGGTCACTGCTCCAGGGGACCTGGGCAGAACAAATTGCCTTCCCTGGAGCATCCTCTGTGTTTCCCCCTTGCAAATGGTCTGAAGCAGCCTGTGCTGGCTCTTTCTGAGAGTTGATAGGTCAGTGCTCCAGGGCTGGTTTGCCCTGGTACCACTCACTCTTCCACCCCCTCCAAGCTGTCGGGGCCACAGCTTTGGTGGGAGGGAGAGAAGGTCCCAGCACAAGTGGGCTCCTGTGGAGATGGGATGTGTGGTACCCTTGGTGGGAAGGAATTGCTGCTGCCATGAATCTGCCTGCCTTTGCTTCTGCCTTGGGAATAACTCACCCATCCCTCCCCTGCTGCAGTGCCAGCCAAACTGGGGGAGGCTGGAGACAACTGGGGGAGGCTGGAGACAACTGGGGGAGGCGTCTCAGTGTGGGAGGTGGGGCTGTGTGGTGGAGCACCACTGAAGATGCACCTACAGCCACCTCCTCCTCTCGCTGGCCTGTACTAGATGGATTTGGCAGCATGTTAAATTTACCTTGGATGGGAAGATTTCTGCCTGTCTGGGGCTCTCTTTCCAAAGGCATGTTTGCTTTCCCTCGGGGTGATGAATACCGAGTTCTCTGGGTGTTGCAGGGTATGTTTTTCTCCTTCACAGTTCACTTGGTTCCTCCCTGGAAGCAAATGCTTTACAATCTTCTGTCAGAGGGGCCCGTTAGCAGCAGCAGTGGCTCAACTTCCCACTGGCTCAGCAGCAGCCCCCAGGTGGAGAAGGGTGAAATTATGCTGATGAGAGAAACCAGGCCAATTCCACCCACCAACAATGATTAGGACCAAGAGATGAGGATTTTCACATCTTGGGGGTGGTTAGTGGGTGATGGAGAGGAAAAATACAAGGTTTGGGGTGCTGGGAGTGTGTGTGCAAGAGCTGGGGCACTTGGGGGGTTTCTGTGTCTGACAACCACGAGTCTGTTAATGAAAAGCCTGGGAATCTGTGGTTGTGGTCCCTCTTCCACGTTAATTCCTCCTGCCATGTGGAGAGCAGGGCAGCTTTGCGAGGGGAGTGTGTGGGGCTGCTCCCTAAGCCCAGCAGGGGAGTGCCAGCACTGGGAGCTGTTCAGAAGTACGAGGAGTGGAAGCATCCAGTGAGCTTTAAAAATGATGGTAAGGAAGAGCTCCTGAAGCCCAAGAGGTCACACCTCAGGCTAGTCCACGGTTCTGTGAACTGGAAATGGTTGTGTAGAAGACAGAGATGGTTTGGAAAGTGCCCTGTGAGGTGCTGCTGGTGGAAAGGTGAAGGTTTGGTAGGGGCAATGCATTCATAACTGGGCTGCATGGGAAGGAAACTGAAATAAGCCTCAAGATAAAACTGGTGTTGTCCAGTCTGTGCTGTCCCAAAGGAATGGTGCAGAATTGCCTCCTCCAACACCTGTTCTAACACAATTTAGGTTTCCCATCTCCCATCTGTACCTCCTGCAGTGAGAGCCACGTGAGGACCACTGATGACTTTGCTCAAATCAGCTTTTCTTGCAAGGTTTCAGCTCTTGGAAAAGCACAGGAGGGAGGAGCTGGGGTTTTGCTCAGGTGCCCTGTGCCAGAGGGAGGGGAGCCGGGCAGATGTTCCTCCTTGGAGCTAACGCCACATCCCCACCAGCCTCCCCCTCCAAGGTTAAGCAGAGGTGCCCAGGCAGTTTATGCACAGCACATCTCAGGCTGATGTCGATTATTTCTGTGCTTTCCTGTTAGTTTAGGGGACACCAACTGGAATCTGAACGTGCCTAGAAATCCCTGACAGGTTCCCAGCACCGCATGTCACCGGCTCCAGCCACTCTGTAGTCGGACTGCAAATGTTAGGATAAAAAAGCTCCGTGCTCTTCTTCCTTTTGTAGCTGTAAATAAAGGGGGGAGAGGCCAATGTGCCCCTTAGGTTGTGAGTTGGCTGAGGATCAAGGGCTTTGAATAAACTGTTTTCTTCCTGTGAGCAGCCTGTGATGGAGAGTGTGGCTGCTCCAAACCTCTGATTTAATGATCGGCTTTGCGAGTTTGTACAGTGCTCTCAGCTCCTCAGCACGCTGGGTGCAGGGGGCTTTATAGAAATGCTGCTGGAGAATTGGCTTTACATCACTTCCAGAATCCTTCCAGTAGGATTAAACAGCTTCTATTTATTTATTTATTTACTTTAAAGCTCAGCAAATTTATACCAACAATTGCTGAAGGCCCTAATTTATCTTCTGTTAAGGAGCAGTACGAGTTTTTCCTTTGGCTTCATTGAGAGCCACCTCTGGCCAAAGAGAGCGACAGAGCCACAGTGACCATGTACAAGCTTATTTTATAAATCAATAGGTAGTGAAACAAATTGGTTGTAAATCAGTCTCTTATTTGCTGAGATTTAAGGCCTTTGGTGGAGCTGTGAGTTTTCGAGGCGGTCTGCCCTGCCTTCAGGGCTGGCACATGGCCTGGCTTTTGCAAGGATGTGGGAACCCAGCACTCATTTCAAACACGCCAGAAGATGTGCAGGATTTCTTGGCTGGGAAGAAATAAAGTTTAAAACCTGTGCTCATCTTTCCGGGCAAAGGTTGAGCAGCAGGATCCTGGTGCTGCTCAGATCTCGGGGGTTTCCATTCCTCCACTGCACTGCACCTCATGGCACATCTGTACTCCACACTGCTGGAAGGGGGAAGAGGAAAGTATCCATTTCTGAATTGTGCCTTGTGGTAGGACAGAGAAAATGCTGGGATTTGGTCTTGCAAACGGTGGCCTAACAGATGTCCTGGTTCAATATGCCCTTTGAACGTAGCCGAGCCTGTTTATTCATTGCCTCGCTGGCAAGACCCACACTCAAGTGTTTGCCTTTCCCTGGTGGCAGCAGCAGCCTCCAAAGTGGAGCAGAGGAGCTGGAGGTCACTTGGCTGTTACATGGCTCTTCCTTTTACCGACTTGCATTAAACAGCTTAAAATCTAAATGTGCTTTTAGTGCCTGTGAGCGATGGGCTCTGGGCGTCCTGCCTCGGGTAGTGTCACATGCTGGAGAAGTGGGAGGTGGAACACTCGCATTGTTAAATTCAGATGCTAACTTGGGGATAAGATCTTGTCTTAATGTGTTCATTCAACGCCCCCACTCGCAACAAAAGCTACAGCAGCTTTTGGTCTGCTGCATTTGGGGTGGAGCAGGATGTAATTGGTTTTTGAGGGCTTTGCCATAACTGCTGCTCATTAACCATTGATGCAGGCACGGTCAGACTTTCAACTCGGATAATAGATGCTGTCTTTTGTTTCCAATTACTTTGCGTTGGGTGGAATTGCCGCGCAGGTTTCACATGTGTGTGGTCGTGTGGTGGCTAATTCACCTCCTAAGGGCTGCTGGATTTATGTTCTGGGGTCTGGGGTTGTCATGCTCAATATGAGGCAAAGGCAGTGATGAACCCCCTGCCTGGCAGGGCCGGGTCTGGGAGGATTCAGCAGCACCTCCTGAACGTTTCAGGAGCCTTCTGCGTGAGCAACCCCAACGTTATGGGAGGGGAAATAGAAACGGAGAAAATTCAATAATGTGTTTTTTCTGAGGAGCTCTGCCCAGCAGGACACACACTGCAGGCGAGAGGAGCCCTGCTAATTACGGGTGAAATATGCACCGATGGTGGAAGGGATGAGCTTCCTCAACTTTCCCCATGGATGAGGGATCAATCTTTGTGCTGTGGGCCCTATATAAGCAGAGAATATGAGTGGAAGAAGCCACAGGGTTTGGAGTCCCACCTTGCATTTTGGGCAGGTTATCATTACCTAATAGCACCTAACTCGTTAAAAGGTCAGAAAGGAAAGGCTTGAATCCCTCTCAGGTGCCTGTTGTCCCGTCCCCCTCCCACCCCCGGCATAAATGAGTATTCAAGCAGTCTGCTGCCAGTCAGTGAATGTCAATATTGGATAAGTGTTTCCTTTATATCACTGCAATTTAGCATAAGCTGCTTGGAAACAAATGTCTTCCATAAGCATGAGGTGTTTCAGTAAGTACACAGTCAACATTACTATGAGGATTAAATAAATGTCAGCCCCACTTGTATGCTCAGCAGCGAGTTAAGACAGCCGAACTTGCATAATGGCCAGCACGGCAGGAACAACAGCAGGGATTTTGAGAGTCTCTGGAAAAAGCGGGATGGAAGGAGCTGCTTTGGATGGATCTGAACCCCTGGATCAGAAGAGGATGTGGAGGCCAGTGCAGAAGCTCCTTAGAGCAGGGGTAGCTGATGATGGGAAGGAATGCTTTCCTGTGAGGGCGGTGAGGCCCTGGCACAGAGGAGCTGTGCCCTGTCCCTGGGAGTGTCCAAGGCCAGGTTGGATGGGAACCTGAGCAATCTGGGATAGCAAATGTCATCCCTGGCCATGGCAGGGGGGCGGAGTGAGATGCATTTCAAGATCCCTTCCAACCCAAAGCAGTCTGATTCTATGGCATGGAGTGCAAAGAGATGCATGGAGCTTCCTTCTGGACAACCAGGCCTGTTCTTTCTTTGGTCCTGGCTGCAATCCAAAGATGAAAATGTGGTTTGGCCAATATTGGCTGGATCTGGTGAGGCTGCTGGCTCAGGAGGAGCAGGCTCCTCCTGCAGAGCTGCCCAGGTGAGCAGTGCTTGGCTGGATCTGCCTCTGCCTTTCCCAGTACAAACTGGGAGTTGCTTGGCTGAGGCTGGTGAGGCCAAGGATGCGGCTCAGCTGTCGCTGCTGCGTGACAAACTATGAGCTCTGGTTCACCTCCAGCTCAAGGAGATGAGGAAAGGGTGACACTGGTCCATGCTGGCAGTGCTGTGGGGCCTGCAGGTGCTGCAGGGAGATGGTCACCTCCAGCTGCTCTGCCTTCAGGTGTTGGGTGAGAGTTTCTCTCTGCCCAACAGGAAAAGGCCTCTGGCTTCTCTAAAGGGATTTAAACCCAGCCAGCACATGGAGATGTTGCTGAGACAGCTGAGGCTTGACTCTTTCCCTCAAGCTGTGTCTGCAGGAAAACCCTGCTCTTCACCACTCCTCGCTTTGCATCTTCACCTGTCACCCTGAGATGTCACTTGGTGCTGTCTTGGTCAGGCCACGACAAGTTCTGCCAGCGAGGAGAAAAATGCAGGGAGCGTGGTGGGGGGCAGAGCTGGCTGTTTCCATCCCCGACGATGCAGAACCGCTGCTCTCTCCCCAGCTGGCAAGGCGCTGACTGCAGCCACTTGTTCCCAGCTGCACAAAAATAACTGGAGACAAAATCGTTATCACTCAGATGAGCCTTATCAGCTCCTCTGGTGTCTGCGGCTGCCTCCGCCCTGCGAGCGCTCGCTCCCGCGGGGTGTGCTCGGTGCCCGGCCGTGGCTGCTCAGGGACCGAGCCGTGTCCCGGCCGTGTCCGCCTGCCGCAGGTTTCCCGAGGATTTCTGCCTCCTTGCCCTGCACAATCCCAGCGCCCGAGGAGCAGCTGGAGGACACGGGGGATGTCCCCGTCACCCAGGCTGAGGAGCAGAGCGCCGGGGGTGCACGGGGGAAGGAATGCCCGAGTGTTTTGGCTCCAAACCGGGTCACCTGGCGGAGCTGCTGCAGGTTTCACCCTCACTGTTCCCGTTCAGCCTGGCGGTGGCAGCAGCCGCGCTCGCATGGAGCCGAGCGCTCCGCTCCCACCTGCCGCTGTCACCTCCTTCGCAAAGGTCCAAGGTGACCGCTGGGCTCCGGCTCTGCGGGGATGCTGAGAGCACCGCGCCCGGCCTTCGGGGCTCAGCAGCTAAGGCCGTGCCCTCGGAATGGAGAGGTTGTTTGAGTGCTGGGCTGGGAGAAGCGCTGGGGACCCTCTGAAGTTGCCACCCCAATGTGTGGTTGGACACGTGTCCAGGAGGAGCTTGAGGTGACCCTGCCTGGGAGCGCACAGTGCGTGAGTGCCGTGGGCTGCTCCACAGGCAGGCAGGGTCGGGGTGGGGAGGGGGACGTGGGGCTGTCTGGCCCAACTTTGTGTCCCCCACAGCGATAAATGTACCCAAGGGTCCCTCCCCTCCATGAGCAGCTCCAGCCCTGCCTGTGGATCCGCTGGGATAGCCTGCAGCAGGGAATGGCTGCTGCTCTGGTCAGCAGTGCTGGGCTGCTCTTGCTCCCTCCCATGAGCTAATCCCCAGAGTGTGATTCAACACTCGCCTCTTTTCCTTCTGGCTGTGTCTTTAATAAGCCAGGAGTGACGGGGCCACCCCCCATCCTCCACAAGTGCCGGAGAAACAGAACCAACAGATGCTAAAATTAGGCACAGCTGTTTGCAGCGTTTTGTCCTCCTGATCACAGAGTCTGACACTGTCTGTGCTTATTCCTCATCTTGTCCAGACACTGAAAAGGTTTAAGATATCAAAGCTTGGAGTGGCTGTAAATTAACTCTTTCTGTCTAAGCTGAAGCTTGACTTACTGATGATAGATTTCTTGTGATTTCCTTTATTTGCCCTTCTTGTAATGGGAATTGCCAGGGAACAAGACAGGGTCTTCTCTCTGTACATGGGAGACAACACTGCTGGTTTGGCCTGCTCAGGAGCTTCCCCACCAGGGACCAGGAGGAACATCTTCAGTCCTCCTGTCCCTCAGCCTTTATGTGCCTAAACCCTGTTCTATGTGCAGCTTGGACAACCTCTGCAGCCCAGCTCAGCCTCTGCATGCTGGAGGTTGTCCCAGTCCAGCCCCACATCCCCAGCCATGGTGATTCCATCCCCACATCCTGGCTATGGTCATCTGCTCTTGCTTTGGGGCAAGATCTTCTGGGCATTTTTGGTGCATGCAGGCTGTGTGTTCATGGTTTAGGTGCTGGGGTGGGTGTCACCCCATGGCTGCTCTTTCCCTCCCTGCCAAGTGTGTTTGGCCTGGCAGTGGCTGTAGGGAGTATTTTGGGAGGACATTTTTGGCTCTCTCTGTCACCTGCCACCCCTGGGAAAACATCCGTTCCCCTCCACTGGGGTGGCACCAAAGTGTAGCTGTAACACTCTGGAAAGGGCAGCAGGAGGAATTTCATGGCAGAGCAGAAATGTCTTTTCTGTCAGGCCTGGAGCAGTGTACATGTCCCTCCTGACAGATCTGCACTGATGGCAGCAGCACAGCTCTCGGGCTGGCTGTGTCGGGGTCTGCACGGGGTTGTGAGTCTGAGGGGTCTTTTCTGTCTCTGTGTCTGTCTCCTGAGGCAGCAGCGCCTGCTGAAGGTTCCTCTTGCTCCGGTCATGCTTAAAATGATAATGTTGGTTTAAGATAGACACTTGTGATAAACTGGGGAACACGGCGCCCTTTGAAATCCTCAAAGCTCTCTCTCATCAAGAGGGCTGGCTGGAAAGGCAGCAGCCAGAGCATTCCAGGGTGTTCAGATTGCCACGATCCCGTGCTGACCTGCTCCTAAGGATGCTGTGCCTCCAAAGAGCTGCCACCCCTCACCCTCCTCCCCTCCTGACTGCAACAAGGTGGTGTCTGCCACACTTGGGCAGCGTCTCTGTGCAGCTTCCTGTGGTCTCCCCAGATTGCCTCTTTTCACTCTTTCTGTGTTGGAGGCAAATCAGGATGGGAAATGCTAAAGGAAGGCTGCTTTTCCCTGGGGAGGAGTAGGGGTGGGGGAAGAGTGAAACATCTCAAGGAAAAGGACCACGAGCAAGTGCCAAGGGGTTGATGTCCCTTGGCGATGTCTTTGCAGGGGTGGTTGTAGCAAACCTCTCATCCAGCACAGTGATTTTTTCCTGCAGCAGGGAGGTTTCTCCCCGTGGTTTGGCTTTCTCCCAAGGATAGACAGAAATCTGTGTAGTGCTCTTAACCCCTGCAAGTTTCTGCTGACTCGAGCAGATCAGAGTTGTTGTCCCAGTGGGAGCATCTTGTTCAAAATCAGGAAGAAAAGTTGAACTTTTGAAACTTGTAGAGCAGGAAACATCCAAGAGTTAGAGATTGGAGACTTGGAAGTAGACTTGGCAAAATACAATGTTTTGATATCTGAAATTTTAACATGGAGTTTAGGAAGGGTTTTTTGCACAAAGGATGTTGAGTATCCCTGTGGTGGGTGAAGGGGAAACTGTTGTAAAAAACATTTGTCTGCTGATTGCTGGTTTTTCTCTGGGACTTGGAAATGGATTTCAGGTCTCTTCTTGCCTTTGGCCTGGCCAGTGAGCCACCCTGGTGGCTCTCTGAACATCCCAATTTGTCACAGGATATTGAATTCTAAACCAGTGTTAATCTGATCTGTGTGTCTGTAAAGCATCTTGTGTTGGGTTTGATAAAATTAGGTTTTATTGTCTAACACAGTTTATTTCTCTTGGTCTGCTTGCGTGCTTTTATTGCCTGTTCTGCTCTGCACCACGAGGCCATCGGGTGCCAGCATCTGCCTCACTTGCTCAGCTCTGAAAGCACCTTAAAATCAGCCCCTAATTATTGGAAGTATGGAAAGACTCTGAGGGTGCCAATGATATCAGTCTGGCACTGGTGCATTGAGCAGGTAAAGAAAGGACCTAAGAGGCAATTGAAGAGATTGATGGGCAGTAATGGGGATAATTGTAATTTTTGTCCTGTGTTTTTAATAAAGTGATTGACGACGGGCACAGCTGGAGCCCCCATGCGGAGACCAAGAGATGCAGTTAAATTACAGAGGCTTCTTAACTTAATGAGGCCAGGTAATAAAAACGAGGCATAATGAGCAAGGTATAATAGTACTATTATGCTCAGAGTGCTCTCGCTGAGGGCTGAGCAGGCAGTGCCTGGGAGAGCTTGGGATGAGCTCGCTGCAGGAAGGGCTTTCCTCCCTGGGGAAGGATCAGGAGTGGGAGACTTGGGAAGGATATTGGGTGATCCCATTGGGAGGAAGGACTTTCCTTACTGGGGGAAGATGAGGAGTGGGAGACTTGGGAAGGATATTGGGTGGCCAAGTGCTAACCCAGAACTGAATGAGCAGGTGGAGCACCAGAGTGGTTGATCCCCCCCGTGCTTCTGGTTGTATTTGTGAGGTTTGGAGCAGCTCTGCTCCAGGTTTTATTCACTTCATGTAACCCTGGGGGAGTTCATGTGGCCCTCGTTGCTACACAGATGACATGGCCAGAGGGTGAGATTTTGTGACATGAAGGAAAAGCAATGGAAATGTAACAGCCTGGAGGGAGGATGTGCAGGGAGATGATGGATGGGCTCAGGAAGGTTGGCCAGGGCTGCACCAGGCTCATGCCACACCTTGATTTGGAGCCTTGGCAGGGAGGCTGCAGCAGCTGGATTGGGACCTTTGTGGAGGTGGAGATGGGAAGAGGATTAGTGTCTGCAGAGCAGTTGGGTGTCTGCTGCTGCTAAATGTGGTTAAACTTGAGCGACTCCTAATCTAATAATGAAAGGAAGAGAAATAAGTGTTCTCAGTGATGCATGCCCCTCACGGTAAGTACTAATTGAAAACAGATATTTACTTTAAAATGAAAATGTAATACGATAATGGTGGGTTGAGAATTTCACACACGTAGGAGGGAGAGATGAGCATGCACAGCTTCCCATCTGCTCTGCCCGGGCTTGGAGTGTCCCTGGGAGCAGGATCTCCCACACCACCGGCTGCTGGGCCTGGGAGCCTGGACAGAGGGCCTGGGGCTTGTGCTGGAGCAGAGCTCAGCCTTACTCAGCTAGTCTGTTGGGGGTCTCTTGAGCTGACCTTGGTCTACAGAGGACCTTCCAAGCTGGGCTTCTGTCTTTCCTGCCACACCTTGCAGAGCCTTCCCAGCCAAATCTGCATGGGAAGGAGAGGTGGGGTGGACTGGGGGAGCATCACCTCCCTTGTCACTGAGATGGGGACAGTGGTGGTGACCCTCTTCCTGGTGGTCTCTGCTGCTTGAGACACCCCTTGCTGCCCCTTTCTGGCTGTCCTGACCCATTTCCCTGGCTTGGTGGGTGGACCTGGCTAATGCTGCCTTTTGGGGGCTGCTGAGGAGCACTGGGGACGCCTTTGCTCGCTCAGGCCAATCTGGATGGGTGCTGATCCCTTGGGGAGACTCTTGGCTGTGAGTGCTGAGACTACAGCACCTCTTGGTGTCTGTTTGTCCGCCCTCCCCTCCTCTCCTTGAGGCAGTTTCAGGCCAGAGTCAGGATGCTTTTCCAAGTGTTCTAACAAAGCTCAGTGCAGCGTGACTGGTGGCCATTGAAGGATCCTCCCCAACAAGAGCCCCCCCAGTGCTGGAATCTTCTGAGGGAAGTAGCCTGGTCCTAATCCCTTTGTGCAGAGTTCCTGCTTGTTTCTTCCTATGGGTGCATTTGTATAATTTGCATTTTGCACTCTGATCGTATGCATAGAATTCAAATTGAAATGGGGCTTGAATACATTTGCATGCTAATGAGGCAGTGGCTTTATTTATTTATTTGGAGCCCTCTCAAGCAGGCAGCCATGTGCTGGGGAGCAGTTCATGCAGCTCTCCTGGTGACAGAGCTCTGTGGCAGCACGAGGAGCCTCAGTTTTGTCCCAAGACCCAGTTGCCCCCTGTGCGTAAGCAGATGAGGCTGGTGGGCTCTGCTCCAGCACCCTTGGCTCAGCCTTTCTCACCCTGTGTGGAGATCAACAGTTCCACCCCCTGAACTACCCAGAGATGCCTCTTTAGGTCATCCCAGTGTCCACTGGCTGTGGGTGAAACATTTCTGTGTTAGGCTTGGGTGCAGCCAGCACAGGCCACTTGATGGTGACTGCAGAGGTCCAGGGCAGAACAACCAGAGCGTGTCCCTGTTCTCTCCTTCACTTTGGGGTGCTGCTCAGGCTGCTGCCCACAGCTCCCCGTGTTCCCTCTCTCTGTTATGGGGCTGTTATTGCTGGTGTGCTTGGGCACCTGCCCCGGGATGGGCCTTGGGCTGTGTTGCCCATCCATCCCCAGCTGCTGAGCCCAGCTTCCCTCGGTGCTGCCCTGCTCCACCCACACTGTGCTTCCTCAACAGGAGCCTCTCAGCCTCTTGCAAAGCAATAGCAAACAAAGTTTGGAAATGTTGAGAAGGAGAAGCCAACGGCTGGGGGAAAATCAGTTCTCAAAACTCTGCAGCATTACTAGGAGGGGGAGAAAGACACCAAAGCCTCTGAGCTGCAGCACCGAGTCCCTTTGTGCCCCAGCAGACACACCCAGAGCACAGCTCTGTGCCCAGCCTTTCCATGCCAGCTCTCCCTCCCGGATGATTCCTGCTGCAGCTGAGCTCCTCGCTGGCACAGGGAGCACTGGCCAAGCCAGGGCTCCTGAGATGGCAGCAGGAATTGGGTCGCATTGTGGTGCCCCAGGAGAGAGAGTTTCTCTCAGAGCAGTCTGGCTTCCAGTTATTATTTTACAGAGGATGTTAGAGGTTGATAAGGGAGCCGTTCTGACTGCCAGTGGGGCTTATTTGGGGCTTATTGTGTGCTCCAGTTTGTATTTTAATATAGCCAAAGGTGACTTACAACTTTAATATTAATTTTAAAACTGATTGCTCGAGTTGGTTTTTTATCTATGTTAAACCAGATTAATCTCAGCCTTCCTTGATCCTGTTGGTAGCTTTTCTCTCCCTGGCTGGAGCCACACGTGGTCTGTGTTGCACCAACAAAAGCTGAGGAGGAAGATGTTTTTGTGGCAATAAATAATTGTCACAGGGCTGCTTTTCTTCCACAGAAATCTCAGCTCTATGAGCTCAACAATGGCATCAGTGGGAGCTCTTGCTTTTGTCCAAGGCTCTCCTCCTGAGCGTGCAGAGCGGGGCTTTGCTGAACAACACCTGGCTTTGTGCTTCCCATAGAAAGCTCCTCCTTGCTGTTGTGTTTCTCCCTGGTTTTGCAGGCGCTCCAGAATCCGTCTCCTCCTGTGCCGCTTTGTGCCTCTGGCATTACAATTCCTCGCACGCTGGCTCTGCTGCTGGCTGGGTGTTTTGTGCCCGAGGTGACAATATTCTGTGGGTTGAGAAGGTGGCCTTGGGGCAGCAGCAGCGTGTGTGGAGCTGGAGTTGGATCCTTGTCCCGTTTCTAGCTCCTTGAGCACCCTTGGGCAAGGCTGGAGGAGCCAAGAGCAGCCAGAGCTTGGTGATGTTCTGCCTCTGGGTGCCTAATTCCTGGTGGTTTGGGCATTTGCTGGGTACTTTGAGTAAATATCACACCTCTCAAGGTGGCCACTTGGGTACCCAAAACTGAGTTGTTCTCAGCAAAATTCAGCATTAAGCTGGGCTGCCCAAAGTGGAGGCTGTTGCTCTCCAGCAGTTTTCTAGGTAATCCCGGAATGGTTTGATTTGGAAGAGACCATAAAACCCACCCAGTTCCACTCCCTGCTACAGGCAGGGACACCTTCCACTAGACCAGGTTGCTCTGAGCCTGTCCAAGCTGGTCCTGAACTCTTCCAGGGATGGGGCATCCCAAATGATGTGGTTTAAGTGAATCCCCTTGACTTGACCATAGGACTTGATGACCTTAAAGGTCTTTCCAGTCGTAATGATTCCATGATTCTGTGACATCTGCAGGACACTCAGTGACCAGTCGTGCTGCTGTAGGTGCTCTGGATCTCACACCATCCTTGGTGGTGCTGCCAGTCTGGGGAGCATTGGTGGGTGGTTGATGTTTGTAGTTGGAAGAAAAGGATCAGCGTCATGGCCCTGGACACCTGTGGTCATAAAGCTTCATGCCCTGAGCATCGGCCAGGCCAGCCTGGTACCAGTGGCACCAGTGAAATCACCCCAAATACTGAATTTACAGTACTCCCTGTACCCCTGGGAGTGATTGCTGGAATCAAATGCTCTGTAAACAGCCTTTAAATTTTCATCGTTTATGTGTGGAAAAGCACTTCACTGATGGTCCACGTTCTCCAAAATACCTCCCAAATGCTGCCTGTACAATTTCTCCTGCCAGGCTTACAAAGAACTGCGTTTCAGAGATTGTTATTCCATGCACAGTGCTGTAAATAAACATGCTGGATTGGTGGGCTGGAATTTGAATGAGCCGAGTGGATCTGACAGTGGCATGTGGGGGGAACTGAGGCACGGAAGGCTCATGTGACATCCATGAGGGTTGGTATCACAAGCTGGGGGAAAACAGGAGGATTTGTTTGCTACATCTGCCCCTGGTCTGTCTGTTCTGCTGTTTCAGCCTGAGGTGGGGGAGCACCAGGTACCGAGATAAGAGATAAGACTGAAGAGCCACTAAAGGCAAGACTTGACTCCGTGCAAGCGAATGCCGAGCAGCAGCCGCATAAATCCCATTTGTTTTACATTTCAGAGCTTAATGAGACAGAAATCGCATGGCAATTGTCACATGTGAAGGCAGAGATTGCCGGTTTGCATTTAACTAAAGCAAGCACCGTATGCGGCACAGGGATCCTCACTCCTGCTTCCCTGGGGAGTGCTCCTCAAACTGCTGCTGCCCTGCAGCTCAGCACCAACCCTGGCTGGAAATAACCCCCCTGGCAGCCACACCACATTCTCCTGGAGGTCCCCAGCCTACTCCAAAATACTCAAATGTCACATTCTCTTGTGTAGAGAATGGTTGGGTTGGAAGAGTAGTCAAGTCCAGGAACTGAATTCCTTGTGGTTTCTCCAGGATGTGGGTACTGAAAACCTCCTTTTGGAATGATCTGTAGGAAGTTAATAAGACTGAGGGCAGGTGCTGCAACCCCCAGGCTGGGGATGAAGGGATGGAGAGCAGCTCTGGGAGGAGCACGTGGGGTGCAGGTGGGTGAGAGCTGGACAGGCCCTGGCCCAGAGCCCCCCTGTGCTGGGCTGATCCCCAGCGTGGGCAGCAGGGCAGGGGGGGATTCTGCCCCTCTGCCCCCCCAGGTGAGACCCCACCTGCAGATCTGCCTCCAGCTCGGGGGTCCCAGCACAGGAAGGAGCTGGAGCTGCTGGAGCCAGTCCAGAGGAGGCAGCAAATTGATCAGAGGGATGGAGCAGCTCTGCTGGGAGGAAAGGCTGGGAGAGCTGGGGGTGTTCAGCTGGAGAGGAGAAGCTTTGGGGTGAGTGAATTGTGGCCTTCCAGAGGAAGAAAGATGGGGAGAGACTGGGGCCAAGGGCCTGAAGTGCCAGGACAGGGGAAAATGGCCTTAAGCTGAGGGAGGGTAAATTTAGATATTAGGAAGAAGTTGTTCCCTGTGAGGGTGGGGAGGCCCTGGAATGAATTTCCCAGAGCAGCTGTGGCTGCCCCATCCCTGGAAGTGTCCAAGGCCAGGTTGGACAGGGCTTGGAGCAGCCTGGGACAGTGGAAGGTGTCCCTGCTCGTGGCAGTGGGGTGGAACTGGATAAGCTTTACAAGGTCCCTTCCAACCCAAACCATCCCAGCATTCTGTGTGCCTTGTCCTCCAACGGGTGGAAACCCTCCTGGGAATCATCTGCAAGCTGTGTTAACCATCGAGCTCTCCCTGGTTTGTCACTGCAGACCTGTAGCTCCTTCAGATGAGTTGAACAATAGAAGGATATTAGTGCCAAAAATGCATTAACTCGGGTAACTTCCTTCATCTCTGCTAATTTGTGCCTTCGCTTTCCAGATAATGTTCATAAATTGCTAAAGCAGTACTTTAATATTAACATAAGCTGCAGTCTCTGTGACAACTGTTACAGAATGGGCTGTTTGCTGCTCTGAAATTGATTTTTTTTTTTCTTTTTTGCCCTTGTCTGTCTGAACTGAAAAACTGAAGAAAACATGCTGTATTGGGTTGACCAAAAACATGACCAAAAAGATTTTTTCAGGTCAAATAAAACATTTCATAAGATACAATGTGTTATTTTGTTCAGATTCTAAAAACCTTTTTTTAAAGTAAATTAACCTCAGAGGTGCCTTGAGGGGGAAAAAGTCTAAATGTTTCATGTAGAGGAGAAAATGTCTAAATAAACCACTCACTTTTGACACCCCCTCCTTCTCTTTCTGGCCAAATGGGTTTGATGGGAGCTCGTGAACATCTTTGCTTGACCCACATCTATGCTGGAATTATTGTGCCAAAGATGCAGGGGGAAGAGTTAATGAGTCATTTTTTAATGGGTATCTCAGTAGGTGAGAGAAGGACCGAAATTATCCATTTGAAGGAATAATAGGACCCTGGTTGGGTGACTAAACCCCGCTCTTAATCATCCTGGGGGCGGCGAAGAGGGGAAATTGGGGCTTGGATCATCCTCATCAGATAAGTTGGGGGTGAACAGTATTTTGCAGCTGGCCAAGAGCTTTGGAGGGGGATGAAGGATGGAGGGATGGGATGAAGGGAAAAGGTTCTTCCCCCAGAGGGTGTTAGGCACTGAACAGGGAATGGGCACAGCCCCGAGGCTGCCAGAGCTCCAGGAGCCTTTGGACAATGCTCTCAAGGACAGGGTGGGATTGCTGGAGTGTCTGGGCAGGGCCAGGAGTTGGACTCGATGACTCTGGTGGTCCCTTCCAAGAGAGGGAACCAAAGCCAGCTGACAATCCCTGCTGTTGATCCTTCCTCATCCGGAGGGACCCCGTGAGGCTGTGCCTGGTGCTGTGCTGGGTTCCCAAAACCCTGCTGTCCCCTGCATTTCACCAGCAGCTCCTTCAGAGTGTTGAGTGTTTCCTGGTGAATCCTTACCAAGGTAATTGGGACCTTCTCAGTGTGAAGGGAAACTTCCCTTCCTAACATCCCGACTCCTTTGTTCACAGAACTCACAGAATCACAGAGTTCTCAGAATCTCCAGGTTGGAAGAGACCTTCAAGATCATCGAGTCCAACCCAGCCCCAACACCTCAGCTAAGCCCTGGCACCCAGTGCCACATCCAGGCTTTGTTAAACACACCCAGGGATGGTGACTCCATCACCTCCCCGGGCAGCCATTCCAGAACTTTATCACTCTTTCTGTAAAAAACTTTTTCCTAATATCCAACCTAAATTTTTCTTAATGCAGCTTGAGGTTGCTGTAAAGCACTTGGAGAAAACCCTGTTGGGATCTGCTGCTGTGGTGTCTCAAATGTGAAGTGAGCAAAGGCCTGGTTGGGAAATCATTCTGGTAGGACCTTTGTAGTGTCCAGGTCTTCTGCTGAACAAGTGCTGTTTTTCTGGGCACATCCATTTGGATGCATCTCCTCCAAGTTTGCACGTGGAGCGCTGGGGAGGCTGTGATCTGTTTTAGAGCAGTAATTGAGCAATCGCATTGTTCTGGACATAGCAACTAATGATTTTTTTCTGTATGATAATGCATCTTCATTACTCTGGGGAAATCATTTGCTCCTGTGAAGACAGGCCTCTCATTCCTGGGTTAAGGGGGAAGAGACTAATGGCTTAATTAAAAGGTTGGAGAGAAAAATTCATCTTAACCCTTTTTTTGTGTGTTTGAAGCGTGCTGTGGGTAGAGAGATGCACATGCAGGCGTGGCACAGCCTTCATCTCAGAGAGTGTTTGGGACCAGTGGACACAAACTCCAGGTGTTCCATCCATCACCTGTATCTCCCACAACCCATCTGCCCCCCAGAACGGGCCAGCGAGGGCCTGAGCTCTGTGTGTTTGTGGCCAACGCTGAGATTTATTCCGTGTGAAAGGGGAGCGTTATTTAAATCTGCACATTTTGCAGGATGGGAAAGCAGCTCCCCATAATCTACAGCCCTGCTGTCCGCTGGGAACGCTCCATTAGCATCTTTCATTCCTGCAGTTGGATGCTTTGCAGCTCCTTTTAGCAGTGATAATCCAGCAAAGGCCCTGTGTTGTTCACACTGCAATATTTATGGAGCCAGCCTTCCTTTGAATTTCCACACTGGCTTTGGCCAAAGGCAGAGAGAGAACACAAACAGGGCTTTAGTGTTTAGTTTAGTCCAGGCTTTTCCCTTGCTGGGATGTAGGGCTTTCCAGAGGCCTGTTTGGAGCTGATTTGGTATCCTTTGGGAAAGGAATAGGAAGGGCTGAATGTGTCTGACAGCAATTGTGCTCTCCCAGCCTCCATCCCAAGGGAAATCGTGGTGCAAAGCCCTTTCCTGCAGACAGGTGAACAACCATAAGCAGAGGCAACAGGACCAGTGGGTGAACTGCTGGGATTTTCAGGGTGCAGGGGATGTGCATCCTTCCCTCCAAGCCTTTGAAGAGAGCAGTGGCAGTGCAAGGCATCTCTTTGTATTCCCCAGAATCATCAAGGCTGGAAGAGATCTCACCATCACCTAATCCCCAGCACCACCACAATCACCCCTAAACCACATCCCCAAGTGCCACATGCACAACACTTCCAGAGATGGTGACTTCACCTCCCTGGCCACCTCCCAACACCTAATGAGAAAAGCCATCCTGCAGAGGAGCAGTGCTTGTTTTGGGTGAGCCTTTTTCAGGTGGCTCAGACCTCTGAGTGATTTTGTGTTGGGATGTGAATGCCAACAGTTTCCTTATCCATGAGGTTGGGTGGAGCCCATGGAGATGGATTTCCCATGTTTGTTTTCACAGCTGCTGCATGTGGTGCCTTTGCCTTTCCCTGCTGTGCCTGCAGTGTTCTCCCAAACTGGAGCACTCCTTCCTGTGCCAGGGAGAGGGCAGGGGGAGCCCCCTGGGCACATCCCAGTGGTGCTGCTGGGGTGGTGCTTTGGCTCGTTTGGGTGCCTGGCTTGGCACGGGAGGAGCAGAGCCCCTGGCACACACGTGCCTCTCTCTGCAGCTCCGATTCCCCAGCTCCTCTCTCTTCATTTGACACAATTAAATATTAAAGCCAGTAAACACTTTAGTTCGTCTGCACAGCACTGTCTGCTCAATTATCTTCCTGCAGGGCTGTCAGACTCTGCCAGTTGCTTCCCTGGGTGCTGGCAGCCTTTACCCTCTACGCCAGCATCGCTCCGAGGAAAACCCTGCTCTCCAAAGCTCCCTTCCCACCTCTCTCTGCAGCTCCTTATGCCTGGGGTTACCTCAGGTATCCCAAGGCAGTATTGGCCTGCCTGAGTCTTTTCAAAGGGCCAGAAGGAGCTGTTTGTTCTTCTAAAGCTGTTTTGCAGGTATTGACTGGGGAATAAAGGGGGAGTTTAGGCAATGGCTGCTTAGAAACCTGTGCATAGAGGTCAGAGCTGTTGTTGCCTGTGAAGTGCAGAACGAGTTCTTCATCCCCTGGAGCTGCAGGACGGTGCTCCTGCAGTTTGTGTGGATCTGCAGCACCCCAGAAATGCTTCCCTGAAGGTGGGATTTTGCTGCTTCTGAAATATTGGAGTTAAGGCTTTATCTTCTCCCCGTCAGAATTGTGGTGTGGAGTCACTCCTGCCCCAGTCCTGAGGGTGCCCTCCTGGCAGCTTAAACCCCTTTTTGTATTTTCATGCGGCCGATGAGATTTTGCTGACGCGTTAAGGGAAATTGCTGCAGTCCTCCCAGCCTCAGTCAAGCAGAGCTGGTTTGGGGTGGTTTTTTTGTTGCTGTTGTGTTCTTGCCTTTCAGGGCCTTGACATTCAGTAGAGTCCATTTCCAAGAGGGATGGGACAGCAGGATTTTACTGTGGTTTCAAAAGACAGTTTAAGTGCTTGAACTGCTGCCATCACTGAGTTACATGCCTGACTCTGGCCTTGACTGTGCAGGTTGAATTTCTTGCTCTGATTTTCAAGGCAGTCGGCATTAGCAGCTCGTCTTCTGCCAGACAGATCGCTGGGAGCAGCTAATGGGGTTTCTCTTTTCATTCTCTCAGCAGTGATGTGCATTCCCAGACCTTGGCACCTGAGCTGGTCACTGGCAAGATCAGCAGATATCAGTGAGGAGTCTCTGCCTTGCTCCAGGGCTGAGATAATCAGTGTATGCAGAGTTTTGTCCCAGCACAAAATTCAGGTTGGAATTTTCCCTGGTCTCCATTAAAACTTATTACCCACTGGGGTTACTATTGACCAGGCTTCCCCGCCAGTCTGGATTTCCTTCCTGGATCAATAACCTTGGTATTGATTTCAAAATAAGTTGGTATCTTGGAAGTGCAGCTATGCTGGCTCCGGGCAGCTCGGGCTCTGCTGCTGTGGGAATTCCCCACTGCAGCTCTCCAGGTTTTATCTGTGGGCTGCCCTTCCACCAGCAGCAGCAGGATTTGGTGTCTGTATCTCAAACCCCTCCAGAGATGGGACTTCAGCTGAAGGGAACAGCCTGGATTTGTTGTGTCAGAAGTAAAACCCTGCTGTCCCATGGTGTGATCCCAGCTCTGCACAGCCCCAGCTCCCAGGGCTGTGGATCTCCCTCCTGTCCCTCGGGATGGCTCCCAGCCCTCCACTGTCAGAGGGTGCTGGCTGCAAACTGCAGGCATGGGGAAGGAAAACTGCTCCTTTGGGCTTCCATAAATCTTTCATGGCATCTTACAGCTCCCCAGGGGGAGGCTTTTGGGAACCTGAGGCCTCAGTGCCACCTTCTCCTGAGTCATTCTGTAATACCCTCTGCCTCGAGCTATCCTTGGTTATTTTTTTTTCCCCCCAGTGTCTTGCAAGGCAGAGGCTGCTCCTCTCCATGGAATTGTTCTCAGCTGCCTCTGGTTTTCAGAGCTGTTGAATTGACCAGCAAACCCCTTTGCACACTTTGTCCCCCAGCCCAAGGAGACCCCCTGGAACTCCAGTTAATAAAGCACAAATCTCTCCAGGCTCGATGAACTCATCCCTGTGATGGCTTTTGTCCTGTGTGAGGTGTTTCATAAGAAGCTTTGCTGTTCTGTACCACACCAGATCCTGCAGGCTGAGCTGGCTTAGGAGCAGCTGAGGCACCAGGCAGGATCCCTTATGAAATCTGTTGGGAGTAATGAACCACAGATGACTCTGTTTTCTGAACCAATGCAGAGCTGCTGTTTCTACAAAGCTGCCAACCACAAAAGTGTGAGGTTAGCCATGGAAAAGAGCTTCTGTGGGGAAGCTGGGAAAGCTGTTGGTGCTGTCAAATGCCTCTGCTTTCAGCCCAAGAGGCTTCTGTCTTTCTGTCATGGAGAAAGTGTCTGTTCCTGTTCTCTCCCTTGCTCCTTCCAGATCCTGGGAGGTTTAGTGCAGTTCACGCTTGCAGAGCACTTGGGTAAAGCATTCTTGAAAAGTGCAAAATATTTATTAGTATTTGCATAGCAGCCCCTGACCTGCTGTGAAGAAGCAGCCCTTCAGCTCTTCTGAGTAAATACACCTTCATTAAATAAAACTCTGCCTGTACTGCACGGCACCGCTCTGTCTCACCTTCATCTGCTTTTTCATGTGTAAAAAGTCTTAGGAGTATTTGACTTTAATGAATTTTGAGCATGCAAAGTGCCTGCCTGGCCCAACAGTGCAGCTTTTGACCCTGGTGACAGGAATGAACAGTGTCCAGGGCGTGCTGAGGAATCATTTCCTTAAGGAATCACCAAGCACTCTGCTGGGATGTTGCCTTATGGCTGGAACCCTGCAGAAGTGCAGGGTGAGGGGGTACAGGGCTGGTTCCCAGCTTGGTTTGCTGGGAGGGTGTGTGGATTTGGGCTGGGCCTGCCTGGGTGTCGGGTCTGGGGGTCGTGGTGACCCCAGGACCGTAGAGAGTCTCTTTTCCCAGCCCTGCACAGCCGAAGGAGGAGACGAGATGCGTAGGTTCTGTGCCTCAAGGTTGTTTATTTTCTCTTATCTGTTACGTGGTTTCTCTGACCTGCTAAGATGTGTCCAGCAAGTCAGGTCATGGCACACTGCCTGCCCCTAGGGCAGTGTTTACATTTTATACCAAGATTTACGTGTACTTTATTTACAACAACTTTCCAATACCTATCATCCATGTTAGACAGTCTGTCTCTACTCTAAACCAATAAAAAAGTGTCTCTGTCACAGTAGAACATGGAGGACAAGAAGAAGGAGAAAAAGGACAGGACATGCCCAAATTCCTCCATCTTGCCCCCTGAACCCCTGTTCTAAAATCCCCTAAATTCTACTTTTTCACCCTGTGACAAACTTACTACCATTCTACTCAAATTCTTGTGGCTTGCAAATCCTCACACAACATTGGTAGTTTTTTCCATGGGCTAAAATCAAAGGCACAGGTGGTTTTGACTCCGTGCCAACGTCCCCGAGCCCCCTGCCAGGGTCTTGGGTCAGCCAAGGCAGCCAGAGGGATGTCCTGGGTTCCGACACCTGGGGATCACAGCCACCCTTCAAACCTCCTTTGTGCTGCTGCTGCAGAGCTGCTGGGATTGCAGATGGGATGCCAAGGCTTTAGATGCTCTCAGTGGCCCATAAAATCTTCTTGAGCTTTACATGACGTTAAAGCTTGAAGAGGCACTATTTAAAGCAGAGTGTTTTCACAAGTGCTTGAGGTTGGCTTAATGCTGCTCTTGTTGCAGCTAAGCCCAGTTCAAACAAACTTTGTTCAGCACTGAGCACACTCTGGAAATATTCCCCTCTCCCCCACCCCCCAGAGGAAGGCAGGCAGATATTTGTATTAGAAGAGGCTCTGTACAACTCAGAGGCTCCAGCCATTTCCAGGCTGACTGGAAATGGGGAGGACAGAAGGCACTGGCCATGATCCACCAGCTTTCCAGCCTTGGCAGGAATGGTAGATAGGCTGCCAGGTAATGCTGGGTGTTAAGGGGGTATTTCTGCTTTATAATTCATTGAGCAGCTTACAGGTTCAGCTGGGAAGCTGCTTTCTCTTCAGCATCTTTCTTAAAAAAAAAAGTTGCACAGCTCAACAGATTTCCTTGATAAATTCCTGAAGTGTATCCTCATCCTTCCCTCATGTCAGCTGACAAATGACTGTTTTGTCTGGCATTCCTTATTGACTTATTTGTTTTTAATACAATGCAGAGAGCAAAGAACCCAGGCAGCACAGGCCTCTTGCTTGTAGCTTTGGGGGCTCGTTTTTCATTTGGGAACTGAGGTGGTTTTTTTGTGGTTCCTCATTTTCATTCAAGGCTTTGTTGCAGATTATAAAATGCAATGTTCAGAAGAGAAGTCCGCTTGTTTCTCTCACCAGTCACCTCTTGGTCCCCAGTGCCACACTTTGGGACATTGGCTGTGCACCTGTTTGTCTTTGCTTCCCTCTGTTACAGTGTTTTATGTGAGAGCCAGACTGGGAGTGTGCTCAGAGCTGTCGTACTTGGAGAGTCTTGTGAAGCTTCCCCAAACCCCAGGAATATGTGAGGGATGGAGAATAAACACCAGATGCTGCAATGCCACTGAATAAAGCTGAAAAAGCATAATCCACCCATATGTGCCAGATTCATCCCATCTATGCTTTGTTCCTTATGCAGCCTGCTGGTCTTAGAGAATCCTAAAATCCCAGACTGGTCTGGATTGGAAAGGACCTCAAAGCTCATCTCATTCCTGCCATGGGCAGGGGCACCTTCCAGTAGCCCAGGCTGTTCCAAGTCTCGAGGGCTCTGCAGCAAGTTCTTGGTGCTGTGAAGGATTTGTGCCCCTGCTGGCTTTCTCCTTAATCTGCCAGAGATGGGATTTGCCAAAATGCTTGAGCTGAAGTTCAGCTGGCTTGCAATGGGATTAGAGCTCCTGAAGAGGCGAGGAGTTTCAAACGTGGGTGTTGCTGTCTCCTCTGTCCTGGAGCTGCCAGGCTGGGGGATGCTGGAGTAATTTGGATCTGGATCCATTTTCTTTTTACTCTTTGGTGGCCGAGTGTCTCTTGTTTCTTTAAGACAAGATCGCTTTGTTTTCTTGCCCAGAGCAAAAGCCACTGTCATCATCTGCCACATCTCCCACCAGTTTACGACAGGTGAAGAAGAATTAAATACCAGGAGGATTATAAGAAGACAAAATGTAATTACTTAGGGAGAAATCCACTAGGATTCTGCTGAATATCCTGTCTTATAAGGACTTTTGGGGCTTCTTAGCTGTCTGGAAGCTTTGGGATCTGCTAAGACTGAGCTTTGAGAAAAGTAGCCTTAAGTCTGCAGCACTGGAGAGAAAGGTTGCTGGGCTGGAGGTGATGTTGGGGTCGTTCTGGATTCGGGGAAGAGGTTCAGACCCCCATATTTGGGGCAGTGGGGGTTCAGGCCCCCACAGTTGGGGCAGTGTGAGTGGCTGTGCTGCAGCCTTTGGTGGGTTCCTACACCACTGAAATGCTGCCAGGCTGTGGGGTGTGTGTGGCCTGCCCAACTCTAACCCAGTCTGGGGGTGTGAGTCAAATCCAGCAGAGAATAAAACATCTCCTGGGCTAAGAAAGAGTCAGGCTGTGCCTTTGTGTGTGGCTGGTGGCCCCACGGGCTCTGGTGGCCACAATGTAGGGGTCCAGAACAGAGGTGCAAAGCAGAATCAGCCGTTCTTGACAGCAGAACCCTCAAAAAGTGCCTTTTCCTCTGGGTAACCAACTGTGGAAGAGGTGAGAGAAGAACTGAACACTGTGCTGGACCAACTTTCTCCAAGGTCATCCTCCTCAGGTGCCTCCTTCACCTCCCAGTTCTCTTCCAGGGCCTCCCTGTGTGCTCTGCCCATCTGTAGAGGGTGTTGGGTTCCATCTCCCTCCCATGCTCCCTCCCCCTGTCCCAGCACCATATGTCATTAAAATGCTCAGACATGTGGAAAGGGCCTTGACAGAGATGCAAGGAGACAGGGGAGACACGGCCGAGCAGAGACTTTGTCAGATGGAATGATTCTGACATTAGCGACGGCAACCGGGGGAGAAAGATCCAGCCACGGGAGGGGGAGCGGGTGGGGACCTGAGTGACAGGACACGAGGAGAGACAGGGAAAACCCGAGCAATTTCCAGCTGCAAATGGAGTGGAAAGCAGCACTGGGGTTGGAGGACCCGAGCATTGTCTTCATAGCAGTGCAGGGCAGGCAGTGGCCCTGCCTTGCCATCAGTTCGGGCATGGTTAGGTCTGAGACCAGCAGCAGGAGGTTTTTTTCCCTTCCTCCACCCTTTGCCATGCCAGGAGCTTGTTTGGGAATCTTTTCTAGCTGAGTGTCCTCCCACAAGCCTGTGAGAAAGGTGTTAGCCAGTTCCAGCCTCCACCTGTGCCAGGTGAATGTGGGAAAAGAGCCCTGGGAGCATCTGGGGGGTGGAGGAAGGCGAGTCTGGTGTGTGCCCACTGCAGTGGGGAGGTGCAGGATTCCCTTTACTTCCCAAGACAGCTCTGTTTTGCTGGTTGTTTATCGTGTTTTGAAGGTATTTTTTCCCTGCAGAGAACACCTCTGAAATTGCTTTGTGATCCTGTAAAGAAAACAAATGAAAGGAAGCCTTCCCTGCTCCTATTGATGGGAGAAATCCAAGCATCCATGTAGGTGGCAGGCGTGGATGTACGTCCCTGAGTATTTGATATTCAGGGCAGGAAGCTGGTGGGGAAAACCCAGCAAAGAATTCCTTATATTGTTAGTGCAAATATGCCTGTGGTTCTGCAAAATCCAACAAATGAAGCACTTGGAGCTGGGAGAGGAGAAAAAGCAATTCCCAAACTCCGTGCAACCTGCAACAAAACCACAGCTCCTGGTGTTTGAAGAGCCTGGGCTGGAGAGCACTGGGAGGAATCCCCTCTGGGCAGGCAGGGAACAAAGAGCCAGGGAATGAGTCAGGAATGAGCCAGGACACACAGCTCCACTGGAGGGAACCTCCTGCACAGCCCTCCTCGCCATACCCACGCTGTGAGCTTGGGAGAAGGCTATTTTAATTTATTTATGAAGAGCAGGAGACCACGAGTCTCCAGCCAGGAACGGTGAGTTCCAGCCGTGCCTCCATGCCCGGTGTGGGGGGACTGGGAGGCTGTTCATCCTGGCCCTCACTGGGGAGCTTCCTTTGAAAATCACCCACCTGGTGGTACTTTTAAAAGGATTAAAGGGATGTGGTTCCTCACATGGGGAATGGTGAAGGATGGTTGGGACTGGAGCACTCTGATGTCCTCTCAGGTGGCTGAATTACAGCATGTCTGAAGATGGGGCATTCCCCCTGCTTCCCAAATGGTGTAGAAGTCTCCTGCCTTTACTTTCCCAAGTTTTCACGGTGTTCCTTGAGGGGTGTGTTGATGTGCCTTTAGGTGTGAGGACAGTGTTTGCTCCTGGGCAGGTGCTGCCTTAGGGAGGCCGAGCAGAGATGGTTTATATGGCTTTCTCTGGGACCTGGACATGGAGTCATGGCATATCCTGAGATGGAAGGGACCCACCAGGATCATCCAGTCCAACTCCTGGCCCTGCCCAGACACCCCAACAATCCCACCCTCTCCCTGAGAGCATTGTCCAAAGGCCCCTGGAGCTCTGGCAGCCTCGAGGCCATGCCCATTCCCTGGGGAGCCTGTTCCAACTTATGTTTACCAGAACTTTATATTCTGCCTAATTCCTGGCCCGGTGGCTGACTTCTGGGTGCATTTCTCCTCCCCAGCCTCCCAGCACCGTGCTTTCCTTCCATAAGTCACTCCCAGACAGGCTGTTATTTCTCTCCAAGTGGCCTATCTAACACAAACTTTGTACTCTTAAGTGCTAAGGGAAGCGTTCTTGGGGGAGACGAGCTCGATTTGTTTAACACTGCAATTCACTGTTAGAAATCTCTCTCTTCTGTCACAGACAGAGTCACTGGATGCGTCAGCCTTTGATCTCAGTGGCTGATCATCTGCATGGAAGAAATTTCAGTAACACTTTAAATTATGTGTCTGAGATACCCATTACCAACGTGTTGCTCTCAGATTTAGGGAGACTGTTGAGTAGTAGATAAATAGTACATGAGGTGCCTTTTAAAATACTTTTATTATACCAGTATTTTTCTCCATGAGACGCTCTTAAGAACTGGGAAACTGCATTTCCTCTCCTGCCATTTTAAAAAATGCTCCACAAGCCTGGGTTTATGGTGCTCTGCCTAATTTGATAGATGTTGATAAATGGCATGTCTTATAACGAGTGGCTTTGGGGCTAAGTGTGCATCGTGGTTGGATTCAAGTTTGCTTCTTGCTCTGCAATTAATTCCTTAGGTGACCTTGAGCATATTGCTTCAAAGCTGTCTCATTTTACTGTCTTATCTCCAAATGAAGTCCCTCCGTTTGGAGAGGGAAGCCTAAATGAAATCTCTGCTGGCAGCTGGGAGCTCACCTGGCTGTGTGCAGCGGTTGCAGACCGGGGCTGCATTTCACCCTCCGGTGACACGTTGTGCTCTGTTGTGTTACACTGGAGTTAAATCCAGCATTTTGCTCTCATCTGTCAGGCTTCTGCGCTAAGGAGATTCACCTTGTTGCTTTTACACAGCTTCAGGTCCCTCTGCTTCACTTAATGGGATTGTCTGTCCAGGAGACAGCTCGGGGAAAATTTAAAGATGCGCTTTCCGCCTCCTGTGCTCTCGCCGTTGCCTGCCCAGGAAGATCTGCTGGAGCAAAGCTCACAGGGCTCACAGGAATGCTCAGGAACACACACCAAGGCTTTAACATTTCCTCTGCATGTGTCCACCCAAGTGCCAACTGCATTTTAAGCTCAAGCTTTAGGCTGAGAGGTCTCCTTTGCTTTGTGTGCATAAGCTGGAAGAGAGGTGGGCACCAAGAATATGGAATCAGGGACTCACTCAGCACTCTGAAGTAATAAAGCTGTTTGAGGCATTAAATGAGGAGCTCTAGAGCTGGGAGAGGCTGTGGCCAGTTTGGCAAAGACTCAGCGTTCCAGCTGAGGAAGGGAAGGTTTTGATTTGATGTAAGGAAGGAATCCTTTACCCTGTAAGGATGGTGAGGCTCTGGCCCAGAGAGATTTTCGATTCCTGATCCCTGGAAGTGTCCAAGGCCAGCCTGGATGGGGCTTCGAGCAACCTGGCCTAGTGGAAGGTGTCCCTGTCCAGGGCAGGGGGATTGAACTGGATGGGCTTTAATGTCCCTTCCAGGCCACACAATCTGGGGGTTCTGTGAGTCTGTGAACTTGGAGCTCTTGGAGGACTTGCTTTGGGTTTGGGAGCAGCTCCCTCTCCCCAGTGCCCCACACTTGGAGCTTCAGGGTCTGGTTCCCACCCATGACCTGAGAGAACAAAGAGCAGCAGCCAATGCCATGGAACAGCTGCTGCTCCCAAGGCCCTTCCTGCTGCATCCACATCCCCAGCACCAGCCCTTCCACATGGGGCTTGAACCCATTTCGTAACCCACAGCTACAAAGGGGTCTGGGCTCTGCTCCTTGATGGTGTGACAAGAGAAGGGCAGCATTTTCCAGAGCTGGGAGCCAGGAGCTGTAGCTAATAGTATAATTTCCAAGCTGGTGTTCTCTTTTGAAATCCCATGAATGGGATAGGAAGTGTCAAATTTGGAGCTTTTAGCTGCTTGACCTCCAGCTTTGATTTTTGAACAGGCTGTGCTCGTGTTTTGTTAGTGGCCAGCTGCAAAGGAGAGGGATTCAAGGGAGCATTGCAGGCACCACAGATCCCTCCCAAAGGGATTTGGGGTCCCAGTGATGTCGGCTGCTGTTGTTTCACAGGTGACAAAGGCATCTCTGAGGAGAGGGACTCCAGTAGAATGAGGTACATTTCTAAAGGAGGGCTGTTTCATTACCCACAAACGTGTGCTCTGAGATGATGTATTTCTGATCAGAGGAAGGGTCTGTGCTTCTGGAGGCACAGACACGGAGAAAGGGATGAAAAGATTTTCCTTAGGTGGGCGTTAAGAGCAAAGACACATCGATTGCTGGAGGCAGTGAGGGCTGGTTCCCACCCACCGGCCTGGGGCCTGTGCTTTTCCATCTTTGCCTCGTGGATGGAGCTTTCCCCTTTTGCAGCACGAGCATAGCAGAGCTTCTTTCCCTTTGAAGTGCTCCGAGAGCTTCAGGAGGTAAAAAAACCCACAGTAAGTGCAAGAATCTCTTCCAGTGGATCATTATTTGGCGTGTCTGGAAATACTTCAAGGGGGATGCAAAGCAGAGCTGGTTGTGGGGCACACAGGGCGTGCCTGTGGGCAGAACACCTGTGAGCAGGGCTGCTCTTCAAAGTTCTTCATGGACTTATTGCTGTTGCAGGCAGCTGGCACAGGGAATGGCTGCTGGAGCTGGGGATGGATCCCAGACACTGAATTTTTTTTCAGTGCAGCTGCTGTGCTGTGACAAGAAGTGCTGCACAGGGCAGGTTAGCAGAGGTCCCTGCGAGGCTTTGTAATGAAACACAGAACCTTTCACCCTTAGCCAAAGCTTCTGTAAATTGCAAACGGGGATTAAACCGGGAGCAGGAGCTCAGAGCCCTGTTCCTTGTGGTGCAAGACCCACGGGGAATTTTGCTCCAGTGGAATTGAAAAATCCATGGCTAAGAAAGCAAGTGTTATGGGCCAAGGGGGCAAGTGTAATGAAACCAAGTGTGAGCGTGTTGCCCAGATTAGATCCAGAGCATTTGGTTTGCAGAGAACTCCCCGGGCACGGGCACTCCTTTATTCTCATTAAATAAAGCACTCATGCTGTATCTGGAAGAATTGCAGAGATGGAGTTGCTGGGAGGGGGGAGCACAGGGGGAGGAGATCAAAACGGGTTTGTCAGTGCAAAGCTCACACTGAGCACGGCAAAGAGACAGGGAGAAGCAGATCACACGGGGAGAATGAGACTGAGCCACAGCCAAGGTGTCAGAGCAGGTTTGCCGCTGCCAGAGCCAACTGGAAGTGAAAACATCATGGGGAACCAGAGGCAGATCGAGCCTGTCAGGGAGGTTTAACTCGTCTGAGGGCTGAGAACACTCCCAGCCCCACTGGGTTGGACAGGAGAGCAGGGACAGGCAGGTGCCTCTGCAGGCTGGAGGTGCCCAGTGAAGTGCCCAGCTCAGGAAGAGCTGCTGCAGCCCCTCCAAGCACTGGCTGGTGTCCGAGGGGCCAGAGAATGGTTGTGCCACCCCGAGAGCCTCACGTCTGTCAGGGGGGTTCCCAGTGAACACTCAGACCTTATCTTGAGTTCAGCAGGAGTTGGGAAGGTTGGTGGCACTTGGGGGACTGGTGGCCCTCTTCAGGTGGAGTTTGGGTGGTGGAGGGGCAGAGCTGTGCCCACCACAGGCTTTGCCTTCCCCCCTGCATCCAGCTGCCAGCAAATTCCCTTTTAATATTCCTGCCAGCTCCCTTCCCCATGACAGCCAGGGGATGCTGCTGTGCTTTATTGCCACCACATTAATGAAAAGGCCATTGCAGCTGAGGCTCCTTTGGTGACTTGGAGATGGATTTCCTCTTCAGGCGAGTAAAATGAGCCATCCTGAGCCCGCGTGGAGATAAGGAATGCTGAAGGATGGCTGGGACTGGAGCGTATTTTGCTGGGTGGAGGCCATCCTTCTGCCTGACGAGTTGTTTAAAATCCTGCAGATTGTCCCTTCTTGTCAGGCAGAGCTATGAATGGGGCAGGTGGGGCTTTTTGAGTCATTGGAAGAGACTTTAAAGCCCATCCAGTGCCACCTCTGCCATGGGCAGGGACACCTCCCACTGTCCCAGGCTGCTGCAACCTGGCCTTGGGCACTGCCAGGGATCCAGGGGCAGCCACAGCTGCTCTGGGCACCCTGTGCCAGGGCCTGCCCGCCCTCCCAGGGAACAATTCCTTCCCAATATCCCATCCATCCCTGCCCTCTGGCAGTGGGAAGCCATTCCCTGTGTCCTGTCCCTCCATCCCTTGTCCCCAGTCCCTTGCCAGCTCTCCTGGAGCCCCTTTAGGCCCTGGAAGGGGCTCTCAGGTCTCCATGGAGCCTTCTCCAGGGCACTGATGATCTCACCAGAGATTGGGAGGAGAAACCCCCTCAGCTGTTGGGGGTCCAGAAGGTCTTCTTGGGATGCCCCAGCTCCTGGAAACCGTGCCCAGGGCTGCATCGTGTCCCCCTGGGCAGGCAGAGCTGCTCTGGGCTCTGGGAGCTGAGGAGGGCTGGGAGCAGCAGGAGGGAGGGCAGGCTGCTGCTCCCCTTCCCAGCAGTGCAGGGAGATGCCAGCCTGTCCCAGCATGGCTCTGGGAGCACTGGGCTGCTGCCACCCACACCTGCACCCACACAGAGCCACAGCAGTGACCTCACATCCTGGTTAAAGCTTTTGTGCCTCTTCCCACCTGGATTTCAGTGCTGCAGCAGCGTTCTGAGCAGAGCTGGTTGCAGGTTTTCCTCTCTGACTTCTCCCATCTTCATTTCTTGTCTGCTGGCTCTTCCAGCCTGTGCTTGAAGCATCACAGCCCACTGAGCACATAATGCCCCACGGCAGTCTCCAGGTGAGGTTTGCAGGGAAGCAAAAAACAAACAGGTGGTTTCTGTGAGCAGCACCTCAACCCTTCCCTGACATCCCCCAGAGCTGCAGGGCAGGGATGCTGAGGCACAGGAAGGGACAGTCAAGGGAGACTCTAAAATTCTGCATCTTCCAGGTCTCAGTATAAGGTGGCAGAGTGCCCAGAGCAGCTGTGGCTGCCCCTGGATCCCTGGCAGTGCCCAAGGCCAGGGTGGATGGGGCTGGGAGCAGCCTGGGACAGTGGAAGGTGTCCCTGCCCATGGCAGGGGTGGCACTGGATGGGCTTTAACATCCCTCCCAACCCAAACCATTCCATGATTCTCTGTCATGTTGGGATCACAGAGCACTCAGATACAGGGCAGAGGCTCTGGAAGGACTCAAAGTGGTGCTGAGTCCACCAGAGTTTGGCCTTCCTACTGAATTTGATGCATGTTGTTCATTTCTGCACACTCCTACTGCAGGAAAAGCTGGGTTTTAAAAATAAGGAGGGGAAAGTTTCCTATCTGCTTTAAATTAAAATAAATCCAGAGCAGAGAAGGCCTTTTGTAAGGTCTGCTGAGTTAATGGATTCATAATGACTTTTAAAGCTTCACTTGGGTAAGAAATACTGTTCATTTCATAATTGCATATAAATATACTTTCTCATAATCCAGGACAGCATAGCAAAAAGAAATCTACTGGCTTAATTATAAATCTTTTTATTAGCTGGAACCCCGCTGGAATAAAAAAAAAGCACCACATATTGTTTTTATCTAGGAAGAAAAGCATGGGGAAAGGAGGGAGGGGGATGTCTTGGGAATGAGTTATGAGGAATTAAACAGGAAAGAAAACAACTGTGAGGGCTGGGGGCAGCAATGCAGGTACCGAGGGCTCCTGTGAGCACTTTCACTTTTCCAATCGATCCACGGGCACGGAGCATTCACACCCTGGCTTCCCCGGGAGCCAGCACGGCAGATCAATTCTCCAGCCAGTCAGTGGCTTTTCCAACGTGTATTTTTTTATCTCTTTGACCTACCGTGACCCCAGCTGAAGCAGATTTGTTTCTCCTTAGCTCCTGTCCACCTTGCTGGCACAGCGAGATTTCTCTTAGAGCTGGAGCAGGAAGCCGAGGTGGAGGGAGGGACCGGGGACCTGCTGGTGCTTTGTGCTCATGGGGATGCACAGATGCCTCCAGGGATGTGCCCTGGCCGGGAGGTGCCACATATGCCGTGTGTGGCTGGCCCCGGAGCAGGGGGATGCTGGGGATGGCTGGCACCAGGCTTTGCTCAGCGAAGCAGCAAGGCTAAGCCCAGTTCTTTGGGCATTTACTGGAGCAGAGCTTTGGAATCGCTCCCAGCTCCTCCCTGGAGCTGGAGGATCGGGCTGTTGTGCCCAGCGCATCCATCACTCCCTGCTCCCCTTCCGGGGAACGCGGCACCCAAGTGCTGCTTTTAAAAACAAAAAGGAAACTAATTAAGCGCTTAAAGGTTGAACAGCCCATTTGCACCTGATGGAGACAAATGAGGCCGCCTCGTGCCCGGGAAAGCTGGCACTGCTCTCCTGCTCCCAGGTGGCTGTTTTTGCAGTTCTGGGCTGCTGCAAACCCTGGCACTGCCAGGCACCTGCTGCCTCCCCTGCCTGCAGAGCCGGGATGGCTGTGCCGGTCCTGGCACCCACCTGCTCGGGGAATGTGGTGGGAGAGGTCCCTGGGCGTCACAAGTCTGATGAGGGAGCTGGAAAGGGCTCAGCGTGGAGAAGAGGAAGCTCAGAGGGGCCTTCTCCCTCTCCACAGCTCCCTGACAGGAGGGGACAGCCGGGGGGGTCGGGCTCTGCTCTGAACGGATGAGAGGATGAGAGGACATCATTTTGAAGTGCAGCAGGGTAGGTGTAGGTTGGACACCAAGAGGAATTTCTTTGGAGAAAGGGTGATCAGACACTGGCTGCCCAGAGAGGTGGGGAAGTCCCTGTCCCTGGAGGTGTTTGAGCAAAGAGTGGACATGGCACTTAGTGCCATGGTCTGGCTGATGGTGGTGGTGGCTCACAGGTTGGATTCTCTGATCTCAAAGGTTTTTTCCAACCTCAGTGATTCTGTGGTCTCTATAAATCCTCCTCACTGTGCCCTGATGCCCCACTGGGACAACTTTCATCTTCCTAGCCAAAGCCAAGCCCAAGAGCCTCCTGCTGCTACTCCTTATCTTGCTCCCCTCCTGAATTTGGGTGCTGGTGTCCCCTGAGTTGTGTCTGAGAGAAATACAGCTGCTAAGTGGGAAATCTGAGGGGCTACAAGCAACTTCAGCTAAAAGAATATGCCATATTCTCTATCTCTCTGGATACACCAGTTCTTTGAGAGAATTTAAAGTACCAGCATGGCTGGGCAAATAATTTCCCTGTTTATTTTGCCTTGTGTGTTGAGAAATCTGATGTTAATTTGTTCCCTTTTAGAGGAACCCAGGAATGTTTTATCCAAGCTAAATTGTCAGCAGTTTTGGCCAGATCTTCTCTGGGTCTTGTATGTACTGATGGAGGTGGGAGGGAAAGAGAAAGCCAGAGCCAAACCAGAGAATTGAAGAAAAGCAAAGCAGAGCAGGACAGTAATATGCTTTTGGATTTCTTTTTCATGTTCTGAAAAGAAAATAGGGAGGGAAAAAAAAATAATCTCTTCTCCCACCCTTCCCTCCAGACCATGGAATTAAATCTATAACCATTAGAGAAACATTTTGACCCAGACATCTTTTTTCTCTCCGCTCCTTCTCTGCATTCAAAAGCCTCCAAAGTGTCAGCATGTTTCCATGCAGGCGAGATGTGCATTGCATCTAAACAACATCATGTCAGTGTGGTGGAGAAAATTCCCACTGAGGGCCCTGCAGGTCAAAGCAAGCTAATGTATGATGCCCTCCCTTGCACTACTGAGTGTGAGTTGTGCTGATAAGACTCCGTTCTCTGTGTCTATTAAATCTTCTCTCCTGTATAAGCAATGCAGGCACAGAGTTATTTACTTATTTTTCTGGCCTTCCTCCCCCTGTAAATTGTCATCCTCGAGCAGGGGGGACATGCTGAGCCATGGGATCTGGTGGTAGCCATCCTGCTTGGTTTTATTTTATTTTTATTCCATTTTTCCCACTCTGTGACACTGGTAAGTTGTGTCTGGTTGCTTTATGTGCTGCTGTGACTTAGCTTGAGGGCCTGTCCTCACCTAGCGCTGGGTGATTCCTCCCTCCCTGCTGTCCTGGCTGTGAGGTGAGTGCTGGCTCCCCCTGGACTCCTTTGGAAAGTGGCTGTGGGAAGCAGCTGATATTTCACCGCTGTCTGAAGCTTTTGATGTGCAGGATTTTTTTGGAAGGGAGCTGATTGGTTGGGAATTGTTCCCCTTGACCTCCACCCTCTCCATTTTGTGTCCGTCCTGCACTGCCAGGGCACCGAGTCTGTTTCTCACGTTGCTGCTGCTCAGCACAGGCATGTTGGTGCCCTTTCCCTATTTTCTGAGTCTTTTTTTTTCCAGCCTTGGGGGTACGTGGGCTAATAATGAGGAATGCCCCCTCGGTGGATGGCAGGGAATGCTTCCAGCCCAGCCCAGGGCTGGCTCATTAACCACGGCTGCGCCAGCAAGGAGGGACACAGGTCAAGCTGTGAAAGCTGCTCAGGTGGGGCTTTTTTAGGGAACTGCTGGAGCCTCTTAGAGGAAAGGCCTTGGGGACTCATTATGTGCTGCCAGGGTTGCAGGGAATGAGTTGGCTGCGGATCTGTTGTTCCGTGTAAACAGGTGCACGTGGCAGGCGTGGAGGGTCTCCTGTGCCTGCTGCAGGAGCAGAAGGATCGGTGGTCACAGGGAACTTGCAGAGTTTTGGGTAGGAAAGGTTAAAAGCAGGAAAGAGGAGACTCTTCTGTATTGAGGAGCTGCCGTTCCCTGGGCAAAGAGGGCGCTGACTGTGCAGGTGAGGGGCTCTGAGTGCTCACACTGTGGGGATAAGGACAGGTCTTTAGGAGTGATGGAGGAGCTTGTGCCATGGAGAAAGAGCAAAAGAAACAAGGGAAGACAGCCAGACACCTTTAATCTTTTATATTAACTGAGTCTTTTTGCCTGTGGATTTGGGGAAGGCAGCTGGCTCCCTTAGAGCCAGGCTGGCAAATGAAAAAAGGGATGACAGGAGATCTCTGATGCTGAGAGTGGATAATGCTTGGAGGGGACAGCACTGGGGAGGGGAAGAGCAGTGAGGGGGGTGGGGGAATCACCAACATCTGCTCTCACACTCAGTCTTCACACTGATCCCTCCTCGAATCTGACAATCTGCTCCCCTAATCCCTAAATCCCAGCGATCTGGGCAGCCACCCACCCAGATATCCATCCCTGCAATCTGCCCGTGCTGAGGGAGGAGCTGCTGGGCAGCACGGAACCCAAATGAGACACTGCCCTTGTTGTCAGACACTGATGACTTCCCCCACCTGGCTGAGAGAGGCAGAGACAGGAATGAATCAAACAAGCCTCAGGAGGAACAGCTCCCAGTGGGTCCTGAGGCAGCGGGGTTCAGGTCTGGTTTAGCAGTGAGCCGACGTGTGAAAAACACGTTCACTCTCATGTGAAAATGTAAAAAGTGTAATAAAGGACAGTAGGACACAAGGACCATAGAGCACACTGTTATCTTCAGGGCTACCCCTTAAATACCTTTTCCATGACATCAGCCTGTTGCATATTCATAAAAATTTATGCATAGTAAACTTTTCCCCAAACTAGTTTACACGTTCCAAGAATTGTTCAGTGTGGCTCCTGCTTGGTTCCACCTTTTTAGAGCATGCACATTCCTTGGCTGTGGTTTTGGTCCATTCTTATCACCTCCAGTTTTGGGCCTTGGTCCTCACTGCCTGCAGGCAGTGAGTGCTGATGGTTGGCAGCTCTGTCCAGGTGTCCTCATCCTGTGCCCATGGGGCGTTATCCCATCCCAGCAGGCATTTTAACACAAGCACACTGATATCAGCTATTGCACTAAGCTTAGTTAACAACAGAAATAAAAACTATATCTTTATAGCAAAGCTATTTTAACATTGCACATATAAAATCCATTTCAATATTTGAGAAAAGCCAATATTATAATATGTATCTATAACACACAAATCCAGCCTGCTGATTGTGTTCCTCTGATCTCCCTCTGGGAACCATGAAACATATCAGTCAAAATGGGAGTGTTGCTGTGACTGCCCCCTGTGAGTACCTTAAATGTATGTTCAGGCCCAGAAGTACAAAGTCATCTTGGCAGGAGGCTCAGCTGAGAGCAGCCAAGTCTGGGGAAATCTGAGTCAATTCTGAGGACAGGAGTTGTGTGGGATTATCACATCCCTGCCAGTGTTTCATACAGTTGGAAAGGGAAGAAAATGAGGAACAGCTCCCAGTGGGTCCTGAGACAGTGGGTTCAGCTGCTTTTAGGGTAGGGAGCAGTCAGCCCAGAGCCTGCTGACTGCGTTCCTCTGGGATCCACAACATGTGTCAGTCAAAATACAGGGAAGCCTTTTCCCTGTGGGGCTGGTGCTCCAAACACTCTGCTGGGGCTCCACCCATGCAGCTCCTCTGGTCTAGACCCAGACTTACATCCCTTCATCTTTGCCTCCTCATTAATGGCATGGCTGTTGCTGACATGCCCCTTTCAGTGGGCAGAGCTGGGAAATGTCAGCCTCTCCAAACCCAGGCTTCGTGTGGACACCAGGGGTTTGCAGGCAGCCTTTGCCCTTCTGCACAGGGACATCCCAGGGGATGCTGGGGGCTTGGATTCATGTCCTGCCTCGGGCTGGACAGGGGAGCACTGCAGGTGTCTGGGGAAGAGAGTGACATTCCCTGGAGGAGAGGCATATCCATGGCTGCTGCAGGGCTGGCTCCACCCCAAGGAACACACTCATGTTATTTTAAGGTTTTAAGCATTTTTGTTTTCCAAAGCTCACGTGCCTGGCTGTGGGTCCTTCAGACAGCCCCTGGGGGCCCCAAACAAACCACAGGCTGGTGCAGCACAGCTCAGGGATGGACTAGCACACATAAAATCCCAGTCTCTCTTCTTAAGGAAATGCAAGGTCCTTTAGGAGGAGGGAAAAACTCAGCTGTCTTTGCATTGAAACCTGTTGGCATGGGAAAAGTGCCGAGATGCCACCTGTCATCTCTTTAGCACCTTGTCAGTGGCTGAAGCCTCGTGCCCAACCACAGGGGCTATTAGGGAATAGCTCAGCAGCTATTTTTACACTCCAGCCAGCTCTCTTGGGTGTGATTTTTCCCTAAGATTTTTCTCCCCCTCTGTCCTCCCAAAATTAGCTGAATTTTGACACAAAAGAAGTGATTGGAAAAATACCATGCAGAGAGGCCTCTTAAACCTTTCCTGACTCTTGGAAACGTGTCCCTGTGCTGAAGAAAAATATCTGTGCTCTCTCTGGGAGGGAATCTGATGTTTGTTCCATGGCTTGTGGGCATGTTTGTGGTGTTTGAGCTGGCAGTGACTCTGCTCTCAGGAAAGCAGGTGAATGTAGCCTGTCTTGTTCCCTCTAAAGGTGTGATCTGGCTCCAGGGAAAACTTCTGTGTGCTCTGGGAGTTCCACTGAGCCTGTCCCAATGCTCCAGAATTGCAGAATGAATGAAGCAGAGCAGGGTTTGCTTTTTGGGGCCATGTCCTCACTGGCTGTTGGGGTTTTGTTGCATGCACAGTGTGATTTATTGCTGTGGGAAAAGCTGGGAGGAGCCTGCCCCTGAGCTGGTGGTCAGTACTGGACATCCTGCAGCACAGGTGTCCTGTGGATCCCTGGCTGACAGGCTGACATGCAGGGATGTGCCTCTAATTACTGGGATTAGTGCTGCCCCACTGCCAGGGTCAGACCCCAGCTGCAGCTCCCAGCATAGCCCTGCCACTTTAGTGGGAGTGATTGAAATGGCACTCAAGGGCTGCAGGATGGAATGGGGAGAGAGGAGGAAATGTGGTTATGTGTTGCAGACCCCTGCAGAGGCACAACCTGACACCAGAGTGATGATGCTCCTTTGGTGCCTCCCCTTTCCTGGAAAGGAACAGAGGAATGAAAGAGTCCTTAGAGCTGAGGCTGGCCATGCTCAGCTGGCCCTTGGGGTCCTGTGCCATGCCCCCAGCCCATGGAGAGCCAGGCAGTGAGAGCAGAAACAGCTCAGGAATACCAAAAGCCCTGGCTGGGTTCCCAGCCTTGGAGCCAAAGGAAAGACCTCCCGAGGTGGGTGGCAGGAGCTGAGCAGCAAAGCTCAAACAAAGATGGGTGTTTGCCTCTGGAACCTGGTACCTCACGGGCCCAAAACATCAGTCAGGACTGAGGTGGCAGCATCAGAGCCTGGGCTGTGGGTGGGAAAGCGGTGAGTGAGCAGCTCTGGCCAGGGTGAGCAGGCTGGGAAGGCTCCCATGGCACTCAGCCTGCTGCTGGAGCTGCCTGTGGAACAGCAGAGCATTGGCATTCTTGAGGGCAGGGCAAAATCCAGACTCTTCCCTGAATTCAGCTGCCTGGTTTAAACAAAGCTTGTTTGCAGACATTTCCTCATCTCTCCTTCCCTGCTCTGGCTCCGCAGCACCGAAGCCACAGGTTCTGCCAAGTCTGGGGAAATCTGAGTCAGTTTTGGGTGCAGGAGCTGTGTGGAGTGAGATTATCACACCCCTGCCAGTGTCTCTCAGTTGAAAAGGGTACAAAAAGTGAATTTTCCTCTCTCCTCCTTGCCAAAAAAATTGAGGCTTCTTCTTGCTCTCCTATGGCTCAATCAGCTGAAGGCTTCCTTTTTGTTTAGGTAACCTTCTCTTATATTAAACATATACCCAGCAAGCCAGATTCATTACTTATTAATTTACAAAGTGGTAAATTTCAAAGCTGTCATAATGCTGAAGTCATGTTCACTTTAGTTATTCTGCATAATTAATTACAAAGTAATAATTTGTACATCATGATATTTTCATTCCAACATGAAAGCCAAAGACTCGGAGCCGTAACAGCCTCAGGCAGCAGTGAGGGCCGAAGGAGGTTTCCAGACGTGCCTGACTGAGGAGAATATCAACTCAGCCTCACTTCTGGGGAGGTTCTCCTTCCTCCTCGGTGTAGTGACCTCTCCCCAGGGCCTGCAGGAGCTCCCTGAGGACAGTGATGGGGGCACTTTGCATGCCACCATACAAAAAAGGTCTAAAGCTGTTAAAAAAGCATCCAAAGGAGGGACATGGATATGGGAAAGGATCTGGAGGGGTCACAGGAGGAGCAGCTGAGGGCACTGGGATTGTTCAGCTGGAGCACAGGAGATGAGGGCAGAGCTCAGGGGCTGCAGCTCCTCCCGAGGGCAGCTCCCATCTCTGCCCTGGGACAGGGACAGGAGCCAGGGCACGGCTGGAGCTGGGCCAGGGCAGCTCAGGCTGGATTTAGGGAAAGGTTCTTCCCCCAGAGGGTGCTGGGCACTGCCCAGGCTCCCCAGGGAATGGGCACGGCCCCGAGGCTGCCAGAGCTCCAGGAGGGTTTGGAGAGCGCTGCCAGGGGTGCCCAGGGTGGGGTTGTCAAGGGAAATACAGGTTGGATATTAGGAAGAAGTTTTTTACAGAAAGGGTGATAAAGTTCTGGAATGGCTGCCCGGGGAGGTGGTGGGGTCACCATCCCTGGGTGTGTTTAAAACAAGCCTGGATGTGGCACTGGGTGCCAGGGTTGAGTTGAGGTGTTGGGGCTGGGTTGGACTCGATGATCTTGAAGGTCTCTTCCAGCCTGGTCATTCTGTGAATTGTTGGGGTGTCTGTGCAGGGCCAGGGGCTGGACTGGATGATCCTGATGGTCCCTCCAGCTCAGGACATTCTGTGATTCTCTGGAAAGGTCACAGGGCAGGAGGGAAGGTTTCTGCTTCCCAAACCTTGTCTTGCACAGCTAGTTTGCAAAACCTGGTGCTGAGAACAACTTGCTGTGTGTCACAAAGAGCTTTCTGGTCCTCTCCTCGTGGTGATGTGGAGCTGAATCTGCTCAGGGGTGCCTCAGCACCTGCAGTGATGCTGCACCTCTGGGACCTTCTAGAGATGGTAAAGGAGAGCAGGGGGAGGGCTGGAGGGGTGAACACAGAGCAGAGCACCATCACGCTATGCAGGATGTTGAAAAATAAATGTTGGTTTGGGAGGAAAGAAATGCCAGTGTCAGGGGAGCTCCACAGGACACAATCCCCAAGGCTGCATGGATTTGTTCCTTTTGGTGCTTGCTTTTATAAACAGAAGGAGCAGTGGGTTGTGTCTGGAGCTCCTGAAGAGCTGAGACAATGGACACAGGCCACAAACACATGTGCAGGGATGGAGCAGCAGCTTCTCCCTCTGCACCAAACCCCTCTGAAGTGAGGTTTACACTCAGTGCTTCCCTCTGAGGGTGCTCTGAGCCTTCCTTTCTGCCCATGCTGCTTTGGAGGGGGTTGATCTCATTTCCCAATTTCTCAGCCATGGAATTAAGAACTTCTCACTGACAGCTGAGAGGACTGGACCCACCTGACCCATGTGTGGTAGAGAGGGACAGGCGAACAGAAGATTTCGGGCTGTAACAGAAAGATAGACTTTTCTTTCTTTATCTTGCTATAGAAAAATAAATCACTTCTAAGACAAGTAGCCCCACCTAACTTAGTAGTTTTCCACTCCCTACTAACTTTAGCCAGACCCACTGACCCCTCTGACATAGCAGAACCCCCTAAACTATATAATCTCATGAAACAAAGCAATAAACGCCATTTTGACCATCTACCATATTAGTGTCTGTACGTGTCAATAGACCGAGTGACCCGGGCGAAGCCGGGTCGCCGTGCTAGCTTTTGAAACCAAGTCGCCTGCCTTCTCATCAAGAAGCAACACCCATGGAGCTCAGCTTTGGGTAAAACTTCAAGAGACTCCAGCAAAACTCCCCATGAGCTCAGTGGCACTGATTTCCCTCCAGACACAACGAGCCTTAGCAGCTCCATCAGCTGCACATCTTTGGTCTCTGTTTTACCACAGGATTCCTCCTCTCTCCAAAAAGCTCTGATTTTTGTGAGTTGATTCCTGTCATTTTTAGGTTTTCCTGAGACAATCATGGCAGTTCCTGGCTTCAGTGTTTGTGGCTCACCTGGCCCTTGAGGAGAGTTCTGTTGTTGGTCTGTGATCCAGCTCCCCCTCAGAGACTTGGATGTTCTCCCTGTTGGTGCTGTTGGTCAGGGATGTCCCCAAGGTGATGCCACCTGGAAAGATTTCCCCAGGGGGCTCTGGAGGCCCTTCAGGCCGTGGTGAAGGGAGGGGGTGCAAAGGAGGACTCGCACCATGAGTGCAGTGAACATTCCCTGGCCCCAGGTGTGCACCACAGGTGAAGTTTGAACGTGCAAGTGGAGAAAACCTGGTGTGTGCTCAAGGACAGCCTGTGCTTGCTTTTAATTGCCTGGCCAGGGATGATGAATGGATCCCTTTGGATCTGGGCCCCTCACAGGGCGGGCAGGTCCAGTCTGATGTCACAGCCAGGTCACAATGGCCATGGGGCACTCGTGTTTTACTGCCCATGTCCAGCCTGCCCTGTGGGCACCAAGGAAAGGGTAGGACCATCAATCTCCCACAGCCAGACCCCTGCTCCCGAGCTGCAGCTGGCCCCGTTGGGAGTGTCACTTACCAGCCCTGCTGCAGGAAAAGATCTCCTGTGACAAGTCTAATTCATTAATTGTGGTTGATGATGTCACATGCAATTGGAATGGTGAAGGGGACATGAACAGGGAGCATTTCCCAACTTCCCTGCACTTCATGTCCTTCAGCACAGCCAGTCCTGACATCCCATTAGCAGGGAAATGCACCCGGGCTCCTGCAGCAAAGCCTTTGCAACCCTCTGGAATCAGGGCTGCAATTTTGATGAAGTCTGCCCATGTTGATTTCCTGGGAAAACAAAAACAAGATATTGAAAGCAAACAGCTTTCAAAAATTTTTTTTTTTCACGATAAACTTATAATTTGGGAATGGTTGTTGCACTCACCATTGCAAAGATCAATCTATAGCCTTTGTGAGCTGGTGATTTTGCCCAGTCTTGAGAACTTATTTTAATCACTTGACGCTAATCTCATTTCCAAGCCTGAAAATGGTCCCAAACATTGAAATTATATGTTAATAGAGCGAGATTGACAAAAGGAAGCTGCTTGTATCGACTTGGAATTAATGAAGCAATTCAGCGATGAACAATATCGCTGGCAGGAGGTGTTAAGGAGAATTGTTGCAGTTGTTAAATTTTGGCACTGAGAGGTCTCATTGCTCAGAGGAGATGGTCGGATCACTGCGAAATGAAAATTACCTGGGAACTTCACAGGGTTTTAGTTATTCTGAGTCATTTCACAAGGAGTGCAGCAGAAAACAGGGAAATGTGGGTGGGGGAATCCTGGTTATCCACAAGTGCTTTTCTGCACTGGTGAGGGAAGAATCCTCTCTGCAGTTCTGTGACAGGGTGGAAATAACACTTTGCTGATCCAGGCTGGGCTGTGCCCCACTCCAGCGCCCGAGGATGAGCTCAGTCTGACTCTGTGTTACAGCAAAGACAGCTCTGGGGCAGAAGGGCCCTGACCATTCCAAGCTGTGAATTTGCAGGTCCTGAGACAGAATCACAGAACCTCCTGAGCTGGGAGGGACCACCAGGATCATCCATTCCAGCCCCTGTCCCTGAACAGACCCCCCAACAACCCCACCCTGTCCATCCCTGGCAGCGCTGTCCAAACCCTCCTGGAGCTCTGGCAGCCTCGGGGCCGTGCCCGTTCCCTGGGGAGCCTGGGCAGTGCCAGCACCCTCTGGGGGAANCAGAGCAGGAGCATCCCCTCCTCGCCAGGCCGTGGATGCTGGGCCTGATGTCCCCAGGGCCCTCCTGGAAGTGCCAGGTGTGCGTTCCCAGCTGGCTGTGGCTCAGATGTGTCCCCCTGCACAGCTCTGCAGGGTTGTGGAAAGCTTTGCTTTGCTGTGTGTTATGAATGGAGACAAGCCAATCCGAATTAAAAATCAATAACTAAATTTATTTGCGATCGCCTCACAATTTGAGTTCGAATTTGCCCACAGCCTTACAGAGCCGCTCTGGGGGCAGTCCGACAGAGCCTCTGCCTCCCTCGAGCCTGCCCAACATTGCATCTTCGCCAGAGGTTTTTACATGTTTTATTTTGCCCGTGGCTATGAAGTCATTACGTATTCATGCAGTCCCCCCCTTCACAGAGCAGGAGTTCCCGGCTGCGGATGTCTTCTAATCAGGTTATCAGCCACGGAATCGGGCCCAGGTGTAGGGGGACAATGGGCTCGTTCTTCCTTCGGAGCTTTTCACTCCTCCGCTCCTGGAGCTGAGCTGGTCTCCGGTCGGTGATGGGTTTGGCGGGGCGTGGTAATGGCCACCTTGTCAGCTATTGTTCTCTGTGGGCCAGAGCTGGTCATATGTTAATTAGGTAGCTCGAGCGTTGATCTCCTTCGTCTTGGTTTTACAGTAACCTTTTTTAAAAACATTTTACAGATACAACTTAAATCATCTATAATTTATTACATACAGTACAAACTGCATGAATTATACCCATACATAACACTGTGGGTTCCCCTTTTGTGGGACCCTGTTTTGTCTGGGGCTCCTTGCACGGCCTGGTTGCCAGCTTTGGCTTTCTGCAAAGTGCTCGTGGTTCGTGGGGCTGCCGGCAGCTCCAAAGCATTTCACCTTCCCCAGAGCTCAATTTGTGCTGCTTGGTGGTGTCAGCAGAGTGAGGGCTTGGAGGAGCCTGAGCCAGGCTTTGATCCCTTGACCAGTGATCCAGCCCAGCCAGGAGACACGGAGTGTAAAGCTGCACGTCGGGAGAAAAGGAAAACTTGTTAAGAAACAGAGTTTCTGTTCTTTGGAATAAAATTCCTCAGTAAGACTGCAGATAAAGATGCCAGGATGTGTTGCTGCTGTTAACATCTCGAGGCTTTGAACTCGTACATGCAATACTTGAGAGACAATTTGGAGCAACTGAATTCAAGGCACAGCAAAAACCCTTTAGAAGCTGCTCGCTGACAGTGATAAACATGTGAAACAGGGAGGGACGTGCCCAGTGGATTTTGAAGTAGCTGCTGGTGAATCTGTTCCTCCAAGGGAGCCGGAGTTGAAAGTTGGAGCATGTTTACCAATTATTGACTCGCTGATTGATGGCTTAGGAAGATGAAGGAGACATGAAAACAGCAAGTTCCCCTCCAGATGAGGGAGATTCTGCCAGGGTGGGGCAGGACCATCACAGGCAGCCTTTCCTCAGCTGGAAATCACATCTGCTTTGGGAATGTGCCTTTCCTCAGCGTCCTGGGAGCACAGGCATTGATATCCATGGACAGGGTTTTGCTCCTCAGTCTTCAGCTTCAAATGGATTTGTGGTCCCTGGTGTTAATCTGTGCTCAGAGGCTGCAGCAAAGTGCCTGTGCAGCTTCCAGGTGTGCCTACACTGCAGCCTGGGGTTTTAGGGATAGAGGAGATTGGCAAAGTTCTCTTTTTTTTTTATTTTTTTTTTTCCTGCTTTCCTTTGCAGGAGGAGGGGCCAGGGCTGCCTCTGTATCCCACTGGTAGTTTTTCCTAGAGCTCTCTAAGTGATAAACCTTTGTTGAGGTAAAATACACAGCACTTTGAAATTACAGCTTTTTCTGGTTTGGTACCTGGCTGAGGGTCCCGGCAGGCTGGGGGGTCTGTTCTGGTTGGATATTAAATACAGGTGGTTTATATTCACCAAAGTGAAGTTTTCTGTTGATCTGTCAGGAGTATACTGCAAACAAAATGTTTATTTTTAAATCTCAGAGTGACTAAAAAAGGTAGATAACTTTTTTCCCTTGCAATAAAGAATGCTGGGGTTGAAAATACTTTCATTTCATGAGCTGAAGGTGTTGAATGTAGCTCAGATTTGCAAAATTACTTCCCCCTCTCTGACTTTTTTACTTGTCAAACCACCTCAAAAAGCTGAACTCTCTGAAAATGTCAATTTGGGGAAGCGCTGCTTTGAATTTTGGGCTGGAGAAAATCATCCTGTGTAAGTGTCTGTCAGGACCTTGGTGCCCCCTTTATCACTGTGCCCTGCCCGTGGCTCTCACTGTCTCCTCACTCCCTTGGTTCAAGGCACTACGACCACATTTTGATGATGGAAGAGAATTTGTCTGAGGTCATGGAGTGAATCCATGGCTCAGGTGGGACCTCAGTCCAGAGCAGCTGTGTCCAGGCTTTCGCTTTAACCACGACCCCCTCCCTCTGCCCTGAGAATTAAACTAATTTGGGATCAGAGCCACAGTGTGGGATTAGGGTGGAGTGTAAGGAGTGCTTTTGGTGGAAAGTTTGATGAAACCTTCATCTGGGACTTATTCCCAGGTGCTGCCGGGTCTGTGGCCAGGGGCAGCATCTCTGCTCCTGGAAAAATGGATGTTCACAGAATTCACAGAATGACCAGGTTGGAAGAGACCTTCAAGGTCATCGAGTCCAACCCAGCCCCAACACCTCAACTAAACCCTGGCACCCAGTGCCACANTTCTGTGCTTTGGTATCCCAAAACACGTCAGGAGGAGCTCTGGGTGTCCCCAGGATGAAATGTGCCATGAAATGCAGCCCCACACCCTGGCAGAGGCTCTCCAAGGGGCAGCTGCAGTGTGTGGGACACAGATGGATTGTGCTGTGTGGTTCCAGTGATCCCTGTCCATTCCCAGGCTCCCACAGCGCCCTGGGAAAGGCACTTTGGTAATTAATTCAAGCCACCTCAGCACACCAGAGCCTGCAAGGAGAGGGAAATCATCCTCTTAAAGCCAATCCTGGGTGCATAAAAACAGCCTCAGCTTTCTGGGATCAGGCACAGCAGCACAGAAATTGCTCACTCCGTATGCCAGGGAAATCTGGTGCCTCTTGGATGAATCTGCTCTCACAGATTTCTGCCAAATCACTGGCAAAGGGTCTCACTGGCTGCCTGGAGTTCAGTCCTGGCCCTTTTTGTCCCTGGATTGGTTCAGTGTTCTCTTAATTGCAACCCTCCCAGCTGGCAGGGCTGCTGTCCAGCCTATCCAAGGGTTGCCCTGGGATGCAGGAGTGCCCTGGCAGAGCTCCCAAGGGCCAGCATCTCCAGGGAACCATTGGCTGGCCTGTGCCTAAATCCCACTGGCATTTCTGGTGGCACTTAATAGACTTGGCGTGCCTCTGCAAGTGCAAAATGATGGGATTGATGAGGTTTAGATTGGATATTATGGAAAATTTCCTCACTGAAATGGTGCTCGGGCTCTGGGAAAGGCTGCCCAGGGCAGTGGTGGGGCCAGCATCTCTGGAAATGTTCAAAAATGCACAGGTGTGGCCTCTGGGGACATGATTTAGTGGTGGCCTTGGCAGTGCTGGGGGAATGGTTGGATCTGGTGATCTGAGAGGGCTTTTCCACCTTTCCTGGTGGATCTGTTGTATTCCTGGGGCTGAGTGCTCACAGACCCTCCTGTGATGGTCCTGCTGCTCCTCATCAGGGCTGGCTGTGCCTGGGGAGCTGCTGAGGAGTCATTTTTGAGGAAAGATCTATCTCACATCCACCAGCACATGGAAAATGGTCTCAGCTTTACTTGCAGAGAACCACAAAATGGTCTGGGTGAGAAGAGACCATGAAAACATCTCGTTGCACCCCTGCCACGACACTTGCCACTAGAGGAAGTTTTTCTATTTGGGCATTTTTTTGTACTAAAAATCAGTGTTGTTAGGGAAAAGCAAGAAGAGCCTTGGCAGAGCACAGGGGGTGACAGTGAGGATGGAAAGGGACACGGGTGAGCAGTGAGAGCCCAAGGTAAGGACAGGCAGAGGAAAAAGATGTTTCTATTTGCAGGGTCTGTTTGAAACTAATGGAACAAGGAGGGGGGAAACACATTGTTTTTCTGCTCTGCAGGAGTTTGAATGTTAAATAAAGCGAGGCACTGAAATCCTCCTGCCAAAGCCCCAGGTGTTCTCAGGCACCTCTGTGTGTGTCTGGGAGCATCACAGGGGTTTGGAGTACAGAACCCCACACTGGTTTGGGTTGGGAGGGATCTTAAAGCTCATCTCATTCCCCCCTGCCACGGACAGGAGCACCTTTCACCAGCCCAGGCTGCTCCAAGCCCTTTCCCACATGGACCATTTCCTGAGCAGTTTGGTTTTTGCTGGCCTCCAAACCCTCCTTTCCTTGCTCAGAATCAGTCCTGAGGGATGTTCTGTCCTCCCAGGCAGCCAGTCTGAGCCCTCGTGGTGCTTTTTTTCCCTCTTGCTGCAATATTCAGCACCCCAATTCTCTGAGCCTTTTTTCTTGCCTTTGTTTTCACTGCAAAGACACAACAGGTGTCTGAAGGTAAGAGGCAGTGGATGGGAGGTGAAGCTTTTAGGAGTCCTGGGGATAGAACAGAGCAGTTTATCCTTCCTGGCATATTAGTTCAGGATTTTGCTGCCTCTTTGACAAAAGAAAGTCCAGCTTGCCACTGGTTTCCCTCTGTGGTTCTGGGGTTTTGTGGGAAAAGCCAATCTTTTCTTTGGTGGAAAAAGCCAATCTTTTCTTTAGTGAAAAACCAGCTTTTCAGTCAAAGCCAGGTGTTCAGTAGGAAATGGCTGGATATTGAATTACCCCAGTGGAAAACCTGCTCTGCAGCTCCCTGTCACCACAGCTCCAGCACAGGAGAAGCAGCAGCTGCCCTTCCTCAGCTCCAGCAGGATCTGTGAGCTCCAGGCAGGCACATCCCCATCCAGCCTGATCCATGGCCTTGGACAAAGGATGATAAATGCCCCATGTGCAGCTGTAATAGCCTGGGTGCTGCTCAGAGTGCTCTCTGCTGCCACGGGGGATTGGGTTTGGGCTGGGTGGGGTGGGGAGCTCTAATTATTTGTCAGATAAGAATCCAACCTTCTCTGCTCAGTGCTTAATTAGACTGTCCACAAGCTGGGATTAAAGACTTTGCATTATTGGCTGAAGAAAAATAAAGATGGTTTAACATGATTTCAGCAAGGAACCTTCAACAGCATCTGTTATCCTGCCCCAAATGCTGTGTGTGAGTTGAACCCCTGACCCTGAGGCAGTGAGTTAGTGCTTGGAGATGTCTCCTGGACATTTATTCTGAGTGCTCAAGATGTCCCTGAACCTGACTGCTGGGGATGCTTTCTCTGAGCCTGGCTTAATCGGTTTGATAGACTGTCCATCATTTATTTTTATTTATTTGCATTTAGGAGAGGGGGAATTTGTTGCTTGGGCTTTGTCAAAGAGCTGTGGGCAGTGCAAAAAACAGCATCTGGCTTAGGACAGCCTAAAATAGACCAGGGGGTGTTGGTACAAAGTGGGGGCATAAGGAAAAGCAATAAGGGGAAGGGGCTGGGACACTGCTGGGGTTAATGGGGATCATGCAAAGCAGGAAATTTCATCTGCTTTGAGTGGGGTTTCTGGAGAAAGATTCTGCAGATTCTGCAGAGACAAAGCCTAAGTGATCATCCCCTGAGAGCTGAGGCTTGGAAAACTCCCCTCACCTGAGGTTTGGATGTAGTTGTTTCATCTGGAGCGAAACCAAGCCTCCTGCTGCAGGCAGAGAACCCTCAGCTGTGATAACTGATGCTCCTGCAGTGGGAGGGTGGCCTGGGATGGGATTTATGCTCTGTTCATGTAAAGACTGGGGTAGGCTGAGGTTGGATACTGGAAAGAAATTGTTCCTTGTGAGGGAGGTGAGGCCCTGCACAGGGTGCCCAGAGAAGATGTCCATCCCTGGAAGTGCCCAAGGCCAGGTTGGGCAGGGCTGGGAGCACCCCTGGATAGTGGAAGGTATCACAGCCCATGGCAGGGAGTGGAAAAAGATGATTTTTAAGGTCCCTTCCTGCACAAGCCTTTCTGTGGTTCTTTACTGGATTTCTAGACCAGGATGCTCAAATGGTTAAGTTGAAGTGGAGTGAAGTTGTGTTTTTCTTTTCCTCAGTGATTTGCAGGCCACAGACGGGGCAAGAGGAGAAAAGCCTCGCCTGTAGCACAGCAATAACAACTGGGAAGCAAGTGTCTGGTGCTGTTCATCGTGTTACTGTGCTCCTTAAAATACATATGCCTTGAAGTCTGCCAGGCATTTTGTTCTACAAAGCATATGGTTTAACAGATAAAATGATTTCTGACCTGGAGACCTGAACTGACAACTTTGGAGACAAACAAAAACCAGGATGGCTCCATCTGTCAGGGCTGGTTCATGTCCGTGCTGCTTACTGACATTTGTGTGTGTGCATCAGGAAAATGCTTCAGTGCCCCTTCCCCTCCCTTCCCCAGGAGCTGCTCACTGTCCACCCTCATGTTCCTGGCTTGCTGCACGAGTTCTCCCCCAGGTCCTGGCCATGACCTCTGTGTGGAAGGGCTTTGCCAACCCTGGGCTTTGTTTCTTTGGCAGTTCCCTGCTCAGGCAATGGCTTGGTTGCTGGGTTCAGTCTGAAGCTTTGAGCAGGGTCTTTTTCTCGACATTTCCATGCTCAGGAGCTTGTCACAAGTCAAGTCAGCTCCATCCCCAACCTGATGTCAGAGAGTAATTCAGGCATGTCATTCTAATGGCAAATTCTTCTGGATGACAAAGCTCTGGGTGCTGGCCCTTGTGCCTCTGCCTCCATTTCAGTTTGTCACATGTGTGCTTCTATATCCAAGATACCCCCTCAGCTTCCTGGTTTTGATAGGGCTCTGTGGCCATGTACTTGTAGAGTGAATATCATAAAAATTTCCTGTAATACCCCTGCAAGTGTCCCAGCCCTTGCAGAGCTGCTTGCTGGATCAAGGACTGATGTCACTGTTGAGTGCAGGGGCTCAGTGATGTTCAGAAAGTCACCTCCTGCAGACCACAGTCATCCATCAGCCTTGGTGTGGTCACTGCAGCCAGACCAGGGCTGTGGAAGGGAGTGGTAGTGTCCAGAATTGATGTCCTGTCACTCCATTCCTTGTCTCCAGTCTCTCCCCATCTTTCTTGTCAGTTCCTCCAGGCTCTGGAAGGCCACAATTCACTCACCCCAAAGCTTCTCCTCTCCAGCTGAACACCCCCAGCTCTCCCAGCCTTTCCTCCCAGCAGAGCTGCTCCATCCCTCTGATCAATTTGCTGCCTCCTCTGGACTGGCTCCAGCAGCTCCAGCTCCTTCCTGTGCTGGGACCCCCGAGCTGGAGGCAGCTCTGCAGATGGGGTCTCACCTGGGGGGGCAGAGGGGCAGAATCCCCCCCTGCCCTGCTGCCCACGCTGGGGATCAGCCCAGCACAGGGGGGCTCTGGGCCAGGGCCTGTCCAGCTCTCACCCACCTGCACCCCACGTGCTCCTCCCAGAGCTGCTCTCCATCCCTTCATCCCCAGCCTGGAGGGATTTGTAGCTGAGGATGGGTGGTGAGGGGTGGGTGCCACCAGCTCTGTGAGGCTTTGGGTGATGAACTTTTCCTCCTTTGCCTTCTGGAATAAACTTTTTTTCTCCTTTCCTCATTATTCTCTCGACGTCCCCACTGCCCTGTGCACATCCAGGGGTAGAACAGCTGAGGGGGATTATTTCTGCTCTCACCAGCAAATCCATCCCCATGTAGTTATTTAAAGCTGAAACTAAAAAGCCAAGCAGTGTCTGAGAACAGAAGCTCTGCTAAGAAGTTTTAAGCAAACATTATTAGATATGACCTCTTATTTATGAGCGACTTTGCAATAGGAAGTCTGTTACCCTCTCACTGCCTCAGCAAAAGACCTATTTTCCCAGCCACGATATCCCTGCCAGCAATCAGTCTGATTGGAGTTTAGGATGATGCAGTAAATATACCAAAGCTGAATTTAACCAGCAGAGAAGCAAATAATAATAACTTGAGGCTTTTTGCCATAAAAATGCAGACGTTTACCTTGAATGTTGACTCAAACCATTTCAATTTTGTGCCAAATGAGGCATGAAATGTATCACCCCGTGTTTGGTGTCCAACCAATAAAAATTGCCTTAAATATTGCACCTTCCTGCTGGCAGTGCTGCAGAAGTGAAACTGCTCTCTCTTGGTTGGGGCCCCCTGGAAGCAAGGCAATAATGATGGGGTTTGTTTGTTTATTTAGGGATCTCAGAGCACACTCTGAATATTCACTGATGTTGTGGAGGCTTTTTGCATTCACCTGGGCTGCACTGCAAGGTAAAGCTTTGTCTTTCTGCTCTGACATCTCCAAACCTGCAATTCTAGGTGGAAGGAGAAGGATATGGTGAAGGAGGAGCACGGGTAGGTAAAGGAAAGCAGCCAAAATCTTTATCTCTGCACTTTACTGAGCTTCCTGATTCATTAGCAGGCCTGATTATCCAGTTCCGTGGCTGTAATCCCTAATTAAACACCACTGCTGACAGCATGTTTGTGCCAAGCTGAACATAAGTGGCCTCTTCCTAATAAATGTGTAAGTCTGATCTCTGTACTGTTAACAGAGAAATGAGAGCCCGAAGTTCTTGGAGAGTGGAAATTGCCAGAGGGACTTGCTCTTATTTTACCCCTTAAAAGCACAGTCGATGACCATTAATGTTCAATATCCTTTAAATTGTGATTCCTCGAACCAAAAGCTTGTTTTGAAAATGGAGGGGAGGCCTCTGTACGAGGTGGTGATGAATCCAGCTGGAGGAGAGCCCAGGAGCTGGAGGTGCTGTCCCTCATTTCCAGCTCCCGCCTTCTCCGCAGCCTTCCCGTGGGGACCAAAGGGTGCTCGAGATTCCTGACTGCACTGAAATCTTCTGTTGTCTTGAGAGTGGCTTAAAGATTTTTGGTGCTGTTTGGATTTCTGTTCCATTTTGAGGTCTGTGTTTGGGTGGTCCACGTAGCATAACTATTTAGGGGAAGAAATGAGGGGATGTGGTATGGGTGGAGTGATTTTTGTACATTACATTATTTTATTGCTTTGGCAGCAAACAGCTTTGAAATGGGAGACACAGGACCAGCTCTGGGAGGGCTTGAACCTGGTTGCAGGAGCTCAGGTGATGCCACCTCACCCCCGTGTCCATACAGGAATTTTTCTATCCTCTCCTACCACACTGCCTAAAACAAGAAGAGCTTCTTTACAGAGAGCACTGAGGGAAAACAGATTTGCAGCTGGTGTGGGGATGTTTATGTATGACACAGGACTAAAGCACTGCTGCCTTTTTCTTTCCAAAAGGTGGGATTAGCCTAAAAGCTTCTGGCCATAACTTTTGAGCCCGTGGTTTAGAGAGGCTGAAGGATGAGGGTGCAAGTGTAGGTCAAAGCTGCATCCATCTGGAGTGGTGCTTGGGAAGCACTCAGGGAGTACAGCTAACCCTGCCTGGCCAGATCTGCTGCTTCCCTTGTGCTTTTCAGCTCTTGTCTCTCCAATATCTGCTGCCTTTCCCTTCTTGTGAAGTTGTTCTCACGCAGGGCAGGAGCAGAGCCCCTGAGCCCTGGGGGGCCTGGGTGGAGAAGGGGTTTTGCAGAGCAGACAGAGGGAGTTCCTCCCCCTTTGCTGTGACCCTGCTCTTCCTCCTGCCCAGCCCGGGGCAGTGGTTCAGCTGCAGAGGCTGCAGCAGATGGAGAGGCTGCCCCGGCGCTGGAGGCACTGCTATAAATTCCCTGTGCCCTCGGAGCTGGGTGCCACACAGGGAACGGCTCCTTCTGGCACTCCGGGCCGGCCTTTTCTGTCTCCACGGAAAAGCCTGGCTTTTGGGGTCAGGGTGGTGCTCTGGGTTTTGCAGCCTGGCCCCAAATGGGCTGGAGAAGGGCCAGCACAAGGGTCTAGCTGGGCCCCCAAATCCAGACAGGTGCTGTGAGGTGAGACCCCTGCCCAGCTGTGGGGCACTGGGTTTCCTAAGGGTGGATTTCTTTTAAGGAGCCACGTGAGCAATCTCAGTCCTCCCCCCATCACCACCTTATCTTTTATATTTTATTTTCCTTGAGCAGATGTGAAGATCGTGCTTTTGTCAGCTTTCCTCCTGCTCCAAAAAAAGGGAAGAAGAATTTGAAAAGAATATTAAATTCAGGAAGGGTGCACAGAAGGGATGGGAACAAGTTTTCCTATCGCACATCAGAGCCGCGTGTCCCACATTCCCCTCCTCGAGGCGGATCCTTTCCCTTGATTTCTTTACCTTTTTCTTTTCTTCTGTCATGACTCCTGGAATAATTAGTTACTAGCAACTGTGTGTGTGTAGTTTTAAAGGCAACTTTTATATCAGCAGCATGGGTTCCTTTGCCACAGCTCTGCAGTGCCTCATTCCCTTGAAGATATGCAATCAGCACTTCTCCTGAACCCACTGATATACTTGGCCATCACTTAAATATCATTACAGGAAAGATTTCGACGAGATCACTGCACGTTAGACTTTAAAGTTGGACTTTAAAAGAATGTCTGGGCTTTGCTAAAAGGCATTAGTAATGGGATTCTCTATCTTCGAGCTTAATTTATTCTGAAGAGAAAAAAGGCCATTATCTTAAATCTTTTTTTCCCCTTTTCCTCCTCGTACAAAAAAGAAGAAAGGGAAAAGCAGCCTCTGAAGTCCAGCACTTATGGCAAACCCATTGTTTAATTACTTGCTCTTTTCATCCTTTGGAGGGAGGCGAGCTTGGGGGGAGGTGGCAGCCCACCGTGTTTTGGCATCATGGCTCGTGTTGCTCCACAAACAATGCCAGGCTTGGGGTATTTCTTAACTCACCCTTCTCTCGACCTGCTTTGCTCCAGGATTAGGGAGTTATGGGTTCATTTTCCATGAGAAAAGCAGAGTCATTCCTGTGGGTGAACCTTGACTAAGCAAGAAGGACAGGCAGAAAACCTGGGATTTCTCAGTGTTGGTCAACAACTGCAGGCTGGGAACCTTCCTCTGAAAGCGTTTGTGACAGACAGACCCTCCTTTGCAGAGCTCTCATTAGCTATGCCAAAAAATAGACCAGGAGTGAGTCCAGGGAGGTGTTTCATGTACAGACACTGCTGGGAGCTGCTCTTGGCTTCTGGAGGATTTGATTTCCATCAATACCATCAGAGCAGAGGGAGTCTGTGAACCTCCTGTTATTAGTGCTCAGCCAACCTTGAAATTTTTGGTGCATCCCAAGCCAGCACTGTGCTCATGCATCAAAACTGAACAAAAAGCCTTGGCCTTGGGTTTAATTCCATCTGAGGATAGGTTTAGCCTTGGGTTACAGCATACAGAACTCTTAGATTAGGCCAAAAACAGAACCCAAACAAACCAAAACCCAAATAGCTTTCAGCAGCAGAAAAGCTCACTTTTGCTATATTTTTTTAGCAAAACTGAGGAGCAAAATCCTGTGAAAGGTTCAATTCCAATTTTTACAATTCAGAGCCAAATGCAGCTCCCTGGAGCACAGGGCTGGGAGCCTTCATCCTCACCAGTGCTCTGAACTTGGAATGTGTGTGATGCTGGAGCAGGGAAGAGCAGAGGCTTTGCCCCAGGGCTGTGGGAGCTGTATTGATTCCACAGTCCTGCACTTGGGCTGTGACTTTCCCATTTCACTGGAACTGGTTTGTGCTCTCTGGGAGTGTCTTGGTTTGGAAAGCCAGGTGTCTGCTAAGGAAGGCAGGAGC